>BRZM01000088.1:872565-1310947 GCA_033238685.1 Lates japonicus | reverse complement strand
CATTTTCTGGGGAAAAAAAGTTTGTATCCTGTGACTATTAGAGCAAAAGTGGACCACTATCTTCTTGACTCTTGGGAGGTACAAACAACACAAATCCTATAAATGACAAATCATATAATTTTCCATGAACATTAATCAAACAAAGAGAAAAATAAAAGCATATCTAGTGTTGTGAAAACTTGTTTCCAAAATGCTAGTTAAAAAAAAGAACTACCAACAAGGAAAAATAAAAAGCATAATGTAACAACAAGCAAATATGAACTTCAGCAAACCAGTTAAAAAAACAACAAAAAACATCCCCAGATAAAACATAGATTGCGATAGTCGGACTACTCCAAATGATCCATATGACACTGGTGTCTAAACTCAATACACACAGTTTAAAAAAGAAAAAAAAATGAAACAAGCAAGCAAAGCTTTACAGCACTACTATGTACGCTTCTCAGGTGAAAGAGAGCTAGTGTCACGATGAGGAAAGTGTGAAACGGAGACTCCAGTGGAGCAAGTCCTTCACTTAGCACAGGGGTGGGGGCTTGAGCTACAGGAGGACAGTGAGGTGGAGGAAGAGGAGGAGGAGCTTCACCGATGGAATGACAACCACACAGGCTGAGCAGCACAGCCGCCTCCACCATGCCACAAAACACACACACACACACACTTGGAGCCAGACCAGGGGCCATTTTCTCACTGAATCAGGCTGAACTGGAGAGGAGTCCACAGAGATCTCACTTCTGTCGCGATAGGCTCCCCCCGGACCATCCTACTTTCCTCCTTCCTCCACCCATACCTACCCCTTCCTCCCTTCTCCTCCTCTTGTATTTGATCACTCTGCTTTCTACCTTGCACTGTAAATCTGATCTTCCTAAGGCTCTAGGATATCTCACACACCAGCCACAGCTCTATATATAACCTGTCACTCACAGTTTTTGACTGTATCTGGATCAGGGTTGCCCTGTAGTTCTGTGCCTCGCTGGGAAGTTGCGTGAAGGAATATTTAGCACCAGAAAGCAACCTTGGCATTGAAATTCTTTTTGTTGTTGTTGTTGTTGTTTTTTCCCCATCAACTCCGACACACACCAAATCTCGCGCTCACGTACGCACATAAAAACACACAGATAGAGGAACTAAGAACAGGAGACCATTTCAGGCACACCAACCATTTCCCATGATATAAGTGACAGTTTCTCCTGGCTGGACAAACCGCCAGTGGCCACCGGAGATGTGGGAGAGCAGCACAGCAGTCTGACCTAGATTCATGAACCAGCCTTCCCTCCCCCCAGCCCCACTATGACTGACGCCCTCTCGTCCGTCAGAATCCTCTACTCCATCAAATATCAAATAGTTCCATTGACTTGTAATCCCTCCGTTCAGGTGCTCCTCCGATGCTGCTGCTTTTGTTTGTGTCTGCGGTCACAGCTGGAACTTCTTTTCCCACCACAGTTCAGGGGTTTCACAGTTTGTTTTTTCTTTTGTTTTGCAAAGTGTCCGCTTGGTGGGAGGATGAGGCAAGGTGAGAGGTTATGTTGTTATTATATTCCCAGAGAATTAGACCAGAGATAGAGATAGAGGGAGGAAAAGGCTAGGGGGTGGGGAGGTGGTAACAGTCTGGAGAAGAAGGTTTGTTGGAGTGGTAGAGTTGAGATGTAGGGAATGAGCACAGACTCTCCTGCATACTGTACCATACCACAGAGGCTGGAGGTTCTTTTAAGCTGAGATTGCTCAGCTCATTACACAGTTGCCTGTGTGCTTTGCCTTCACCTACCACGCCGTGGATGGATGGAGGACAGGAGCCAAATGTTTCCACTTTCATGTGCCAGCGGTGTGACAGGCAGCAGAAAGACATCCTGACTGACAGGAAGAGAGATACAGAGCAGGGAAAGAGCGATGGATTTCCTGCAGTTTTGGAGGATGCTTGCAATTCTGCCTGAGTCTCTGAAGCAGACAAATGAAAAGAAAATACCTGCCATTGATATTTCAGATCTAAGGTCAGCGTGTGTTTTGTTTTGCTACTCGCTGGTCACACTTTGATTTTTACACACCTTCTGTAGGACTTGTGTGCTAGAAGGCTTTAGCTCTCTGTCCTCCATACCTACTCTCTCAGTCTCACACACACTCATACGTCATAATGGTTGATTGGCACACAGTCAGTGTTAAAAGTCTGTACACAGGTAAGAAAGAGGCCGCTAGCATCCGCATCTGAAGTCCAATCCAGCCAGACAGGCCCTCGTCGGGCCTCACCTCACCTCTATCCTCTTCTTCTCTTCATTTTCTACCACACATCCCCTCTTTCCAGTCTCTCACTCACACAGCTGCCTCCCAAGTTGGAGGGCAGAGAGCATATGAGAAAAATTCGTTTATAAATGATATAGACAGTGGATAAACGTATTCAAACATGCATCTTTGCACACATACTTTAGTAGCTGCAAAGGTCACCATGCATTTTTTACTCATGTCTTCCACAAATCTCTGGGCAAAGAATAAAATGCATCTCTCTGGCTGCAAGGGCGCTTTTTATAATGCTTCTTCTATCAGAAATATCATTCTAATGAAATTTAATGGAATTAATTCATGGAAGTTTGGCACTACTGTTTCTTGAAAAATTAGACCAGTATTTAAACAGCCTGATAATAATTTCATTATAATATGTCATTTAATAATAATTCTGCCCAGGGTTTATATAAATATATAGATACAACCCCCCTCCACCACCACCACCCCTTTCTGAAAACAAACCTTCTTGTCTGACAATCTTTTACTTATTTTTACTTTGGCGTAAACCCTTTCAGACCACTGCTCATACCTAGCTAACATGTGTCTTAGGTAAGTCCCAATCCCAAAGCGTTACACCAGTTCATGTGGCAGTAAATACATCTCCTGTTATTTTAAGCCACTTGTGATCAGATCGCACTTCCCGTTCAATGCAGACACACACACAAACACATACATGATTAAATCTCATCTGTTTTTAGCAGGCAGGATGCGTTACTTTGTGCCTAGTCTGCCATTAAAGAAAGAAGAAAATCAAAACAGCACAGACAGGGTCTATTCCTTGGCACTGTTCCCAGGCGACAAATCACCCAAGATATTTACGCACTCAACCTGTGTGTATCTCTATGGGTTTTTAAATTTGGACCACGCGTTATGGAAAGCCAGTTTCGTGGTTGAGAACCAGCTGAATGAGGGCCCGGCAGTTGAGTGGGCGGGGTCCTTCAGTGTGGCTCAGGACACATTTGCGCCCACCTGCTAATAGAGTGTGGCCATATGTGTCCTCATTTCGCATCTTGGACCTGTACTTAGAGCTATCCGCATGATCACAGTCACCCAAGATGCATGTTAATGCTGAGTATGGACAGGACCTCGTGTCTTCTAGTGGCTGTCCAGATTTAAAGGTAGTATTTTATATTTACTTACAAAGCTGCAGCAAATCTCTAGACTTTTACCTGCTTTAAACCAAGTTAAAATATTTTATGCTCTCCATTCCTTTTGAGACATTTGGGAACCAAGCTTGTTCCTAACTTTCTTGATTTCTAACTACTTAGTATTGATTTTTCATCTAATTCTCTGCAAAAAGCAAAAAAAAAACTAATCTGTTCTCAATCTCACACTGCACTGCACTGTCTTCTATATAATTCCTCTGCACTTTCATCTTTGTTATTTTTCATCCTTTAAGCTGATGTATTTAAAAGCTGAATTCTCGTTAATATCTTCTATACCTCATACAAAGCACTTTGTTTAAAAATGCAATATAAATAAGCTCATCTCTCCTTGATTGATGCACAAAAGCACTGGTCGTGCAAACTAATGATACACATGCAGAGGCAACAAGGAGAAGTCTGCTTTCCTTTGTCGGCTAAATTAGCACACTAGCTTTCAATCTCTAGGAATGGTGGCTACAAATTATCTTTTTAGTCAGTAGAGAATGTTTAGCTTCAACATTTTAGCCTGTGTGTGTGTGTGTGTGTTCGGCCTTTTTTTATGCTGGCGGTTTAATTCATAACAGTGGCTGGAAAATGGTTTCACCTGTGTGCCAGCCAGGCTTATTCAGCTACACAAATAGAAGGGTGTGACCCAGGCCCGCAGACAGTCGCTGGCTCAGTGGGCGGATAGCATACATGGTTGTTACACCACAGGAGCACATGGGCGCTCTCTCTCACACTCACCCGTAGGCAGGTGTTGTCCGGGCGGTGACGTTTGTGACAAATACCCATCCGTACACGTGCCCTTGAAAATACAAACACACATAAGCGCGTGAACATGCGCTGCGAAATGATAATGCGCGCACACACTCACGCCTCTCCCTCATTTTTTGTACAGTAATGATACGGTCTGGAAACGCACAAATATTGCCGTACAATCTCGCGGTGTATGGTCGAATGAGAGCGGCGTGTAAGCGGCGTGTACCTGTGACTGGAGGATATGCTCACGGCGCTCCCGTTCAGGATCATAGTCACTCGATTGGGTTGGTGAAGCATTGCTGCGGGAAGAGGCGCTGGGCCTGGCGGTGTTGGTGTTGTGTTGCCCAGCACCACCACCGCTCACCTCAGGCGGCATGAAATAGACTGAAATTGTGGACAGAGATTACTCTTGTGACTCTGCGCCCTCTTGAAGAAAAGAGCACTTACTGTGTAATCCTGCACCCATAAATTTCCTCCTGCTTATTTCTAAGCCACACATGCAAATTTCCTGGTATTCCAACCCCACTCACTTTGGCCTACATTTCCTCCTACAGCCTGTCCACACACATATTCGCCTGTCTGCTTTAAAATAACAGATTCCTTTTTCTTTCACGGTACAAATGGGTTGTATCCGTGGCCCTGGTTCTCCTGAAGCTGCCTGTGAGAGTGGGATGTCTTCATCGATGGTCTCTGTCCGTGTTGAGTTCTGGGAGGTGCTTCCGATAGTCTGGGAGGCGGTGGGCTGTGGTGGGGAAGTCTCAGGCAGATGTGGGATTCAGGAATGGCATGGAAGATGAGCCGGCAACCAGCCTGAGCCTACCAAAGCTGCCAGCCGTGCCGGGTCATTTCCAGTCGGGGACCTTCAGCCAGGCGTTGCCGTACAGGTAGAAACCCACAGGTACCCACAGCGACAGAAGGCGGGTCACCCAGCGGCCGGATGGGGTGCAACGCTGGCGATGTCCTTCCCACACAGGGCCAGGGCGGCAGTCGGTAGCGGCTGGTAGGAGAGCTGTACGTGGCTGCAGGCTGACAGTGAGAGTCCGGGGCAGGTACTGACGGGCGGCTCGCCCTCCGCGCTTCACGGTCAGGAGCAGCCGCAAAGCGACAGCTGATACCTGCGGCGGCAGAGCTGACCAAGCCGTGCGAGGGCACAGCCTCAGGAGCTCCGGCGGCTCCCGGCGCCCAGCCTGCATGACGGACACCTGAACCAGCAAGCAGGAAGCAGACAGCAAACAGGAGACCCCACAGGGCCCTGCGGAGCAAGCATAGCGATTCATCCTGCTCGTCAGATAAGCAAGCTCAGGCCAAACAAGCCAAGAAGGATGCCGGAGCAGCAGGAGGATGGGTCAACACCACTGCGCTTCTCAGCCTCACTGATGTGGCGTCGCAGCACATGGGACTAGAGCGGTAAGATGGCAGCCAAGCGCCCCACCCAGCAGCCACAGACTCGACAGCTACACCCATATGAGTCCAGGTCACAGAGGAGAAGTGCCAAAAGAGGCCTTTGAAGCCCCCAACCACTGCAGCCTCAGGAGCCTCAGAATCCCTCTCGGGTCTGGCTGCTGTACGATGAGGCGACAGTCAGCAGCAGCAGGAGGAGGACCCGGGAGAGCGCCATCTCTGAAGATCAGAGAGAGACAGAACAGAGGACAGAGAGGGAGATGATAAAGAGCAAAGGAGCAAGAGGGAAAGAAAGTCAAAGAAATTGAGAGAAAGGGGAGGGAAAGTGAAAAGAGAGTGAGTCATTCTGGTCTCATCTTGGAGGCTACAGAGCCGAGCACTCAGTCATTCCCACAGTAATCATCCGCCTGCGAGTGACAATACAGACAATCAGCCACCGCTGTGTTTTAGAGAGGAAACAAAGGACAGTAGTTCATGCAGGGTGAATGACTGAAGCCTGCCCAAACACAAAACACACACACATATCCTGTTTCACCAATGGCACCTATAGTCCCTGCCTTTTTTGGCACCTTTAGTAGCACAAGTTCATTTGTATAACGCGCTTCAAATAAACAACATACACGTGGCAGAAAAAAATACCCACAATCCCAGAAAAACCCAGATCAGCTGCCTTCAGTTCAGTCACAAAGCAGTGAGGTCAGAGTCAGGGCACCTACAACGCTTCTAAAGAGAGTTTCAGGTGTGTTGTCAGTACCAGTGAACCGGCAGCCGGAGCGCTGACAGGGAGGCTGCAGCATCATGCATATTTTTATGAAAAAAACAAGAGATACAGAGAAAGGAACTAGCGCGTACAAGCAAGTTCGACTCACTATCGGGCATCTAAGGGCGCCTAGCAAGGTGTGAGACGATACATAATACACTGCACACAAACGCACGGCGCCTCGAGCACAAATACAAACACTCCTGTACTTTTGAGAGTGTCCCAGTGAAAAGAAAAACAACAGGCGTGCGTGCCAAATCAATGCTGTCTTAGTCTACCTTTTTCTTTATTCATCACAACCGTCAGACAGCCAAACACACACACACACACAAATAAACATTCTTTCGTTTCATTGAGGTCTTTGCTGGGATGATCAGTGCTGTCGTTTCACCTGACGAGCTGTGTGTTTTATGGGAGGATGATCTGCATTTAAAGCCACAAAAACCATACACACACACACACACACTAAAACACATCCTCTTGCCAGGTTACTGTCGGCTTTGTCTCTCACTACATCGCTAAAGCTTTCCAGAAATTCTTTCCAAGCTGGCTCAGACGTGATGTGTTAAACAATCCACTTCCATAAAGCACATACACACTTTTCCATCCTGTCTATGCTTGAAGCCACACTTTGGATTGTTTATTTCCAGAGGACTTAGTCTCACTGTAGTTTTAGGCGTAAAAATCTCCTGGTGTCCACAAATAGATTGTGCCACAATATTTACATACCCATAAAAGGACAGTGGATATTCCCAGCTATATTCTCTCTCTCTATGCCAGTAAGTCAGAGGAGGTTACATGGTCAGCCATCAGAGAGGGAGAGTACTAGGTTTAGCACACACATCAGCCAGGACTGCACAGGTCACACAGGTCACTTCCAGCAGGTAGCTTGTTAAATCGGTGTGGCGAGAAGGAGACAGACCTTAGATACTACTACTACTAGATGTATGATTTATTGTATCATGAGGAGAAATAGGGACAGAGTGGGAGGAGGTGCAGACTGGATGCTGCAATGACTCACTACTCATGAAGTGGTATTAAGAGGCAAGTTGGGCAGGGGGTAGCTGGTTAGCATGCTAACTCCAGTAGAAGAAAAGAAGTGATAGAAATAGAAGCAAAACCAAAGTGGTACTGTTGCTTTCCCCTGCAGGACACGGCTCTTGGCGAGAAAAGATGAAGTCGGTGCTGAAATCGCAATGTTTCTTCTATACTGGTAAGTAAACAATGTGGTACTAACGCCATTATGTAGTGATAACAAAAACTGATAATATATATATAATCTGTATTTTATAGTAACAATGTAATAAATTACAAAATGAACTATAATTTCCTTTATATATGACACTGTGAAAAGGTTTCTGCCTCAGCAGGCACCTGTTTTCAGCACCAAAAAAAAAAAAAAGCTCCAAAACCCACTGTACACTACCTGCTCTACATCTAATGACAGAAGACACAGTTCACAACTAGCTGATGAACATTTAGCAGCTAATGAGACATATATCTCCCTTAGGAGATGGTAGAAACCAAAAACAGAGCTAAAATGAGAGTGAATATTGGACTTCATTCAGCAGGTGACCAAAACAGGCTTCTGTAACTGCTGGATGTGTAATGATAAGGGTTAACTGCTAACAGAGTTCACCATATATCAACAGTGAGGGTAATATACAATTTTGTGTTTCACAGCTTGTTTCCCCCTGACTCAAAGCGTCCAACAAATCCAGTTGTACAGATTTAAACATTATTTTGTTAAGAAAGGTTTGTCCATGAGTTTTTGCGCCAGAGGGCAGTAGAAAATGAGAGAAAAGCATGATTGATCAACATTATTCTGTTACTGAGCTCACATCCAGGAAAATAAGACAGTTAACATATTCAAGACTGGCGGACATCCATCTTCCTGAGCTTCTAAGTCCATTTTAAATCAAGGCAAGTGGTTTGGCCTCCCCTGATATGAAGCACACACACTCTGCACGGCATAGCTGGCCATCATTTGTTACAAGCTTTTGATGTGTCTGTCTTGTATCCGACAAAAATAGTTGTTTACAACTTGTGAAATACCATTATTTATTTCTTTGGGCGGAACAGTGAAAGAGACACATCGTGCCTATATGTATATCGTTGCATATTCATTTGTTTAGTAGCTCTTTCATGCTTATCCCTCAGATTTTCACCCTCAAAAATTCTCCTTCCACCTCCTCATTACTAAAATTCTTGTGCCCCTCTGTTTCCTGCCATTAACTTCAGCCTGTGTTGTTTCCTGTCGACTCCTTCCCTCCTTGTTGCAGCAGCCCACAGCCGCTGGTTATTATTGGTCTACATTAACATCAATCAACTTACAGAGGATGAGTCACCAAAAAGGCACACAAAAACACAGTGGAGCTCTACATTACACGCACAACACCTTGCAAAATGCATACCACATAACAAAACAAAACACACACTCCTGATAAACTCGAGCTTACTCCCAACATCATTTTAGTATGAGCCCTGATAACCATGAATTCGCCCCATCTCTAAATATTAGAAATAAAACAAAAGGAGAGAACAAAGAAAGGCTCACTCCCCATCCTCAACAAGCCGAGCAAGACCACTGCTCCTCCTCTGTACCTTCTACTTTCTTTTGTCTGTCTCCGTCCTTAGTCTTTGTCACTTCCCTAATCACAGAGCCACATAAAACCACACAGAGGAATGGTGCACTCTCAACATAGCGAACACAGAATGGAAAAAAACTGTTTCCCTCCACACTGAAGTGACTTTTCCACTCCTCACCCTCTCACCCAGTCATATCTTGCACGGATGGTTGCCCTGGCTGCTTTGAGTGTGACTTGGCAGACCGGTGGGGTGGCTGAGGATGGATACAGGGCTGCCAGCGGCTGCATGATCACACGTACACAGTCAAGCCAGACAGCCATGTTTGACCTAAGCTACTCCTTCGGGAACATTGCAGCCTTTTTAGCAGAATGAGTAGCACACACCTACCTTTTTACATGCCACACACACCAGAGCCATACCTGCTCTTCACTAATGAGTCGTGTGAAAAGAAAGAAGAGAGAGAGAGAGAGAGAGAGGCCCTGGCCTTCCAGCTGTGCAGCACAGGATGCCGCCGTCTCATCCTCCACCTCCTCCCCTCCTCCCTCACTCCCACATTTCTAGACATGTTTCCCTCTCTTGTCACTCCCACTCCACGCAGCCATTTCTGTTCTCCTCCATTTAAAATCCTCTATTCTGTCTGATTCTCAATGCCACCTCTCCTCCGGAGCAGCAGCAGCAGTGGTCTCATCCCTCTGCTACATTTGAAGATGGGCCGTGAAAGATGCGTCTCACACATACACACACACACACACACACACACACAGTTCTCTCCCCACATTTTCTCGCTCTTTCCCTCTGTCACCCCCACAGTGTGTAATCCCAAACACACACACCCTTTTCCTTCCATTTTGACTTCTCCTTCTTCCTTTCTTGTTCCCCCTCTTCCTCCTCCTCTCTCACCCCACCTCCCTCCCCCTCCTCCCCCCTTCATGCCTTTATTCTTGCTGTCTATCTTATGTAACTGGGGGGAGCGATCCAGCTCCCTGCCAGTTCTGCTGCATGGCTGCTGTTTCTCAGGCATCATCTTCCTCAGTTCCAAACAGCCCACTGGCACTCAGAGGTCCATCATTTTAGCTTTGTATTCTGCACGTAGCAGGGGGGTCACATACATTCATGCTGCACGTGTCACCCTCTCACACACATGTAAACACACACACACAGTCCGGCAGAATGCCCGTGTGCGCTGGCTCTATTTGCATGTAAATATAACATTCAGTTTTTTGGTGGCATGTATTATGCATGCGTGTGTGTTTGTGAAGGCTCCACAGTCTCACACAAAGCTGAATGTGGCAAGCATGCAGCGTGCGTTCCCTATAGCGCTGCCATTGACACACAACGGGAGCACAGGCATGAGAGTGCAAATGTGCGCCACTGCAGTCATTCAAATCTGCTCCAGGCTGGATAGGCAGGGATCTATCGAGCCGTCCTGTACAATTACAACCTCCTACAATTATCAGACATAGCACACAACCAGATGCTGTCTAATTACCGTGGTGATAATTGAGAGGATTATTGCATTTTGACGACTCGCTTCAATTCTCATTTTCTCTCCTGCTGTGTGACTCAGACTTCAGGGACGATAATGGAGAAAATGTGTGTGTGGTGAGTGTCTGATAGAGAGAGAGAGAGTCTAGGGTGTGTAGGTATATGGCTAGGAACACATTGATCCAGCTGTTGAGGTGAGCAGGTCATTTGTGGGTCCTGTGCTGGCATCAGCTTTCTAGTGAGGCCGTCCGTGTCTCCGGCCTTATCCGCTGTCCCCTCTAACACTAACAGACCTTTCCTACTCTGACACTGCATAAATTTACATCCTACATCAGTAGCTGGGCTTACATAATGCCTTTGATATCAGTCATAAATTAACCCAGTCTGTCTAGAAGTCCTGTCTCACTGTACAAGATTTACTTTGGATTAAAAACACATCTGTGCTTCAAAATAAACTTGTCCTGGAGCCATACATGAAGATCCTTTAAACTTGTTTTTTTACTCGTACAGCATCTGTCTCAAGCTCTTCCAGTTTCTCTAGTGAGAACTCATTGGCTGAAGTAGCTTCGAACTTGAGTCTGGCCTGAAGCAGCTTTTTAAAAGGAGGCAAATAGAAGGTACTGTTGAGGCCTGCCTGTCTTACCTGAGGTGTTAGATATAAATATGTTTCTTCCCTCTCCGATTGATGTTTTCTTTGACCAGCTGGTTTTACTGGCAAATCTCCTCCTCGTCTCTTACCTGTACATTTATGACATCACCAGCCGCCTTTTTGAGATTGACCTGCTCAGGTTTGGAAAAGCTCAATTTTTAGTTGAGAAAAAAGCTGCAGTTTAGTTTTGGACAGAGGGAAAAAGCAGGGGAAAAAAAAGATGTGTTTTTAACTTGCACTGGTGTAATCACGGATATACTCTTATCTAGAATGGATAGGAGGTCTCTTTCTCCTGAGGACACTTTGACAGGACACAGGCCCTAGACATGACTTTCCAGAATGGCACTACAATGAGGGCATTCAACTACAGTCAGAGACCTCCACACACGAAAGGGTGTAGAAGCCTCCTGCCAATTTCATGTAGAGATTTCCAGAATAGATTTTGAGGAAGATATTTCTGGTGCAACAAACCTGACATCAAGCTGCTCATGCACAAAGTGAACTCTTTCATACTTTTCTGTGCATGGATTTACACTCAAAAACACTCTACAGTAACTTGGATGTTAAGTAGCCAGCATAGTTTTTTTAATTTGTGTTAGGACAAATATGTTTCTTGAACAAGTACACTTTGTCACGGTCTCTACATCTTTACACCCCCTCAGAGTGGCGAAATCAGCAATCACCGGCTTGCAGTGACCGATAAGGTACAAAATAGAGGATGAAGAGAGGGCAGAGGGGCAGAGAGAGAGCAATGAGCGTCAGGTATGACGTGTGGGGCTGCTAAAATATTGAAAGGAGCTGAGAGGATAAGTTTTAGGAAAAATAGACTACGCCAGACACACAGAGGGAGAAAGCAGGTAGAGGGAGAAAAAAAGAGAACACACGAGCGACGAGACTAAGAGGTGGTCATTCACTGCATCAACCTCTGGGTGTCATCATGAAAAAAAAACTGACAGTGGAAGCATTTTCCCCAGCCTCTTCAGACATCCCTGGCATCCTAATTAGGCCTCATTACCATGTGACTGGGCTCACAGCAAGACCGTATGCTAATTGACTTGGCAATTAATGGTGCCAATGTTTAATCTCACCCCCACCCACCTCCGCTCCCTCCCTTTTTCTTTTTACACCAACAAACAGTGGGGTGATCGGTCAGATGTGAAGGCATCCCGAACCCAAAAATATGCAACCTGAAACCAGAGACAGACCTCCGGTGTCATGTGTTCTGCCTCCATGTGATATCAATGAGCATCTTCCATTGTAGATAAAGTGATGGGATGAATGGGGGGGTTGATCACAGGAGCCCAGAGAGATCAGATCTGGTTTACAGAGTGTGATAGTGATCAGAGGAGCGAGAGAAACAAGGAACAGCCGGATGTGCGGAGGAAGAATTGGAGCGAGCCGTGTGCCTGGAGCGTGTGTGTGTGTGTGTGCGTGTGTGTGTCTCTGAGTATGTGTGTGCGTGTGTGAGGGGAGGAGAGGCATGTGCATGAACATAAATGCACATATGAAAGGTGAAGCAGGGAAGTTCCTGTGTATGTGATATCTGCACCCCAGCTCTTGCACTCAGCTGCGTCATGTGTATATAAAGAAGCCACACACACACGCACATAATCATCCAAACACGGTACATATGGCATCAGCCCCGAGGAGATACTGTAGCATGCTCTTTTCCCAAGAGGAAGCTAACTAACTCATGAAAGCGCAGCCTGAGAATAAACAGCTCCACTCTGCTGAATATTGATTAATGATGGAAAACAGAACACTCCAAAATAGGCCCGGGAGCTTTCTGAGTACACAAATACTGCACTGACAGTGGCTCAAGGCTAATGTATCATCCATCTATTGACCAATCCATACATTGACATCAATTTCCATACTAACTTCCTTTGTCTAATTAGACCCAAGTGGGCATTTAAGTGCAATTTCTTGCCGAGTTAAACGACCAATTCAGGGCCCTGCCTATGGTCTACGAGGCCGGCGTGGGAGGGATGTGTCTCCTGGAAGGGACACCCTTGGTTTTAGCTGACCTAAGGAGCAGCTTAATGCAAACACACACACACACACATTTGGAGAATGCTCTTTTTTCTTTTCTTTTTGTAGCACTGCCCCCCTTCTCTTAACAATACCGCCCATATGGGAGGGTCCCTGGGGGGTTCCAGAAGAGTGTGTTTGTTTGAGGGAGCAGCAGTAAGACAATTGTTACTGAGGTGTGTGTGTGTGTGTGTGAGAGAGAGAGAGAGAGAGAGAGAGATCCAGAAATAGAGGATGACATCTAACCTCTAAACTAAAGAATGGAGAAGAGATTGACACTCCTAAAATATCCCAGTGTATTGTGGGACGAAAATGCACGTTTTCTTCTCAGCTAAACCAACCTTTTCATCCTCGTGAGAAAAAAAATGTGCCACAATCAATGAGCCGCTAAATTTCTCACAGGTCAAAGTCCTACATAGACGTGTCTTTATTTAAGCTTAACGTGGGTTTAGTCAAACGCCCCTTGAGGTCAAGGCCATGTGTACCAAACCCTGTACGTAAATGTGCATTTCTGCAACACATTGCGTGCCCTCTCTGCTTCACACACACACACACACACACACACACACACACACACACACCTAGCACATTTGGTGCATCGACATCCTTCCTTTCTCCCAGGGTGTCAGTGATGTAACTTCCACCTCAGTGAGTGATACTAAGCCCCAAGAAACAGCCATAACACAACACAAATGATGATGCATTCCGCACAAATCTAGACTCCCACTAGATTCACCAGCTAATATAGTCCTGCTCACTGACTATATATCATGCACACACATGTCCAGAAGGGTATCACACTCCTTGTCCTCCGATTCCTGTCAATCAATATCCTATAGGCTACATGATGGCATAGGCAGCACACGTACCTTTATCGATGTAAACAAATCCGATCGAGAAGAAGCGGATACTGTCAGGTTTTGCAGGAGACAGATTTTTAAAAATGTCACATTTCAAGAATAGAGCTCCACTCGCCCGTGTTGCGCTCTTCTCTCTCCATCCACATGGACTTACGCGCGATCAGACCAGATGGGTTCCTCCTGCTCCAGCTCTCCGGACCAGAGGAACCCGGTTACTCATCGTCCGTCTCGTCCTCACAGGCAGAATCGACATGAATTCCAGTCGGGTCGACAGGGGAGAGACAGAAACGCCTACACCGGGTATCAAGGAGTTAAAATATGGAAGAGATTTCTTTATCATTTTCCCCTAAATCCCTTTGTTCAGCGAAGTGCGCATCTCTTTGACTTTCACTGCACCAGCGAGGGCGATCATCGAAATAAATAAAACCACAGTGAGCCGAAAATCCTGTGATGCAGAGACGGTGCTACCTCCCAGCAGGCCAGCCGGATCCCCCCTCTCCTGCTTCTGGGCTGTTTCTGCCGCTCACTGTCGCGTTGACGCTCACTGCTCTCCGCTGCACATCTCCCGACTGAATGCATCACCAAAAACTGCGCTCACCAACGTAATGATCCTCTCCGCACGGGCTGCGCATACACACAGAGAAGTGACAGCTCTTCGGGGCCACAGTCCACAATACTCACCTCCTCCCTTAAACTGTTTTGTCTGATATTAAATTAATTGGTGCCTGGCGGGGAGTTTGAGACCACCTTATTAAATCCTTTCTAGACAATACATGGCTCTCTCCTACACGCGCAGACACACACATGTTGTCTTGGTACCACTGTCACGGACTGTCCACGCAATTTGGACTCTAAAACTGTTTTGCTCAGTTTCAGCTGGTGCGGTACTGTTTTTCACGCGTTCACTGCACAAGTCATAGAAAATGAGCCGATACTGTGTCAGAAGTTAAACTATTCAAATTTAATTTCCGGTTATCTTTCAGAATAAGTTCATAGGATACATGCCACTTTCGCATCTTCTGTGTAAAGTCCTGCCAACTCATTGTGAATACTAACACAACTCTGCTTTTAGTAATGTAAAATCCATAAGCGGTTATAGCATTTTTCATCCCAGACACTTTACTTTTTTGCTACTTGCCACACAGCAACTGCTGCGGAGCCACCATGCAAGTGCCTCTTTTATCTCATCATCAGGGACAATTTAGGGTTCAACATTTTGCTCAAAAGACCTTTCCAGTGAGTGGTGGCTGAAAGGATCGAACCATCAACCCTGCCCTCAACGGGTCCTCCTCATCTGCTGAGCCCCCTTCTACAAAAACACTAGTGTGCTGTCCTTACAACTGCATTATGGGTCTTCCAGCAAAGTCCCACTGCCATCGTACTCTCTCTCAGTTGTAGGGTATTTGTTTGTTTTGAATGCTTTCCCGGCTTTCAAATCCTCCTTCTTCATCTTCTGCAAGTTTTGCACAGTCTTGACTATTATTATTTTGAAAGAAAAGTAGCCTCTTCCGAATTCTCCATTCTTCGGGTCTTTGACAAACTGCTGTGATGCTTATTATTTCTCCTTCTCGTCACATGCTTGTCGCCTCAACTGCTCAGTCCATCTAAGGGAGGGCTTTTTTTTTTTCAATGATGGAGCCCCCAACTACCTCCTGCCACCTCTACCCTCCTCCCCCATCCTGCCTTAATCCTGGTGCATGATGTGAGGCTGATGGAAGTGATTTGTGTGATACTGCAACACAATGTTTTGCTGGGCTGAACTGTTTCCACTGCAGTCTCAGACATGCAGGAGCAGAGCATGGCAGCCATGACACCTCTGACCAGGTAGTCAAATCAGCTACCAGTGTGGTGCTGATCTATAATATTATCAGACAATGCAGCAGTGAACCGCCTCTTCTCCATCCACTCACAGAGTTAGGTCTCGTTTTATGGGATTGCTAATAATCCAGTGATTTGGAGGTGTTAATCTACATTTAATGTTTGCGTGTCAATGGTGCCAAGCCAAATCCTGCTGCAACATGAGGGTAACACTGGGAACCAACAGCAGTCACGCTCATTTTACCCACATTCTGCATGGGATCGCCCTTCTTCCTTTACACACACACACACACTCACACACAAACGCATAAATACATGCAAAGTGAGATGACATGACATGGGCTATGGGCAGTAAGAAGGCGTATCATATGGAGTGGCAGCTGAGGATGTGAGACTAATCTGACAGGTGCAGGCTGAGAGAGTGACAGCATGGGAAGAGGGGGTGGAGGAGATAGCAGGAGGAGGGGTCACTGCTTGAAACAGGATGACTGAGGAGATTAATGGTTCTCTCACTTTATCAGCAGACAAAACAAGGCAGTATCATTATTTTGTGCTTTCTCATCACAGTGAGAGACTGTGCACGGGAAAGGGAATTATTACACTACTACACATAGTTAATCACAGTAAATGGATTTGGAAGAACACGCCACTCTAAACCCCCTCGTCATTGTAGGATAATCGTGTAATTAAAAGATTTTATTAGGCTATTGCAGTTGTATTACCATGTAGTTGAGTGCAGAGCTGGGAGGGTAAATTAGACACTTTGTGTTTTAGACACAGAGTGGCCTATTTAGAGGTGTGTGTTTTTGCTGTGTGTGAGACAGTTAGTTCTGCAGATAAGCACCTCACTCTACCTCACAGACTTAAAGGGGCTATATATAAGTTTTTTTTGCTATAGGCTTTGCATTAACAGCTGTTTACCTTCCAGTCTAGAGGAAATGTTGCAAGTTTAGCATCAAACGTAATTCCTTTACTTACCAAGAGCTGTCTTCAGCTATGAAAGCAATGTCAATGTTAACTCTTGTTTTTCTTCTAGTTCCATCACTTCTTCTCTTCTACTGAAGTTAGCATGCTAACTGGCTAGCCTGGCCTGGTATGTATTTTTTCTTTTATTGCAGAGAGTGTGATGAGTAGAGTCATAATATATCTTTTGTTTGTATTGTTAATATGTGGAGCTCAGCATTAGCTCAGCATTAAGACTGGAAACTGGGGGAAACTGCTGGCCTGGCCCTGCTAAAGGTGACAAAATCCACCAGCGTGTCTAAAGCTCAGTAATTAATATTTTATATCTCTTATTTGTTTCATCTGTACAAAAAATGAAATATAAAAATGACACATTGTGGGTTTTTTTGAAGGGGTTATGTGCTATACTATTTCTTGGCCCAGAGTAGTAACTTCCTGGAGTCTTGCCTGAGGTCAGGCAGCGCCAACCATAAACAGTCCAGCATGAAATCCACTGTAAAACCACAGCTGGTTATTTTTACATTTAGTTTTTTGTACATATTAAACAAACAAGACTACCTGTCTCCCCCTGTTTCCACTCCTTATGCTGAGCTAATAACCAGTTGCTAGCTTTAGCTACATATTTATGTTACTGATGTGAGAGTGGTGCTGACCTTCTCACCTAACTCTCAGAAAAAAAGCCAGACAGCGTATTTTCCAAAAAACACTTCCCTTAATATACATATACACATATATTACACATATTCACATGCTTAACTGTCATCAGCTCGAGGCGCAGATCAAAGCAGCCAGTGGAGGACTCCAGCTTCATTATTTATAGAGGGTGACAAGGTAACTCTGGATCAGTATGATCATGTGTGGGGCTCAGTTGCTGACTAATATAGCTTTACAGACAGGCAGTACACTAACTTTGGCTCTGCCTGGTGAGTTATTGTCCTTTAATGAGGAGAGCACATGCTCTTAAGGTGTCATCTGTCTACAGGAACAAGAGCGTCACTGACACTGTCTGTCATGTTTCCCTCTGGTTTACGAACTAAATATATGTTACACTGTATATAAAGACTCCTTTTTTCAATCTCTCTGTCTCTTTCCATCAGCGTTGATCTCCATTTTTCTCTCCATAATTTGCAACCCCCACATGTTTTTGTTTCTGCATGTGTTCTCTCTTTCCTCTCTCTGATCCTTCCCTCATTACATGCCTCCTTGCTGCCCAGAGGTTGCCTCACCTTGTCAAGACCCTGCTCAGCCGCACACAATGAACCACGCAGTGACAGCAGGGTGGCCGACATACAGGCCGTACGCTGCATCTGTTTCCAGCGACAAGCATCAGGATGAGAGCCTGTGACCTCACAGGATGTATTAACTATGACAGGATGCAGGTGTCCAAAATTAGCAGGAAGCGAGTCTAATTTTAAAGAGCATTTTGTTTCTAGACACGCATCCCATTTCAAACAGGCTGCAACTTATCTTCCAATGACAGAGGAAGTAAAGTGTGATAGTCGTGTTGTTTGGTGAGGGGAAAAGGTAAATTATTTTTTTAATTAATTTTTTTTTTTTTATAAATATCAGAAATAATGAACTGCATCATGTCTGATTCTAACATTCATCTCTAAATACATGAAAACAACTGATAGTCCATAATATTAGTCCATGTAAACACACAAATTCCCACTTAAAGGGGCACGCCACCAATTTAACACATCAAGATGAGTATATTTATGAGTTTATGAGTACTGCTCAGCTGATGAAAACAACTGTATATTGTTCTGGTTGGCCCTGGACTAGCTTTGTTGAGTCTTGAGGTGTGTTGAGACAGACAGCAAAGCACGTTTTGCTTTGTGTATGAATCTTACCGCCCAGTGTACCAACTGCACAGATATTAGCTGTAAGCTAACTAGAAATGGACGCACTGACCGTGTGTGTTTGTGTGGCAGCTCAGCCTCTAACTGATCCCATAAACTCTAGCTCTTTCTGTCATTTGCCTCCAGTCTCTCTCTTTTTTATTCTCATCTCTGTACATTTATGAAGCATAAATTTTTCTCTTCGAGTTAAAACTTTGTCCAACTCACACAGACACGCCTTTGCCTCAATTTAGTTAAATTGCCTCTAATTCCACCCACTTACACCTTCTCAAGTGGCATCATTTGAGTGCATATATCTTAGGCTTGGAGACTGCAGATGTTAAACGGAAAGCCTGCTTTAGAAACGGGGGATGTGAAGTTAGAAAGACGTGGGCATTTACCTCTAAAGAAGGATTTTAACAAAAAGATTCTGTCAAGTTAAATTCTGGGAAGTGTAGGATCCAGTTTTTGGAGCTTGGTCAACACTGCTGATTTGATTGGTCCAGTATTCTTTTATACATCTCTTGTGAAGCCACCAACTTTCCCCTTTAAAACATATACTTAGTTATGTTACTTGAATGCTTTTAAATTAATTTAAATGTTGGTTTATTTAACAGGCACAGTGCACGTTAATAAACATTCCTGTAAGTAGTGGCAGATTTGGGGAAAAGGCTATTTTTCATTTGATTCTTATGTGCTGTGTAGTGAAATGTGCTGACTAGGTCAATGAGGTAATGAAGGTTATATGTTTAGTGGGATAATCCTTACCTCATCTGTTTACCATGGTGACTTTAACCCTCTGGCTGCTCAGAGTCCTGAAAACCTGCAGAGGTCATGACCTTTCAAAGTAGCATAGCCCCACAGAAGGAGGGATGATATTAAAGGTCATTTGAGTGTGACCTTGTCAGGTCAATTTAAAATAACCTATATGTAGATTTGTATGTGCTGTATCTGAAGGACACATAGATATATATCTATAGGAGCACTCACACATACACTTCTTGCTCTCACACCCACAAACAGAGGTCTTATCTGGCCTCTTCAAAGACCACCACATGGACCGCAGAGCACTTGTTTTCATTCAGTGAGCCTTGGAGACCTTTCTGTCAGCTCCTCAAGTCTCTCAATGGCTCTAAACAGGATTTAACCCCTGGAAGGTCAGGGTGAGGTCAGTGGAATAAAGGCAGCTCCAGGATTTACCTTCCTCCTCTATCAACCGGTCACCGTGTCCACATGCGACATATTGTTTTTTTAAAGCCTGTCTCAAGGCTTTAAGGTCTGGTTTCGGTCAGAGGTGGATAAGAGATGCTCTTTTTCTCAGCAGAGCAGAAATGTCACCTAGCACAGAAAAGGTGAGGGTAGAAAATAGGAAAGTACCTGAGGATCAGCTGAAGTAAGAATCTGGTTCACTAGCAGGGATATCTTTTAGTCCCAGTTGTTGGTGTTTGTCTGTCTCACTTGGCGTGGAGAAACAACTTTGGGATGGATCGGTACAACATTTGTACAGATTCATGATGTCCAAAGAATGGATTCTGCTGACTTTGATGATCCCCCTGACTTTTCATCTATAGCCTCCATGACATTTGTGATTCTGAGTGAAATGGCTCAACAACTAGTGGATGGATTGTGACTAATACAATCACCTGGTCAAATTTGAATTTGTCCAATGTGATCAAATACCTCCAAAAGTAATTTAATTCCCATTGTCCTCCACTATACTTTGCCTTTATGCTGTGTTCGTGCAGTGTGTACAAAATGAGAAGAACAGGAAACCTGTTCCAGCTCTGATTTGAATGATTTTACGATGGTTACCCCTGTTCCTAGCCTTCAAGTCAGATAAATTTTCTTAATTAGCTACTTTTTGTCATTGTTGTTGTTGTTGCTGTGACTCAGGATTACAAGTCAGCAGCTGATGTTAATGGTTTTTCCCATTTGGCTGCTCATAATTCTGGTAAGCCACACAACATGAACAAGGCATTAGTGCCATTCGCAAATGTTAGCATGCTAGTATGCTAACATTTGCGATGTAATGTCCGTTTTGTTGAAAACGGACATTACACCTGCTAAACATCAGTGTGTTTGCATTGTTAGCATCACTGTGTGCATGTTAGCATGCTGATGACAACATTTAGCCCAAAGCACCATCAGTGCTAAGTACAACCTCACAGAGCTGCTAGCATGGCTGTAAATTCTTAGTCATGCTAAAAACACTAATATCAGAGTAAATTAGACTACAGCTGAGTTATATTAAAGTCCACAGCCTGTCTCTCTCTTTCTCCCTCAGCCACTCTCTTCCCTGCCTTAACTTCTCGAGGTCCTGTGTTACCTCCACCCTCCCGCACAATTACCCAACCAAGTGGAAGCTGCCCTGTCTGGCATCGGAGCAGAGTTTGAGATGGGGTGGGGTAGAGTAGGAATAAAGAGGAGGGGAGGGGTGAAGCGTTCCCTCCCCATCTAAGTGCAGAGCCCCATGTCTGCAGAGTCCTGAAGGGAGAAGAGATTGGGGACATGGGTTTTGGGAAGGGGGATTACCGGACAAGATCATAGGCATGCCTTCACAGATAGCAGAGCGCTCATTACACACACACATAGCCGGTCAGATTTTAACTCAGTCAATCTGCCTTCAATGCTCAGACATCCAGCTAACCCCCTGCATGGAATCAGACACCACACAGACAGATAATCCCTTAAAAAGTCTGTCATTTGATTTCGCACCCCCCTGACTCACAAATAAAAATGTATGTACCATGCATATACATGCAAGGGTGCACGCACACACACACACAGGAGGAAGGATTTGAGGTCACAGCATGCAACTATTTTTGGGGTTTGGGGAGAGTAAAGGATTATTGATTAAGTAGGGCAATGGCCAGATGTAGCAACACATTACAGTAAAATTCAACGATAGCAACGCTTTGCAGCAGTCTTGCCCAGTGATAGTAACATCTGATTTGAGCAGAGTGAAAGCTTTGACATTGAGTACTTTCACTTCCCTCCATCAGTAATGGTCTTGCTAATGTGTCTCTCTGAGGCCTTTTCATTCATGTCTAATATACTGCAGGTCCATCAATCTGTCCGCACAATAACTGATTTCTCCTCTGTGTCAACATCACAAATCCCAGGTCTCTTGGTTTGTCCCTGCTCTTCATCTGTAAGCCATTTTCCATTTCTTCATCCCAGCCCTTTGTTTTCTCAGCCTGTCAAACATCTCTCACTCTGCCTCCTTTTCCTGTCTCCTGCTACTTTTTCCCTTTCAGCATCCATGTCATGTGCTCATCTCCCCATTAGCTCAGATTTTAGGCTTGTATCAGGAAATAAAATGAAAGCCATGCAGTTTGATATTTACATGATATCTAAGTGATACATTTAGCATGAATCTCAGTGTCGATGAAGCTTAAGTTAAGCTGAGTCTTGCTTGGAGTGTGTTTGTATACATAAGCTTGAGCATATAAATGGAGCTGGCAGGACCAGAGAGCAGGACCAGACTCAGGAAGGAACTCCACTCAAATTAATCTCCACTGGACGGCCCAGTAAAGGAGCGGAGCCATTTTTGGGTGTAAGGAGCCATCTCCTAGGTGAGCACCATGGCAACAGCCAACGTGGGCCCCAGCTTTCAGAGCTGTCCTTTTCAAGCGCCCGATCAAAAGTGGCAGGCCAGGTTTTTTGTTATGTGGCGTCTCTTAACTCTCTCTCTCATGCCCATTCTTCTGCCTCTCCTTTTCTCTCCCTGCATGACATGGTCCTGGCCTTGTTCACTAGGGAGGCTGTGAGAAAACTGCGGAGTGCAAGTGTCTGTGGGAAAATGTTGCCAGACAACACAGGGGTATGTGACAGTGAGGGCAAGCGAATATCATCTGCGTGGGACAAACTGGGGATATAAGACCAGTTTACATAGAGCTACACTACACTTTTTTTCATTTGATAGCATGGCTGCAAAAAATTATGAAAAAGAAAAGTTTGCATGAAGATACATGTGACTGGTATAAACACGAACAGCCATTACATTTAGCACCATCAGACTGACCTGTTTTTATCCGTGTTTCAATACTGTTTTTGTTCTCATCTTTATCTATAGCCATGTTGATTGGGCAGTTGACCCACCCTTCTGGTCCAGACTTAATTATGTACACTTGTTGTTTTGTTTCCTCTACTTTTCAAAGTTTACATGCCTCATTTGTCACTATTTTCTGGTATTACTTTACATGGTGTGGTAATTATTAATTCATTTCATGTCTTTGTTAGTTTCATGGAGATGATGTATGTACTAAAGATATAGTAGGTGTAGTCTGGGATTGTTGAAAACAATCAAAAACAAGATAAGCTTATCATCAAAGGTAAAAATTGGAAATAAAATAGCTCTCATCTACACCTACATATGTCAGACTTATGATATTTAATGATATTTCAGTATGTTCAGGTAGTACAATTCCAGAAAATACTTCCAGAAATATTACACTATACTTCACCCAAAAACAACAACAGTACTCATGTCAGGTGTGGTGTTGGGGTTTATTACATTCATAGAACAGTGATTACCAGGAATGTTACAAGGTGCATGTCAACCAGTACAGTAGTCGCTAAAAATAACATCGCTTAAAGGTTATTAAAAGTTATGTCCACATCACAAAACACATGCTGAATAATTCATTTAATCTCTTACTGCTATGTTTGGCCCT
The DNA here is from genome assembly GCA_033238685.1 of Lates japonicus. Classification (NCBI taxonomy): domain Eukaryota; kingdom Metazoa; phylum Chordata; class Actinopteri; family Centropomidae; genus Lates; species Lates japonicus. Next base: position 1,287,699 of record BRZM01000088.1, on the reverse strand, counting down.
ATGGATGGTAGACACATATAGCATACAGTAAGTGCTTCTCTGTTTATGTTAACAGAGAGCCACCTTGTGGATAAATGGGGAAGTGCACAGACAGTGCACAGATGACAGCTGAGACCATACAGTGTGTTGTTCTGGTAGTTTTTCCATCAGGAGATGGGTATTATTAAAAGACAGAAAGGCAAGACGAATGAAACAATGAGCTAGAAGTGCACACATGGAAATGTTCAACTGATTCCCTGTTTTTATTGTTATGTATATACTCACCTGCATTATCTTAAATCTGTAACCTTCATGTACTCCCTAACTACTCCATCTAACGAGAGCCCATGAGCGGCTGCAGCCAACCGAGGTAGCGCGACACTTTCTGGAAAATGTAGCCGTTGCTACAGTCGGCCCCTGCCGGCTGGCTCACCACCCCTGTGAGGAAGAACACCTCCCTGTGCAGGGTGAGCAAGGGGCTGCCGGAGCCCATGCTGCAATCGGCATTGGTGCGAGGAGCGGTGCAGCCCATTTTATTGGTCATCAGGTTGGGGTGGGTTTCCAGGCACTGAGGCAACCCTTTGTACACCAGCTGGTTAAGGGTGAGCTGACCCTGGAGAGCAGATGTACCTGTGGGTTCTTTCCAGCCGGTGATGATGGTGGGGAGCTCTCCTGTCATCAAGATGCTCTCTGCAAAGTCTCTCTCTGGTAGACAGGCAGCAGTCACCTCTCTCTTAAAGGTGATGCGGTCGCGGAGCTCAATCAGAGCCAGGTCATTTTCAGGACGACCCTCCACGTAGCGCGGGTGGACGTGAACTAATTTTACGTAGAGCGTCTGCTGTCCATCATCGTTGATGCTGCGCTTGCCTGAGGTAAGAGAAGACATTCAGGATGATGGTGTTTCTCAAGCTCATGCTCACACACACATATATAGAGCTGCAATGATTGGTTGATTTATTGATTGGTTGATCAAAAGAAAATTACTCTGCAACTATTTTGATAGATAATCGGTTTAGTAATTTCTTAAGCAAAAATGCCAAATATTTGCTGGTTGCCGCTTCTCAGAAGTAAAGATTTGAAATTTTGTGAATATCTTTGAATTTTTTTAAAGAAATCATTTTTTCTGTGATCATTTGTCACCCATATTGTTGACTTTCATGAGCGTTTTACACTTGAAAATGTCTTCCTCTAAATCCTTATTGTGTATTTGTGCTTAACAGAGGCATATTTAGTTAGTTTTTAAATTACATTTTGGAAATAGGCCAGTCAATTATATAAAGAGATTAATTATGGTTTTCAAATATCTAGTAAAATTTGATTTTAGTGCCTATCAGCTCAAAAATATTTACAGCTCTGAAATAGAAGAGACTGCCTCTCTGTAAAAGTTAAAACTTGTTCTCCTCATGGTCAGTTTTATCCAAATTTGGCCAATATTTCTTATAAATGCTTGTAGTGTAGTTGAACTGAACTAAATTATATCCTGTGTGTAATACAATACTCTATCAAATCCTCATTTCAAACAGGCGGGCCATATAGATACCAATAACTGCATTTGGCACACTGGCATTAAGAAAGTTTCAAAGTCTCAACAAGATACATTTTGAATAGATAGAGTGACTACTGTGTCAACCCATGATAAGGAAATAAGGAATTAGATATAAGAGCCTTTATTTATATATGACGATAAATACAAAATGTCATCTTCATCTCCTCTTTAATGGTATGTCTCCATCTGTTCTACCTCTCCTTTTCCTTTGTCCGCTGCTTTTGTACCTGACTGCACTCTATCCACCTTCTTTGCTTTGGGAATGGAAAATGTCTCATGTTACATTAGTAAGTAATCAAGTAACTTTTATATTTGCTTTCAAATTGTTATTATTGTTGCTTGCAGTTGCATAGGTGCGATTATGTGTTTTGTCTACTTACCGACGACCACTTGGAAGGTGATGTGTTTGTTGGCGCACTGAGCTGAAGTCAAGACCAGATTCTCCTTCAGAATCACTCCACTGCAGAAACCCGCTGACACTGAAGTCTTCAGGAGAGCCTGCAAACAACACAATGAATATGCGACAATAAGACCCTGCATCGCTGTTGGAGTACCTTTAATATGTCACAGTGTGTGAGTGTGTGTGTGTGTGTGTGTGTGTGTGTTCCTACCTGCCAGGGACACTCTGTAGAACTGCAGACAAGACCCTCAAAGTTGCTGCGGCTGTTGCTGAGCAGTCTGTCATTCCACCGACTCAGACTGCTCACCTTGCCGCAGGGGAATGAAACTGAGAGGGGAATGTGAAACAGTCATGATTACTTTTCTCTCGCTTGATTGTTTCTCCCTCTCTCTTAACACTGGAAACTTTGACGTACCTGCAGGCTCGCACTTATCCTTATCTGCCCGACTGAGCTTCCATCCATGGGCGCAAGAACACTGGTAGGACGTGTAGCCTGGTTTACAGAACTGGGAGCAGCCCTTGTCCTTTTCGAAGACGCACAGGGTCTGGTCTGTGCCGAAGAAAAACAGAGAAGGGAGGGTTGCAGCGCTCACACCTGATAAAAAGCAAATTAACGATGATGATCACATGTGACTTTCTGGCATCTCCTCCTCACCTTTCTCACAGTGGACCCCTGTGAAACCTGACTTGCAGACGCAGTCGTAGCCTCCCACGCTGTCCGAACACAGGGCTCCATTCTTGCAGGGGTTCCCCACACACTGGTCTCCGTCTAAACACAGACGTCAAGTCTATGAGGAGATCTAATGCACTGCTAATGACTGTGCAGTGATGGAAACTCATTTTAACACAGCACTTACCAATGTAGACAGACCAGAAGATATCCTGTGAGAGAAATTATACACGGTAAGTGCACAGTTGAAGGCGCACAGTGGGGCTTTCTCTGTCATTTATACAGTGCATTCATGAAACAAGAGGCAGACATTGGGAGGTAATAAACAAGAACTTCACAGTGAAATCCTGGAGCTCACCGTGCGGTATGAGTCCTGGAAGAACCTTCTGGCCTCCTCGTAGGTGCACACCTTCTCCATGCAAGCCTGCTCCAGGGTGGAGGCCCGGAGAGGGTTACTGCCGTCGACGTTCCTCTTCTGACGGGAGATCACCGTGCTCGCCTGCTGCTTATCCAAGAACACTGGAGGAACAGTTAATTTCTCAGCTGGTTCATGCACAACAGATTGAACCTATTTGCCTACACTGATTCAGTGACAAGCAGAATTCACCACCTGTTTTGTAAGGCTCCCTGAATCTGAATACTTATTATTCTTTTCTTACGCAGAGGCTAGGCTGACATGTCATACTCAGCAGGCTGCCATCTTGACCTCCTTTAATTCCCCACCTCTTTTTCTACTCCCTACATCTCAGACTACACCATTTGTTTCTAAGCTCTGCAGTCTCATCTGGCTCCACGCCAGCCCTCTCACCTGACTGGGGGGTCTGAATGGCTGCCACGACCCCGGCCAGAAGACACAACAGAGCGGCAGATGTGGTGGAGGAGCCCATGGTGACACTGAAGGCGTGACCCAGATCTGAGTCAAGTTGTCGGTTAGGGATCAATGTGTACTCCTAGAAAAAAGCAGATTACAGACATGATGAACAGGATGATTTGTGCGAGAAAATGAAATGAAGGAGAAGCTGAGAAAAGTCAGTTATTTAATATCTTAAAGGTTGTAATGTTAATAAATTATGGCTGTGCATGCAGCACAAACAAATTAAGACACTTACTTAAGAAGAATAAAAATTATTGCCTCTTTTTGCGGAAGCTGGCTCACTTGTTTATGAGGTCGATCAAACTGGATTATTAGGGGAGCTCTCTGCTGCAAGGATGTGTCATGGAAGCTGTTCACCTTTTGTTGGATGCCAAAGTAAAAATGTTACAGTTTTTCAACCCTTTTGATTACAGTTGTAACCGTGGTCTCCTCTGGAGAGGTAAATCTTAAGACTTTACATCCAAAAGGTCAGGATGGGATATCAACCCAGGGTTACACAGGCACAAACATAGACCTTAGGCACCTTTTGTGTGGGAAACCCTTTGGAGCTATAGTCACATGTCTGGACCAAGTCTGTATCCACAGCTGCTGCTGTGATATAGGGATCCTAAAAGTCTTTGCAGACATAGACTCAGGAGACTTAGCACTTTCAAACAGTGTATAATTTGTAAAAGGTTGTGTGAAGGTTGAGTCTGGTACAGACCAAAACACACCTAAAGGCCAAAGAGTCTCACGGCTGGGATGAAGTATTCTAAAAGGTTAAAGAACCTCAACATGAGATCTCTCTACCAGTGTCTTACCCCTCCTTAAATATTGCTGTCATTTATAGTGTTATATTATTTTGAAGAGGGACTTCCACAAGGGGGAGCTAGGGTGTGACAGCCTTTGTTGTGGGCGTAGCAGAAGAAGAGAGTTCAGGTAGGCACGTGTGAGGTGCAAAGAGTCAGTCACTAATTGAAGACAGAACAGTGTGCAAGCACGCGACTGGCTCGCATATTCAAGTGAAGGCCGTCCCTTCTATACAGAGACTGAAGGCAGGTATGGAGGCTAAGAATCCTGCTGAAACTCCAATGATCAGGGTAGTGTCGGGAGACGGGGCTGAGTGACAGCGACGTCGGGTTCGAACTTTGACTAAGCCTGATGATGTTGGTCCGTGGAAGTGGCATTTGGACTGGGACAGACCAACCTGCTCGGGCGCCGGGGAGGACGCTGGTTCGACGCAGATCACTCTTCATCTGAAGAGGAGAATGGATCCATTTTTTACCCGGGACCACAGAGCTGTTTCCCCGTTGGATAACCGGAATTTGGTCAGCCAGCCATCGCAACAGAAGTTGTCCCAGCTGGAGCAGGTGCCCGGGTCTTCATGGGAAGCGGCATCTTCGCCCACGGGGCCATCAGCAGGATGAGCCATGGCATCAGTTGGAGCTACTTCTCTGAGAGCCGTTGGATATCTTCCCTGAGGTACATAATGACTCTTTTTGCTTTAAAACAGTCCTCGCTGGGCATGGTAATATTAAACCTGTTAGATTCACAGAAAGGCTTCCCTATAGAGTGGTTATTATGCCGGGATCTGTAAGATTAGCAGAAGTGGCCTAAAACAGGATTAAATGTCAATTTTTGACAAAGTTTCCGACGTGCAAGCACAAGCGCCGATATTTGTACTTATTAAACAATGGGTTCTACCCAATCCATTGAGTCTACAAATGGGAAAAATGCTAATAAACAGTTTAGAAATGTATTTGGTCCGGGTGTCCATTGGTGAGATCTCCCTAATGAATTAAAGGGCTAAAAAGACAAGTAAGGTGTGGTGCTGGTAGAGGATTTCCCATAATCTGGCAACTCAAAGGTTGCTCAGTGACTTATAATTGATCTCTAATTAAACTATTATAAACCCTCTATAAATGGTGCCATGTCAGAAAGTGGTGTCCAAGTGGGACCACATTCTTATTCAGTTTTTTGGTTGTAAATAATTGATTAGTATTGATCCAGTAAATGACTTCATTGTTTTGTACCATCAGTGATGGTGCAGTTTTTCTCCAGATCAGTGTTGTAGCAGTAGCATCAGTGGGCCTTACAGACCCTATCGGTTTACCTGATTGTAAACAAACACTCTCTGGCCCTTAAATAATCTAGTTTACGTTTTCTGCATTGGAAGTCAGCTCACTGGAGCTCAGTGTGTTTATTTTAAGTTTAAGGGAAGCCCACGCTCTCTGGCTGTATAGCTTTTGGCATTCAGATAGCATTAGCTCATGTGAAACAAAACAAAGGTGGAGCCAGATCAGCTGTAACGCATCTTGTGTGCTGCCGTAATAAACGCGATGCTGCGTTTCTACAAGCTGCTACAATGTTACATGTACAAAAACATTAAAATGGCATCAGATCCGTCACTGTTTGCAGGGCGGATCACCTCGGCAGACCAACATGAGTCTGTGTAACGGTACGAAATAATAATAACAGCAGCAGAAGTAGTAGCAGTGATGTTCGGTACCTACCTACCGCTCCGGATAGAATCAAAATACCAATCCGGCCTGATCCCTTTCCTGGTCCCGAAACACTACGCAGCTTCTTGGAAGGATCGGGCCTGTCGATCTAAAATAACGGCTGATGATTACATCCAAGCCTGCCCACTCTCCTCACCCTCCCTCTCTTTCTCTGTGTGTGTTTTTACTGCTTTTGATGGGTGTAATTACAACGGTGAACCACCCGAGAGCGCTGTAAGACAGAGCTGACTCTTACTGTGCAGTACAGTATGTTGGCCTGCAGGATCACACACACTGGGACTCCCACAGTTTGTTATCAAGAGCCTGCAAGGCACATAAAGGTCGAATTTATCCGGCCATGATGTTAAAGTAATAAACAAACAAATAACAGAAATCAACTAAAACAACACCAGGGTCAGGAAACATAAACTAGGCTAAGATAAGATAGCACTTAATTCATCCCAAATATAATTCATGTGCCCAAAATGCTCTGTATAAATGGAAAATAAATATTTGAATAATAATATGCAGATGTTATTGTTGACATCCCTGCTTTCAGTGGCTCTCAACTTTTGGTTTGGGACTGCCAAAGAGGTTCACTGGGGATCACCAGATAGTTAGAGGGAGAAGAAAAACAGGGGGGATACATGTTACACAAATTTGTGTAATATTTTTTGTGGCTTTACTGTAATTTTCGCTTTCTCTTATCAAGTACTGGGCACTTTCATCTCTCAGGCCTCAAAAATCTTTCAAATTAAAAAAAGTCGTACAGGAAAACAACAGTCTTTGGTTGAACTGCTCTCAACCACTGTTAGTGTGAAACTAGCAACTTAATCTGTGACCTGGGTTTAACATGTGTGCTGTAATATATGCAGCTGGAATCTAGCGGGAAAATCACTGCTGAGTGACACATACAAACTTAGGACTGCTATTTTCCTCAGCTGTGTGATGGCAATCAAGAACTCCTCTGATGTGCACACTCGATCAAACAAAATGGGATGCTGCCTGTTGTGATCAATAAGAGAAGCCTAAATGCAAACAAACACACAGCAGTCTAGACAACAGCAAACAGACAATGACCAGATTGGAGCTCTCCATAAATCAGCTAAAGCAGACAAGTAAAAATCAAAGTGGACAGGAGGATCAGATGGTAACTGTTGAGAAACTGAGGGCGGAGATGCTGTGAAGTTTTTTGGCAAAGTGCAGAAAGAATAACAGTCTCACGGCTCATATCTACAGCGAAAATAAAAGTGAGAGGACTAAAACATTCAGATCACCCAGGAAGAGTTATGAGCCAGTATTTAGAGTCATTGCATATTTAATACCGAAGTTTATTAGTGATTCGTGGTAGCAGTGATGAACACACACACACACTGATCAGAGCTGCTGCAACTAGGTCATCAAGGCTACGCTTTCCAAAACCAAAGTCGCTCCTCAGTGGTTTTATTTCAGTGGGATTGTTTGTGAGAGCAATGTAATTTGCAGACAGGGCTGTGGGGCATTAGTCTCAGCTGCAGCCGTGTTAACTGTCTCCATTTCCCAAGTCTAATAACGGGCAGGCATTATAAGAGCCTGCTCAGACCAGCTGGTCCCCGGTGCTGGACAGGGGCAAGAGCTGGACCTGCCCAGTCCAGGGAGACTTACCCATAGGTGGGGGGAGTGTGGGGGACAGCCTGCCCTGGCCTGCAGAGCGGCAGTTAGATGTGTAAATTATTAGGATTGTGGTAATTTCCCTTGCGATTGTGTGCGGTCTGAGGTGAAACCCGAAGTTATTGTTGAGTTCATACATGTGCTTGTTGTACTGTATGTTGACTCTGTGCACGTGAGCTGGCTTGCAAGCAGCAGTAGTGGAAAGCTCCCCCAATCATCCATCCATCTTTTTCTGTCAGTTATGTTTTATTCAATATCCAGCTCTTGTACTGTCTCTCACCCTCTCTCTCCTCTCATTATTCTTCGAGTGCCGGCTCTGAATTGGAGGGGAGCAGGAAAGAAAGAGCGGCGCAGTGCTCACGTGTGACCTCGCTGACCCATTCCTCTTCAAATCCGGGATCCAATTTTGCAGGCGCACTAAACAAACAGCGCAGGCATCTCAGAAGGCATCCATAATTAATGCCACCTGATACTTGACAAGTTTCTGATGGATTTAACAGCCTGGAAACGAAATCCCCGGGACTCCCTGCTCGTTGGAGTCTTGATTACTTTCCTCTGCATTTCATTGCATGTTTCTACTTTTTAGCAATGCTAGCAGCGCAGCGCTTAGGATGTCAATGTCTGTCAGTCCATTGGTCCAACACTTTGGGCTTGAATTGTCTTAAAAACTGTGGGATGGATTACCCATGAAAGTGCTTATAGACATCCGTAGTCCCTATGGGATGAATCCTGATGACTTTGGGAATTGTTTTCTATTATTCCTGTTTTTAGACAATATCAATCCCCCACAAGCCTATGAAAGCTGTCACTTGGCTTTCCATGTGTGGCTGTTTGGAACAGCTATAACCACAAGTGATTTCCGACGTGGTTGGACGGCACATCTTAAGAACTGGTACTGAAAGGCCATAATACAGCCCTCAAGCTGCCAGTATGGTTCTTCAGAAGTGCTTGTTGGATGGTCGAGTAGCTTCAGAGGCCTCCGAACGGCCGCACCTTTCTGACATTCGGATTGGGTCAGTCTGGTTTCAACCATTTCTGCAACCCCACTTCATGCCTCAATTGGCTGGCTGTGAGTGTGGTTGTTCAGAACAACTATAAACACCTTTGATTGGACAGAAATTTTGTCACGAACTAGCTCTGATTGAGCGTAACTCAATCATTAGTATTGTTCCCCTGATATGTTATGATGCGTCATATTTCACATCCAGGTGTTTGGTAATTCTCATAGGCAAGGATCAAACACAATTAAACAACTTCAAAGTCACATAGATCAGCTTTATCATAACATTAATAGAGCAAAATGTAACATGGCATACAAACCAACTAACGTTCTAATATGTTGGTAATAACACTTGTTTAGTTTGCTCGTTGCACGTAGCTGTGATAGTTCAGTTCATTGAGGACCTGACAGTGTGGGGTCCCCAGACAATGTGTGTAATGATGATGTAATGGATTAATAACACACACACTCACAAAAACACGCAAACACAGTAACTCTTAGATGCACATGCACTAATGACCTCATGAACCTTCCTTAACTCTGACCTCCTTACAGCACATATCACTGCAGGAAGTAATGAGGTCAGGTGAAACTCTGACCACAATACATAACAACCATAACCTGCCCTGGTTTTGGTTTTGAGGAAATGTTTTCTAGCGATTATAGTTACGATCAAAATAAGCCACACACATGTACAGTATCTGTTGTCTATATTGAATCAGCTGCGGTAACAACCCACAACACAATGCGCTTATATCAAAGCGCCAGAAGATTGTGTGTAATCGAGGTTGTGTGACAAGGACCAATGATGATGTTGTATTAAGTACTGGAGAGCAGGCAGGCGCCCAGCCCCTGTGGGGTCTTTCACAGCTACGCTAGCTACTCTTGAAAAGAATCACCTTCCTCTGTCCCACATTTCTCAGTGATCAATTCACGTCAGCAGGCCATATTTGTTAACATAATCGTGGCACTCCCTCACGTCCCCTACGCTCATTTGTTCCTGCGTGGGAGAAAAAAAATTGAAACTTGTCACGATTGCTCCTTTTCCTCTCTATACCTCTCTCCTTCCACTTCATTTTCCTACATCTGATTCAAGTGGCCTCTGCAGAAACAGGTCAGCCATTGTTGAGCATTCTTGTAATTAATAACCTATCCTTCCAGTGCCTCCATCTGATGGGCAGAGGATGGTGTAATTAAACTCAAGCAGGTGTTTAGATGCTCTGATTCTCTTCTGTGATCTTACACTTACCACAAGCTGGGGGTGACTCATGGGTTCTTTTCTTCCATGAAACCTCTGTCTTCTCTCTTTCTCTGTGTTATAACTCTTTAAGCTTGTCCGCCCTCAGGTCCTTATCGCAGCCGCATGGGCTACCTTTTTAGATGATGTAGTATCTGTCTCAGGCGGCAGGTCTGGCTCTGTTTGCTCGAACCTGTGGATCGGTGGCACTTAGGCCCAGATTGCTGAAGAGGCACAGAGAGCAGAACACAGCTGTCAGCTCTCTAAAATGGACATGATGTTTCACTGTGCTCATGTAGGCTGCTCCTGATGTCTGCTTTCAGCACATATAACGCTCCTACAAGCCCAAAGGGTCTATAAATCATTCATAGTGAGTAATAGAATACTATATATTCACAGTGCTGAGTGCATACCTTCAAAAGCTAATACTCCCATAGTAGCTACTCCTAATTAATATCACAATTTTCCCATACTGAGGAAGAAAAAGAAGGGCACAGAAAAGAAGTTTTTTGGGAAAAAAAATATTCAGTAGTGCAGGTGTGGTCTTTGTTCCAAAATTATGGCTATAAATCAGTAGTGGAAGAAGTATTTAGATAATTTGCTGTTCATTAGCAATACAAATAATCCAATATATAACAAATAATGTAAATGTACACAAAACAAATGAACTTTAAGTGTCAAAATGAATTAAGCAGAAAATGGCTTGGTATCATTGAAATATCAGATTATTAATGAATGACTACTGTTGAATTAATGTAGCAAGCAGCATTTAATGCTGTACTGCGCTAATGCTGGACAAACTGATTTGAACCACTTTGTATATCTCACGGTTGGTGGTTTTAATTGACGGTGCATCATGTTTTTCACAATGATCATATATTTTGTGTGTAAAAATCTTAATCTGTGCTGTAATTTTAGCTGTCATATAAAAAGTTATGAATGCAGTATTTCCCTCTCAGATGTAGTGGAGTAGTTGTATAAAGAGGTAGGATAAAATGGAAATAATAACTGAAGTACCTCAAAACTGTGTTACATGGGGCGAACTTAATTGAAATTTTCTGTCAACAAGTGTTGGCATGGTAGTGAGAAAAATAAGGAGACTATCAAATATTGTTTGTTTTGCAACAAGTTGTTGAGTTACTTGTTTGTCCTTTTCATATTATTAGACATTGATTTTTAAAATTGTTTTACTGCTGAATAAGCAATACACACACTGTTGATTTGTCATTCTGACCTTGTGACAGTCACCTGTGCATGCATGCATTTTTGTTTGTGCCTATGTCTTCCTGTCTGTCTGGAGTTTGTACATTTGTCTGTTCAGTTGGAAATATTCAAGCACCATTTAACAAAAGAGGAAACACAGCAACAGTATGTGCAGAGCATCATTAAGTCTGATCATTAACCCACTGTTGTTTCAGAAAAAAATACACAAAATAAGAGAGTGCATCTTTTTGTTAATGTGTTGTTATAGATGTGATGTGTGCATGACAGTTTACATGACTAATGACTCAGGTTTGACCTCGGGGACAAGTGTGTATTACATGGCTCCTCTTGATGACCTGAATTAATGACGCTTCCTTGTTGCGTCTTTTACCATTGACTGATTAGTCCCCTCACAATCACCGTCGGACCCATTTACCGCCTCCGTCCCACTGCGTGATCTATCAGCGCTGACCTAGTCTCACCCAGGGAAGCATAGTGTGTGTGCACGCACTGTACATGTCTGTGTGAGCGTGTGCGACAGGCAGACAGACAGAAAACCTGGAGGTCAGATGAAAGAGGAAAAGTGCTGATGCCTAATCAGAGATTGGGGTTCAGATGTTCAAAGCCCTCTGGACTGTCAGATACACATCCAGTCTGCTTCAGCCCATCACCAAAAAGTGGTCTAACAGCAAAAAGGATCATTTAAAGAAGTAAAAATACACTATATTGATTATGAAGAGATTTATTGTCTTATTTATCCTATTACATAAGATTAATATATCTTCCTCAGCTCTGAACCCCTTTTTTTTGATAAAGACTTGGAATGGGATGTTATCAACAACCTAAGCTGCTCTGGTTCAAAACAAATCTGCAATGCAAAGTGAAAAGCTTTTGTATGCCAAGACTGCAGCTGCCCCCACAGATTTGCTGTCTCTGTAAAAGTAAAAGTGTCTCATTCTGATCAAATCTCGCCTAATTATTTCCCCACGGATTGGCCGGTCGTGTCTTGCACAAGCATTTCTCTCTGCTGTCACTTAAAGTTCCTGCTGAGTTTTATTTGATTCTGCTGCTGAGTCGTCTTTACGAACGTGGCCAAGGCTGTTTGTTTAATCTCTGAGCGGCGATGGCCTGAGAGTGTAATGCAATCTTACAGTAGCTGTCTGAATTAATGGCAGGGTTGAGCGCGGTGCGCTGATACTTTGCAGCAGCAGGTTCAACTTATTCAATCATTATGACGCAGCTCGTTCCACTCACGCTGAATCATGAATGTTTCATGAGCGTGGCATGTGTTGGTAGTAGCAGCGTGACCCACGGACCCAGGCGTAATTTAACACTGTTGATGGATGGGAGGCTGTTACCTCGATTGGTGGCCAGTGTTTCACGAGTTAACAGCAACAGGGCTTCACATCTGAACGTTTCTCACATTCTTTGACCTTTGGGCCCACAGACGGGGGGGGGGGGGGGGGGGGTCAAGTCAAGAGCACAGATTGGATGGTGAAAGGCGAGATTAAGGAAGGTGATGAGAAAGGGGATTACGCAAGTCAAGTGGCAGGGAAAGATTACTGCGTGACCTCGGGAAATGATGAAGCGAAAGCTCGGCACAAAAAGGGGAATGAACGGGGGGAGGCTGGAGTAGAAGGAAGACATAGACAACCCCAGAAGTAGACGAGGAGGAAGAGCGGAGTTAAGAGCGGTAGAGATTAATAACGGCGGAGCCAGTGAAGTAGCACCTCTGAGCCCTGAGTGGGGGAGCTACAGACGACAGAGCCGAGACGAATTGCCACATTTTTAATTAATCGCTAACTCGCTCTCTCTCTCTCTTTTGCTCTCTTCTCACTACACCACACTGCTCGAGACAGAACAGACGTGTGCTGGCATAGCAAGCAGCACAATGAAGGAGTCGGTTCTTTGCCTCAGTCTTTGACATGCTGGGATTACAGGAGCGAGGCCTGCTCTTTGTACAGTACAGTATGTCTTAAAGCACTCACTGCTAAGATGCAAACTGTACAGCTATCAACTGATGAACGGTGACATAACAATGAAGCTGCTCTGAGTATCTGGGCCAAGACAGCTGCTTTCATGCAGTATTGTTTGAGTCAAACATTTCTCTACCCAGTGTATCTATATTTCTATGAAACACACACTATCATCTAATGTTACTTCAAAACCTCATTACTGTACAAATGCAAATGTTCTGTGTTTCTTTGCTCTGTGGAGCTGAGGGAGCCATCCTATTTAATGTCATAACTAAACAGTGGTGGAGGAGCAATTCACATCATTTTTTTACATTTTTTTATTGAATATTTTATAAGCTAATATTGTGTTTTGTATGCAAAGTCATAATCTGCAAATTACCTTGCAACTAGCTTGAAAATAGAAGTAGGGGAGTAGGATTTACAACATTTACATGTTTTTACAAAATGTTTTTAACACTAAATCTGAAATTAGACGGTGTATGTACTAACTATTGTATGTAATGACTGTACTAATTTACAGTTATTGAGTAAACGTACTTGACTGATGACTTTCAGCTACTTCAACTCAAAGAGTGTGAGCACAAAGGACGTTCGTTTTTGACCTTGGAGACAGTGAGACTGTCGTACCAAGAAAAACAAGCGCGTCTGTCATTTCAGCAAACTGACAGAATACTTAAATTCCGAATTTCCAGAAAATTGGCGAATGTGTTTCCAAACACTAATGTTATTCAAGTTGGTTCATAGAGCTTAACAGTTTGAGAGTGCCATTAAACCACTGCGGAAGAAATGTTGCAATAAAATAATGAAGATTTTTGTTTTGACAACACACCAACTTTTCCACCTCAGCCAAATGTATAAACCTTTTTGCAATATTTGGACTTTTTTTTCATTTTCACTCAGGTTTTTTTTTTTTTTTTATGTGCAAATTGAACCGGGGCATAATAGTAGATGGATGGAAATGGATTTATTGTTATATGGTCCACACAGAGGGAGGAAGTCAGGGATGATGGATAGGATAACAAAATGTCAAACCTAAACATGGGAGTGGACTGGTCGTGCACCATTTCCTATTAACAGTCAACACATTTGACCATGACTGTTTCCTTAACAAAGTGACGATGATGCTGAGCAATGTTTCCCTAACCTTAACCTTAATTTTTTATTTATTTATTTGTCTAAACCAAACCAAACCAAACCTTAACCTGCAGTTGTATTTCTGAAACAGTGTGTGTCGTTCTTGGGGTCAAACAAAGTATTTAGTTGTTTACATTTTTGGGGGGAAAGATATGCACTTTTTAAGAGCTTTCAACAAAATGAAACTGGCTTGGATGTCAACATGTGACAAGTGTGGAACATTAAATACTTCAACAAGTCAACAAGTGGTTACACAGTGTGGTGATGTGTGCACATTATGTGAGCAGAAACGTGCACATGTTTGGTCCTGCAAGGCTCTCAGAGGATCCCTCCTCCACCTGTGCACACAAACGTGTTCTCCTACCGCACAGTATGTTGGTGTGTTCCTTCTGTCTCCCTTGAAGCGCCTCTCTCAGTTTGTGTGGCTGTTCAGCAGTCAGCGGTGTAACTGGCGCACGTGCGAACTGGAAAACATCTCCTCCCACTCGCACTCATCCACCAAGGGGAAAAGGTCGGGGATGTTCAGCACTAACAACCCCCTGTTCCACGCCACAGTGTAGGCCAGGTATCAAGCCTAGTTAATGAAGAGATGGACCCCATCGATTTTCAGTTTGGACTATTGATCTGTCAATCTGCACCAGCGACATGGCATCTGTGGTGGGATGGAGGCTTGTTAATAGATACTATCACTCTAAAAGTGGAGTCTAAGTTTAGGGGGCGGTGGTGTAGGCTGGATGAAGAGAAAAGGATGTGAGGGTTTGTGCTGAAGCATCGACAAAAGTGGAGGAAAGACAGAGAATGTTCAGTAAATCAAACGGAGGGGAGGTTGAGATTTTGAGCTCTGGTTTGTCTCCAGTCTGCAGTTTGGGAAAAGAGAGGAAGGGAAGGAGAGACGTGGCAAACATGTCGGCTTGTCACGGGGGTGGGCGGGGGGAGGTGGGCGAGCCAGAGAGGGGAGGACAGAGGAGGCAAGAGAGAGGGAGGGAGGTGTTGTTTGAGGCAATAAATCAGAGATGTTGTTGATGCAGTGACAGAGCTGACAACAAAACGCTGTCACTGCGGCTTAAAACCCAAATCCCAGTATGTTTGGTATTCTTCGGACAACGCTAATATATCAGTCGGAGGACAGTTACAGTGTTATGAACCGAACGTCGTTTTAATGTTTCATCTTCATCTTCATCTTCCATCCATTTACTCCCCTTCCTTTCCCCTCTCTGCATTTACGATCACTCTAACTAACTTTCACCTTTCATCTTTTTCCAAAGCTGAAACCTCCATAAAAATCATTTGGAGGGGATCCAAGGGCACCTTATAATTGTTTGGGCTGTTGATAAACCCTTTAAACTTTTGTCATGCAGTCCACAATGCGTCAACGCAGACAGCAGGGTGAACCTTGATGTAAGGACAGTCAGCTCCACCAAACTTTGACTCACTGTGGCCTGTCTGCAAAACGAATGGCTGTAAAGGCGAGCAGGCACCAGAGCACTGCAGCAGCATCAATATCATTAGCAGCAGCCAGGGTACTCTTTCTCTTAATATACCCATTAAACTTAAATAACCTGTTACAATACATATCTGTTTCTCTCCTTTGCTCATTCTTTCTCTTGTTCTATTGTCTTTATTGCATCTTTTTTTTTATTATGAGCTTCCCCTACCCTTTCCCATTAAGTCTCAGATCTCAAACTATGCTTTTGCTCCCAATAAAATGTGTTTTTCTGATAGTTTGCATCATATTACAAGCCTGCTGCTCAGTGCAAATTAATAGGGATGAAAAGGATTTTGCTTCATGACAACGTCAGATTTTTTTTTTCTCTTTAATTCAAACAGATGTCAGATAAATTATATTTTTATCCTCAATGTATGGTGGTTTTTTTTTTTTTGGTGGTGGGGTTGTGCTCCTGGTTTTTGTTGAGGGGAATTAAGGAATCACCCTGCTTTATGTCCGGTCTGACACTTAGAGAAGACAAAAGGGAAATGGTTGTCATCAGGAACAAAGTGCCTGTGACCTTTGAAGCAAGCTTTGATATTCACCTCCTCTCTGCCTCTCGGCTCTCTTCCTTTTCCTCCCACCGCCTCGCTGCTCTCCTCCATACCTCCCTCTCTGTCTCATTCTGTCTTTTCCGTCTAATCTTCCCCTCCATTCACTCTCAATCGCCTGCTCTCTCTCTCTCTCTCTCTCTTTTAACTCTCTGTGACCTTCCTCAGACCACATTTCACCCCCTGTCTATTTCCTTATCCCTCTTTTCTGTTTTGTAGTCGTATTAGCCTCCGGATAAGCCGTCAAACTCACCTCCAAATGACAAAAAAAAAAAAAAAAAACTTAATAGCAGTACTTGCTTTCATTGTGTTTTTTTTTTTTTGGGAGGGGGGCTATAATTTCCTTTTTACAATGTTCTGTCTCTGCTATATGAGGCCCGTGAGGAAGCCTAATGACTACTATAGTACGTGGGGAGGTGGCAGCATCTCATGTCTTGCCACCGGTTTTGAGGGGTTAAGCTGTGGAGTACCGTTTGTCGACAGCCCGTCTGAACATGTCCCTTTAGTGGCGGGATGAGTCAGCCTCGTTACACACCTCAGGGAGCACGCTATGCCTTCTCCTTTCCCGCTAAACAACGTCAATGGCCCTGTCCCTCGTTATATTAGAGGAGCAGCGGGGGGAGCTTAGACACAAAAGCTGCCTCCCACACAAACTGGCAGAAGGGGTCACCCATGCAAACACACACACGAACATGAAGCCAGTGTGGACAGACAGACCGACAAACGCACAGCAGCTCATTATCTGTCCTAGAGGTCATTCGAATCCCCTCTCAGCTGGAGAGACATTTTTCTAAAGATGGGGAAATGTGTCTCCGGCTGAACGTACATGAGTCCAGGCGTGCAACGGATGTCTTCTATGTGCATGGACGCCTCAGTGTGTGTTCGCCACGCCTCTTTTCAGGCGCGATCCCTCTAACTCTGCCTGTCCCCCATCCCCACTGAGATTAGCCCTGCATGTGCCACCTCATATCCACAGAATGCCGAGCAGATCCATCCAGCTCTAGCCTCTCCACTCCCCACCACCACCACCACCATCCACCCTCCCAACCCCAGCCCCAGAGACGACTTAAAGAGCAGGAGTCAATTGAAAATGAATGGGCAACCCACTGTGCTCGCTAGAGCTAATGGAAATGCTGCTTGCCACGGATCCCTTTGTTTGTCTGTAGAAGGCCTCGCCTCACTGGGAGCCCAAACAGAATAATACCCAGCCACTGACAGTCAACACTTCACTGTTTCATTTCATGTCACTCTCTGTTTAGCAGCATGGACGGAGAAAGAACAAAACTGAGTGAATCGACGGCAAAGGTGCAATACACAAAGCTTTGTAGGCAATGGATTAAAGCATGCCAGTTCACAGTAGATTTGTGATGGTTCTCTGTTGCGAAAAATTTTGAGCAGCTCAGAGCTTATATGAAACTTTTCTCATAACAGGCACTGAGGATCCTCTTGGATAAAGCAGGTGTGAGTTTACAGGTGTACATACAGTCCACACACACTGACAGCTGAGAGCCTGTTGCATGGTAAATTATATGTACTTGCTGTCAGTATGACTGAAGACAAAAAAAAGAGAGCCTTTCACAGCCGACTAACAGGTTAAAACAAAAGCAATAGTAGTATGATACACAATAAAACTAAGTCTCTTTTCTATTAGGCTTACAGTGACCTTTTATGAGTGTGTAGATGTGAGTCACACATGTAAGAGAAAAGCAAAAGAAACTGAAACACATTTTTTTCAAGCCGATCAATTTGTCAATCAATTTTCTGATTCTGAAAGTCAAATAATTTGAAAGTTGTGGAACAGGAAATAGCAAAATACACCCATTAGAGATTCAAGATAATATCTTCAATAGTTTGTTTGAACTAACCAAGTGAGTGGATTATGCAATCCAAGTTCCAGTCAAGCCATCAATAAGCTTTGTTTTCTGTACATGAGCTGTTAGCTTGTAAAGGTTCACTGATTCCACTACCTGTATCCACTCAGACCCTGAGCTCCAATAGAATTTAGTCAGAGCCAGCATTCTGTCACCAGCCAGCATTATTCTGCAATATACCTATGGCTGTGAGGTTGCTGTAGCTCATCGTGTTACGAGTGTTGCTTAACAAGCTTCTTTTATTGTCAAAGCTCAGTCAAACTAATGTATGGTACTCACAATCCTGATTGTTCAGATAGATTGGAAAAGATATTTTTCAAATAGAAAATAAGTCTCAAACATGTTGCAGTTATTATATATAGTTATTAAAAAACTTAAATTATTTTCACAATCCACGCCCTTACTTTCTGGCAGTTGTTCTGGGTTAATCTGCTGTGATCATGGCCCATTTGACAAATTAGAAAAGAAGAAGAAACAGACCGGCAGATGACAGTGGTTGAAACCAAAGAACTACAAATATAATGAAACCAAGATCTGTCAAGTGGTGCTAATGAACTGCCCAGTAGGAGGTTAGGGGTGTGCACAAGCAGGTGTGATTGTGATGGTGGTGATGGTGGTGGTGGGGTGTAATCCAGCAGCCCCATATGTACACATATATTGGTTTGTCGGGTCTTGTAAACTGTTTTGACATCTCATTTATGGTTACGATAGATCGCGTTGTCAGAATTGCTGCATTCCTAATGATCTGTGTTTGTGTGTGTGTTGCAGACAAATGTGTCTAATGTGTATGTGCGCAGGCATCTTTCTGCTGCACATCCTCCAGCTCCTGGCAAGGACATCTTTAGTCATTATCTGGAGTCGGGCTGGTAATTTGTAATCAGCTGATGGTATTGAGGCTGTGAAGTGTGATGTACCAGACTCAAGCTGCCATATTTAATCCAATCCCAGATCGCATACTGCAGAGGGGGACAGACCAGGAATGAACATTATTGCCGCGGCAGCAAGGTGACGTAATATTACGTTGTTAGACATTGATCGCTGCTAAGTGGTATTGACGCTCTCTGATGCTGTGAAGCAAATCAGGCTGGGAGGCATCTTTCATTGAGGGAAACAGATTGAACATGGTTTTTGCATAATTGTGCAAGTTCTGCTAAGTATACATAGCAAACACAAAGGATACAGGATTCAATTAAAACAGTGTATTTGTATTTACTGTTAGTTTAGATTATTGGATTAGTAGTTCTTAAATAGAAATCTCAGACAACTTAAAAAGTATTGTTTTTCTCAAATAATTTCAGCCTCTGAATGTTACACTCATATGGCACTATGTACTGAATATCCTTAATGTGCTTACACCAGCTAACTAGTCTCTCAAGAGAGATTCCAAGATAACTTTTGCATCAGACTATTAAAAAAATAAAAAATCCATTCTGAAATTATATCATATTGTCACCAAAACCATGAGTAATTAAGAAAATATTCTGAGCATTGAAAATCAGTCTTGACCTTGAGATAAATATGGCGACAGAGGAGTGGAAACAACACAATGCAACAACATTTTGCTGATCAGGTCCATTTTTCTTACAGGTGCTGTTTTTCAGACTGTAAACCCACTGACCCAACTTTTGAAAATTTCCTCCCCCTGCTTTGTAATTCAGTGACACCTCATAGATTTTGCATCGAACTGATGAAAAAGTTTGCCTTCTGATAGACTGCAGAGGCGGTGTCGATTCATTATAACTGAATGTGGGAAACGCGCTGATTAAATATTGCAAATTCAATCACTGTCCATAATGAAGTGGATGATAAACTGAAAGCCTGATGCCTGGCTTTATCAGCAGAGATGCACAGTGCTGATGGAAGCAACATGTGACTCCTAAAACATTACAGTTTGTGAGTGTGGGTGTGCATTTACTGTGATGTTGAAGGAACACTTCTATGCTTTCTTGCCCGGAGGTAGGTGGTGGCAGTCACCATATGTATGAAGCTAATTTAGCTTAGCATAAAGACTGTGAACATGGGGAACCAGCTAGCATGGCTCTGCCCAAAGGTAAAACGAAATCTATCTAACAGCACAATGAAAGCTCACAAATGAATTCTGTACAAAAACCAAGGTGTAAGAACAAGAGTGTGTGCCAGACTACTTCCTGATTTCAGTTTTGCATATGAACAGTGCAACATGCTGGTTACCATTCATGTTTATGTTTGGTGCAAGAACAATGACATTTTCATGGGATTCGTGGAGTCATCTAAAGCTAGAGCTTCAGTAGTGTGTTTACTCAGCAATAAGGTTTATGCTCCTTCCTAGAAATGTGAATAAGCATGCCCAAAATGTCAAACTAAACATATAGTATTATTATATTTGCAAAGTCTAACATCTGTCTTCGCAGGTGTTTGTGTGTGTGCAGTGATGCAGCTGCTAGTGTTGGTGAGCTTTGAGAGGTTAAAGAGGGCTCTGCCTCCGTCCTCCACAGCGCCCTTTACTACCCTCCAGGGAGCTCCCTTTGAGCCTCTCGCTCTCCCCCAGTCAGAGAACAGGAACCAAAAATGGCCCCCTTCATCTGGCAAAATGACAACCGCTGACAATGAGGACTATCCTATTTGACACAGGGCAGACTCCAAAGACATTTTGTTCTCCTGTGGCCAGCTGTTGGCCGAACACTCCTGTGCAACTTCAAAGAGAGGTGAACAAAGTCGGGAGTCAGGGAGAGGGAGGTGGTTAGAGACAGTGTGACAGAGGGGTGTGGGTAACAAGTGTGACAAGCCCAGAGGAGGGGAAAAAAAACACACCAGGTCCCTCTCATTTTCTCATAAAAACTACAGGCTTTGACTGCAGAGTGTCAGTGAGGAATAGATGTCAATAATGTGACACATGATATAATTCTGGGAGCCACACAAGAGATGGACATGCACCAGTTAACATGGAACCACAAGAGATTTTGGACATTTTTTTTTTTCTCTTCTCTTCATCGCTCCTCCTCTCTCAGTGATTAGTTTTCACAATCAGCGGATGCAAATTGGAATTTGCTGACAGCCCATCAATCACATTTTGGCTGCAATCTGTTGAGCGGCTCGGCACATGCCAGTAGACATGCTGTACAGTCAATTTGCTCTGAGACACTCAAATATATCTCCGCACCACAGGTATACAGGACACATTAAGAACATCCAGTTTTCATCTGTCCTCAAGCAGGAGAGCAGGCTGCTTGTCACAAGAGTCATTTGTCCCAGGAATGATGGAACAACTCAGTTACTTTCAGCTGTCTTATTTTGTTCAACGTTTTTTTTTTTTTGTTTGTTTGTTTTAAAAAAAAACATTTTTCAGTTTTAAATTTATCAATGTGTACTATTTTGGGTTAAAACATGTAATACCTGCATATATTATATAAATATATGTTTATTATGGTTTTGTCCACATCATATTTTATGAGTTATAGCATATTTTTCACAGTAAATCAAGTTTTATATAATTTTATTAAATTATTCCAAAGAAATAACATCACAGTTCAGTGTAGTTACATTGACTGCAGTTGGGTAACACTGTCTAAACAACCTAAATAACCTTATTGGTTTTGTTTGAAAGTGATCTCTCAGGAAATCACTTTACATTGTGGCAGCACATTGTGTAATTACAATTTAGTTAAGTAAATACTTTTTTTTTACTTTCTTTGTCAGTAGTTATTGAATAATTGTTTTTTGGGTGTGACATTTTATTTTTTGACATACATAATGCTATATACCCTGTTTTCACTGAAAGTATTAAAACCACCCGCAGCAAAATTGTTAATAGCTAGTCTTTAATTTTCTAGACTTTCACCATTTGTAGTGGCAAAAGATTAAGGCTACTTATAATTTCAGACAGTGTGTTGTGTGCTGACTTTGCTCTCTTTTGCAGGATCACGCTCCAACCTGGAAGCTCAGTGGCCACTGAGCAGCTCCACCGGATGCCTTGCTCAAGGACACATCAGTGGTGAAAATGAGGAAGGGAAGCAAATGCTGCTCTTTCACTTTTTCACCCTAGATTTATCCAAACACACTGTAAATGCGTGCTGGCTGATTTGACTGTATTTCATTCAGTCAGTTTTCCAGTGTGAACACACTATATACTGAAATTGTGCTTAGGAATTAGTCTGTGTATTTGGGACACAGCTTCACTTTGGCTGACTTCTGTACATGCAACATGTTGCTACCATTTCCTGTCAGAACAAAACAGTGGAGTATGTACATACAGTACATACAGTACTGCCATACCATAGTACCTACTGTATACAGTCAGTAAGCAATTGCTGCCTGTTTAACTGATGAATGTGGATATTTCAGCTGTGACAGTACATGAATCTTTTACCAAAAACTGATGTCTTCTGATGAACATTTAATGGCCATCCAGGCCTTGTTAGTGAAGCAGTGGGCCGACGTGCAGGTCAGCAGCAGTCAGAAATGATGTGATAAAGCATTGCAGCAATTTGCAGTCTGGGCTGCAGTGAACTCCAGAGTACAGGACAAGACAAGAGGGAGTTTCCACTACAAGAGTCATAAAAATGAAAGCCTGGAATACAAAGGAGACAGCAGCAAAAAAAAAAAATTGCACTTAATCAGTGGGTATTCCTTATTGTGTGTGCACAAACGCACAAACTGCACAAACACGTACACACACAGTCACACACAGCTCACTCCTCTGTAACTCTTCAAGCCTTGGTTCACTGAGTTCATTGTGTTTAGCAGTCTGGAGAGGTGGATGCAGCCTCTCTGCTTCTCTCTCTCACCAAATCCTTCCCCTGTACTCAATACAAAAGAGAGTGATTAATTAGTATGGCCGGCAGCAATAAAGGGTCCAAATAAGTTGTCATCACTGGTCCCGAGGGTGTCTCTCTTTGGTGTAGTTCAAAACAGATCACACTGCCATTTCCCTCGCTAAGACCTTATGCGCTCACATATATCTAACGCTATCCTCAAAACTCGAGGGGCTAAACTTAATTTGTGGGTGGCGGTGGCAAGACCGGTGATTCCTATCTTTGATTGAAGAAGTAATCAGTGGTGGTGGTGAAGTTCAGTCATTTAATATTCTGATCAGTCTCACAGAGAAATCTTGTTGTTGCCATCTAATAGCAGCACAGAGCAGAGAGGGAGAAAGCACAGTCATTACTTTTAAGGAGTCATTTCATTCTGACAGCTGGGACGTAAACTGGGAACCCCCTCTGCTGGATTTCTGGAGAAGTACTGCTGTGATTTCCCTTGTAAAACAAAGCAGGCCCAGTAACAGTTCAGCAGTTAATTATAATATCAAACTGTGCATGTCTCAAAAGGTATCAAACACCAGCACGGGTCATGTTGTCCGTCCATTTGTGTTACTGGCCACTACATGCAAACTGCAGCATGTTTGTGTTTTGCACATGTGTGCACTGGATGCTGAGACCTTCTTATTCAATTCAAACATTCAGAACAGTGCATCTACTCTGAATTGATTCCTCAACCCATGGTTAATGTCATCCCGTCCACCTGAGAGAAAATAAAAGAGAGAGAGAGCTTCCTGAACTGCACAAACTAATTATCTGATAATTCATCACCTGTCCAATAAAGACAATTGGTGTTTTATGGCGCAATTAGGCAAAAGCAAAGAAGGCTGGCCATGACATCCATCATAATTATTGACAGTGGTCCTTTAATGGCAGTGAGTAATATGTCAGAGATGGAGGAGAAGAAGTGTGGCTGTGCAAGTGGCATTACACTTGAGGATAAAAAGCAATGAAGACAGGAAAAGAAACAAGAAAAGAAATGCAAGTATTGTGGTCTCCACATCAGAAAACCTTTTTAGAATTCAGTTATTACCAATACAAATATTACTGTTCTTTATTATTATTACACTATTAATGAGTTGTGCAATATCATGTATAAATAGCAGTTATTCTTATCTTTAAAATGTGTCAGCCATTTATTTAATGTGGAGTTGCAATTCCTGACTGTGACCACCAGAGGGCTGTGAAAAGTCATGATTCGACCATAGACACATACATACATATGTGTGTGTGTGTGTGTGTGTGTGTGTGTGTGTGTGCTTTATATACAGTCTATGAATACATCTAAGTTGACTCTCCGTTGTATTTTAAGACCAATCAGAGGCGGTTGCTAGGCGGATCAGAATGGCCCGACCAATCAGCGTTTTTCTGCCAATGTTAGCTGACGTATGTCGTCATTGGCTGCGACGTGTCTCGTCATTGGCCATGACCGCAGAGAGGCGGAGAAATGAAATCGGAAAGCAGATTTAAACCAGGTTTGAGCTGTTGCTCCTGTTTGCTAGTGCTGTGAGAAAACGTCATTACCGGAGAGGGCTGGATGCTAAAACAAACTCTGTAGCTGCTTTTTTGTGGAACACGAGTGAGACTGGACGCTGAACACTCCTGCAGCGCGAAGGTAAGGCAAACATTTAGCGGCGAGCGTTTGTATTAGCATTACCTTGTAATGGTATCTTTTAATTCTGCTATCAGTCGTTCATATCGCGTGGGTAAGAGTGTGCTAGTGTTTCGGTGACTGAGGCAACCCTGACATGAGTTGTGGGCACCTAACATTTTGTCATTTTGTGTTCTATCCTGGTCGTTTTAACTCAGTATATGGTGGTTAGTCATGCCGGTTTGTGGATATTTGTGGTTATCTTATATCATTGTGCGTCTCTACCTGGCTGTTTTACACCCGGGTGTTAGCATTAGCATTGGTGTCGAGCGTTAGCATTAGCCTTGTCTTTAAGTGATGACCTTGGGGGCCTCCTTCCTTTTTGTCGTCGTCTTTATTTGCGTGGGTTTAACATGTTTGTCTCTGTGACTAAAGCGTTCCTGGCATGAGTTGTGGAGGGTGGTATCTGATTACTAGTCAGTTTGTCCGTTTACAACTCCATTAGCGTCTCCTTACGATTACTGCAGAAATTTTACTGCTTCTTTGTAACTTTGTGCTTCATCTTAGTCATCTTAAGTCAGTTTATGGCGGCTTATCATGTCGATGTGATCATTCTGTGTCACTATGTGGTGGTATTGAATCGTTTTGCGTCTCTAGCTGGATGTTTTAAAACTACGTTATGGTCAACTTCTTTGTGGTTGTTTTGCATTGTATTGTCTCTGTAGTTTTGCGTCTATTCCTGGTCATTTCACGTTTCTTTGTGGCCATTTTGTGTTTCAGTGTGGCAGCTTCTCATTGCGATCGTTTTGTGACTCAGTTTTTTGCCTCTGTCGTTTGTGTAGCTTTGTGGTAGTAATCTGTCCACAGACATCCATTGATCCCCTGTTGTGTGTATTATTTATTAGAATTTGTTTGAGGTGACTTGTGACTTTACTGATCTTAGTTTTGTGTTAAATACAAGCTTGAAAGCTGGATTTTAACTCTGTACTCCTCCACAAGTTTTATGCCTCATGAGTAGGTAACAGTTTATGAGATGAGATTACTGGAATTATTACAAAAATTAATTTAAAATTTGCTTTTCTCTCTGAGATGAGATGAAGCCATAGTCTAGTAACACAATTTATTCACCTCAAAACTTAAAGTGTGATTGTCAAGGCTCTAGTGTTAAGTTTTCTGTGTTGTATTCTCCTACACTGTTTTGGAGGTGAGCTGTTCTTTGTTAATGAGATTTTTTGTTTTTAAAGTGGTGTACTTGTGTTTTCCAGGTTTACTCATTCAGCTGCTGCAGCTTGGACAGAAACACCAGCTATCTCAATCAGGTATGTGTCCTAAAGATTTACCTAGTCTGACAAAAATGTGTTGATGAGCTGAATTATTAATGTTAGTTAACAGTGTTATTTTTTTAAATCCAAACAACAACAACAACAACAACAATAATAATAATAATAACTGATTAATCATGTCTATAAATTGTTTGGAAAATAGTACTAGTTATAATAATTTTTAAAAACTCAAAATAGTTGTGAGATAATTTTCTGCCTGTACTTCAGTGAAAGTTTTTATTATGCAGTTCATAGTAATATCCATGATTCCTCCAGTGATTTGTTGACAATTAATATAGAAATGTAAGATTTAAGATAATCATCTTGGTTAATTTTTCCCAAATGTTTATCTTTTGTTTTGGGGTTAAACTGTTGATGAGGAATAGGTAGTATAGTGTATTGACAATTTTCCTTTGTATGTTTCTCTTTTTATTTCTTCCAGGTGTCACCACTTTGTCCATGATCATAGAGACGTCGTCCACGATCAGACAGTGTCTTAGTGCAATGAAGACGTTCTTTGAGTCTTCCAGGTAATTCACAAACAGCTTTACATTAACTGTCCAACACAGAGCACTGACATTAAATTATATATCTTCAGTAATTGATCTGAAGTCTGAATAGTTTGATTTGTCAAACAGAAAGACATAACTCATTATTAAAGTTTATTTACATAGTTCATGAATGTAGTTTTTTTTTTAAAATGAATTTAAACATCATCTCTCTCTCTCTCTCTCCCTCTCCCTTGCTCTTTCTCACTCTATCTTTCTGTCTTTCAGTTTCTGTCTCTTTTTGTCTCTCTCTCTCTCCCTCGCTCTTTCTCCTTCTCATTCCTCTCTCTCCCTCACTCTCTTCAGTCTGGCACACACTAAAAGATTTTTAAAATCTTACCCAATGTAGAAAATGTGAGACCACACACGACGACAGATAATGTCAGATTTCACAGTTTTGTTCTTATAGTGTGTAACACAGCACACCACACGCTTTCTCACACACTTTCTCTTCCTTTCTGTTTCTCTCTGTTTCTGTCTCTCTGTCTCCCTTTGTCTCATTCTCTCTCTCCCTCCAGTACAGTAAATCATAAAAATATGAAGAACTTATTCAGTTCAGTATCACATTAGAAACAGTAATTTTGCTTCATTTTGGCTTCTGTCAACCACATTTAATTTTAACTGACTTTGGAGAAACAAACATTTCCATCCACTGCTCTTGTGGGAATATCAGGAGCTGATAGAGTCAGTTCTCCAGTCAGAGCAGCTTCTTCTGTCTTTGTGTATAAGACAAATTTAACTCTTGGACTAGTTCTGATTACTCCAGAACCAGTTAGTCCACACTCTGGTGTCTTTGTAGATTTAGTGTCTTTTACTTATCTGTCTTTTGACAGTTTGAAGTTCAATACCCAGAAACTCTTATTTTTATGTGTTTAAAAGTCACATCTTTATATTAATGTTTGTTGTGTTTTTCTCCACAGGATTCAAACTTCAACCACAGAGAGAAGAGACAGATGTGAAGACATTTTCAGAAGGTCAGTGTTAGTTTATTCTTTTCAGTCTCACTCTGTCATTATCTCAACTGCAGTTTGACACAAAACCTCGCTACTGTAACTTATCAGATTTTTATTAGTTAGAATGAGTATTTTTTTGACAATGTAGTCACAAAAAATAAGTCTAAAAAATATGTATAATAAAATGCACATATAAAACAAAAAATATAAAACCTTAGAATAGAATAGAAACCTTTTTAATAAACAGGTCTAACAAATAATTCTAAAATGTAATTAATTTAAATATTCATTCATTTCTAAAAACGAAGTATAAAACCTATGAAAATTAAATGTAAAATCTTTAAAAATGTCTAAATATAAAACCTTTAAAAATACATTTAAAACCTTAAATCAATAAATGGGTCTTAAAAATAAATATAAAAAGGTTAAAACCTATATATATATATATTTAAAAACCTTTAAAAATAGGTCTAAGAAATAAGCAAGTATCAAATCCATAAAAAGTACAAATCCTTAAACAATAAGTCTTAAAAATCTATATTTAAAACCAAAACTTAAGTATGAAAATTTAAAAAAGTTTATTAAAAATCCTTAAGAAATATGAACATGAGTGTAAAATCATTTTTTAAAAATGTCCAAACATGGATCTAAAACATTTTATAACATCACTTTCAAAATAGAGAAATACAACTCAAAAGTCTAGACAGACACTTGTGAACAGTGATTTTATTCCAGACAACATTTAACAAATCACAGCAAAGATAGTGACAGACATTTGACCACAAAGAAACATATGTTAGAGCTGTTTAGGGTTAATGTAGTTCTGATGCTGATGCTAAATTAAGTAGAGATTGTTAATTTGTCTATAGCACATATGTGACCTTTTTTTGAACCTTCTGATACCTTATAATAGTAATACATTAGATGCCTTATTATACTATGGCATTTTTTTATATTTTTATGCATTTTATGGCTATGCTGCTTAATGCCTTACTATATTAAGATGTTATTATCCCTTATTATACTAAGATATTTTAATGGTTTAGAGCTATGATATGTTTACGCTTTACCATACAATCAAATCAATTTTTGTATATTTTTGATAATTAATTAACCAAGATTTTTGACATCTGCATTTTGTGACATTTTTGATGTTTTTGACCACTTTTTGATGCTTTCTCCTGTACTGTGAAGCATTTTTGATCATTTTCATGCCTTACTATGGCAAATTACATTTTAGATGGTTTGTAACGTCTTACTATACTATGACAATTTTTTCAGGGATTTTATAATTCTTTCCATATCATGACACTTTTGACATCTTATCATATGTTGTTATATATTTTTTTGAGCATTTTGATATATCACTTTTGAGTTTTCATGGTACTTGGCGACATTTTTCGGTTTTGACACTATACTATACTAAGGATTTTTTTTACCACCTTTGATGCCTTCCTGTAATTAAGTGATATTTTTCAACACCCATTATATACTATGACATTTTTTGATGTTTTTTGGCGCCTTATTATGACATTTTCTCACATTTTTTCACGCCTCACTGTACAATGACATTTTTTGATGTTTTTAGGCATCTTACTATACTATGACATTTTGTGACCATTTTTGATGCCATAGTATAATGACATTTTTTCAGCATTTTGATAATTTTAATATATTCAAAATTTTTGACGCTTAGATGCCTTTACTATTTATGAGAGGTTTTTGATATATTTTGCCTTACTATATTTATGACATTTTTACGTTGATGGCTCCTTATTATACTATGACATTTTGATACATTTTTATGTCTACTATACTATGACATTTTTTGATCGTTTTTGACACCCACAGTGCTGTGTGTTGATAGTTGATGTGAAGGTGTTTAGAATCACCTGAGCCTATTCTGGTCTCAAAGAACTTTTTCATTAACAAGACGCTCAGATCGTGGGACTACGCCCCGTGATCGCGGATAAATGTCCTGAGATTATGGACAAGCTGGACTATGGCTAATGTCTTTTGCGATCGGGACGATGTCTCTGAGATCATAGATTGCCTCTGTGGATCATCGATACTGGGGTCTCCATGATCGCGGGGTACCGGCCAAATCGGGTGACCCTGCCCGCCAAGGGACTTATCGCAAGGCCCTGGCTGGCCATGGACAAATGTCTCTTGACGCGGAAATGTCCTCCCCACTTTGATATGTCCTGCGACCGGGATAATGTCCTTGATCGAGGACGCGTCTCCCCATCTCTCAACAATGCCTCCGATCGCGTGTGACCATGTCCCATGACAGACTATGTCATGGGGACGGGCGGGTGACAACCTGGAGAAATCACAGAGAAAACATTCAAAGGAAAACACTCAATACACTACTACTTATTCCTCATCAACAGCTCTACCCAAGGAAAAACATATAGAGAAATATCTAAATACAGCTGGAACCAAGATTTAATAACAACATTGAGGGGTCATTTCTAGAAAATGAACAGTTGACGTCATCACCTCCTAAAGAACCACAACAAATAAACATTTAGGAAAAGTAAAATGATTTCACATCAGTGTCTATCAATTAATCACTGAAGTAGTCAAAGTACATTTCGTGAACTGCATAAATACAATAACATCACTACCAGTTAATTCATGTTTTAGAATGCAGGATTTTAACTTTGTGTTGTTGCATATATCATACAAAGTCTGAGTATTTCTTCCTACTCATAGATGGTCATATATAGAATCATTATTTCAACCTTCTTCTTATGAACATTGTTATATTTAAAATGTTCTTTGTTTTGTGTTGTTTTCTACTTAATGAATAACAACCAAATTTATAAAGGTCTGAAGCAGCAGCTATGTGGAAACCTTTTAAGTGCACCCAAGTAGAACTACTGGGGCTATAAGCTGTAAAGATATTTTTTTCAAATCACCCTCTGATTAGAAATTAAATGGAATATACCTAATGAACAAATCACTCCAATATTTTATTTGTAGACTTGATATTGTTTTGCACAGTGTAGTCTAATGTGCCCAGTACAGGCATACTAAGAATTTCTGATCATGTATAATCAAATCAGTTGGCAGATATTTTTCTATCCTTAACAATAACGCTAACACTTTTGACACCTTAACAGGCGGATATTTTATATACAGATTACTTTTTACTGTTAATTTCTAATATTATACTTTACCATCATATATTATATTTCATTGGTATATTACTCTTAAATTTATGATAACTTTACTAAGTATGTAGTAAGTAGATTGTTTTAATCTATTACATCTTCTGATATTTCTAATTATCAGACATTAATTTTATTAATACAAATTATTGCTACATTATCTTATACTAGATGACTTCTATTATTACACTTTCTGATATACTGAATACTGAACATATAACAGTTTAATGTTGCGCTGTGTGCTGGGACAGTTGATGAAGAAGTTTGTGAATTAATTGAGGCTCTTGGGTCCTGGTCCTTAAAGACCTTCCTTCATTGTAATGTAAGACTCTCTGTGGATCGTGGATTGACAGCCTCAGATCGGATAATGTCTCTAGATTATGGACAAAGTCCCTGGGATCATGGCCAATGTCTAAGGGATCGCGGGACGATGTCTCTGAGATCATAGATTGCCCTCAGGATCATCGATAATGTCTCAAGGATCGCGGGCAATGCTGGGCCACAACCGGTGACCCTGCCCGCCTGATTCATTTGGGCGTCTCGGCTAAGCATGTACAAATGTCTCTGACCGCGTGAAAACGTCTCTCATCTTTGATACGTCTCTGCAGATCGGACAATGTCTCTGATTTAGGATCATGTCTCCCTCATCCTCGCTGAATGCCTCTCCATCATGGACCATGTCTCACATTGTGGACGGCGTCGGAATATGGTGAAATTCGGAAACCAAGAGAAATATCTAAAGGAAAATGATCAATACACTACTACTTATTCCTTACCAGTTTCTACCATGAAAACATAGAGAAATATTCAACATTATAGCCAGAAATCTACAACATTTAACAAACATTAGAGGGCTGTTTCAGAAAATGAACAGTTGACTGTCATCACCTCCTAAAGAACCAACAACAACAAATATTTAGGAAAAAGTAAAATGATTATTAATTGTGTGTCTATCAATTAATCACTGAAGCAGTCGTATGTTACTGTGAACTGCACAACAATAATAAACACTACCAGTTAATTCAGTTTTAGAATGCAGGATTTTAACTTGTGTTGTTTATTATACTTCAGTACAAAGTCTGAGTATTTCTTCCACCACAGATGGTCACATACAGAATCATTATTTCAACCTTCTTCTTATGAACACATATTTAAAATGTCTTTGTTTTGTGTTGTTTTCATTTAATGAATAACAACCAAATTTACAAAGGTCTTAACAGCAGCTTATGTGAAAACTTTTAAGTAACTAAGTGTAGAACTGGTCATTATAAGCTGTAAAGATATTTTTTTTCAAATCACCCTCTGACTAGCAATTAAAATGAACACACTAATGAACAAATCACTCCAATATTTTATTTGTAGACTTGATATTGTTTTGCACAGTGTAGTCTAATGTGCCTAGCACATACACATAATTAAGAATTTCTGATCATGTACAATCAAACTGAAGTTAAGATATTTTTCTATCCCACTTTGACTGATCCTTAACAATAACGGTTAACACTTTTGACACCTTAATATAATGTGACATTTTTACATACAGATTACTTTTACTGTTACCTCTAATATTAGAGTACTTTTACCATTACATATTACATATTACTTCTAAATTTACAGAAAACTTTTACTGCTACATGTAGTAATAGATTACTTTAACTATTACATCTTACTTCTGATATTTCTAATTACTTTTACATTACTTCTATTAATACAAATAATTTCTACATTATCTTTATACTACAGATGACTTCTATTATTACACTTTTCTGATATACTGAACACTGAACATAAACAATGTCAGTGCTCTGTGTTGGGCAGTTGATGTAAAGCTGTGAATTACCTGGAGGCCTCAGTCCTGGTCTCAAAGAACTTCTTCATTGTACGAAGACACTCTGATCGGGGACAATGTCTCTGCGTTCGTGGACAATGTCTTTTAATGGAAGATGACATCATGGAAGATGTCGTGGATGAAAGGGCTGACATCTGGTGGAAATCAAAGAGAAACATACAAAGGAAAATGATCAATACACTATGACCTATTCCTGACCAACAGTTTAACCATGAAAACACAGATAAATATTCAACATTGCAGGTGAACCACAACATTTAACAAACCATAGAGGGCTGTTACAGAAAATGAACACTTGACTGTCATCACCTGAAGAACCAACAACAACAAATATTTGGGAAAATCATTAGCTAAAATCATTATTAATTGTGTGTCTATCATCTAACTCAACCCAACCGGTCGAGGCAGATGGCCGCCCACCCTGAGCCTGGTTCTGCTCAAGGTTTCTGCCTCCTAAAAGAAAGTTCTTCCTTGTGACTGTCGCCTAGTACTTGCTTATGGTGGGATGTATTTGGTCTTTCTCTGTAAATATAATACATAGAATACAGCCTAGACCTGCTCTATATGAAAAGCGCCAGGAGGTAACTTTTGTTGCGATTTGGCACTATACAAATAAAATTGAATTGAATTGAATTAATTGCTGAAGCAATCATGGACAAGAATATTGACACTAGGGGTGTAACGATCCAATCAACTCATGATTCGGTAAAATACTCGATATAAGGCTCACAATTTGATACACTCATGATACATTCTAAGGATATATGAGGAAAGAATGAAAACAGCTAAGATCTTAGAGTTCTTATTTATTTCCTCTTAGTGTAAACTGCAAAAATAAAATTGCTTATCTCAAATCTCTTGTTGCCTCAAAACCCAGTATCTTAATGTGTTTTCCTTACTGTAAACTAAATTCCAGTTCAAATGTAAAAATGAAATCTTTCTTGCACTTATTCTCTTATTCTGCAGATTACAGAATGCAAAAGACAGGATACAGTATTGGCCATAATTTAAGGAAATATTTTCCCCGGGCGCAATCACGTTTCCATTCATTACAACCGATATTCTTTTTGGATGGAGCGAGTATTAGTGTAACTACGGTATTTAGATTGTTGTCTCTTATTGTCGCCTAATTATGTTGCTAAGCCAGCAAGTGTTGTCTGTCCATATTTAGTGAGTCTTTTAGAGTTAATCAGCCTTCAGAGTGTTTGGTTACCACCACTTCTCCCCAAATGCTTTGGTGTTCACATTTATTTCTTTTGTTTGCAGAACAGAAAAAGCAGATTTTGAAATCTGATATAATTGCACGCAGAACTCAAAATATGGACTGGACAATTAATGACAACCCCAACTTAATATTTGGTAGCCCATCCTTAAAAAAATATAACTGAAATCAACCACGAGTGAGTTGAGGACGTACCTCAAATAAATCTAAAATGATCAGGAATGGACAAAAAACTACAGAGACGGAGTAAGAACGATCACAAAGACAAGAAGTGGACCATAAATAGATGTAAAATAACCAAGTAAAGATGTAAAATGGTGCAATAATGGTGCCACAACGACAATCAGACTAACCAGTTACCTTACCTCCGTAAGGTACCCACAACTCATGTCAGGGACGCCTCAGTCACGAAAACACAAACACACTCTTACCCACGCGATAAAAACGATTGAAAATGGAAACATGGTCAAAGTTGTCTTTAAAAAGAAGACTAATGCTAATGCTAACGCTCGCCGCTAACGCAAATGCTAACGCTAGCCGCTAGCTAGTTAGCTCCTTAGCCTTACCTTCGCGTCGCAGGTGTATTGTCCAGCCTCACTCGTGTTCGACAAAAAAGCAGCTTCAAAGCTTGTTTGAGCATCCAGGCTTCTTAGGTAAATGACTTTTATTCGGTAATTAACTTTGCACATAGTACTGACAAACCGAAGCAGCGATTCAAACGGTGGTTTAAATCTGTCATACGACTTCACCATTTCTGCGCCTCTCTGCGTCTGCGCTCCTCACAGACGGTCATGACCGATGACGACACACAATGCGGCCAATGACAACACACGCAAACCAACAACGGCAGAAAGAACGCCAGACTCTCGTTCCGCCTAGCAACTGCCTCGGATTGCTCTTACGATACATCCAACAGTATTATAAGAACTGGATACGGCGTCTATAATGCCTCTAATAATACACCCATTAGTGACAGTGATTGGATATTTACTGGTGGCTATGTAGTTGGACTTTTAAACTACGGTGATTAATTGCGTTAACTTTTAACGCATTCATTTTGTGGCTAATCTGTTAAAATGTGTTTACTTAACTTCTAAAATTCTGACTTGAGGGAGCAAGACATTTGTTTGGGGTGGGGGGAGGCAATGTCCCTTCTTGTCCCTGCGTGGAGCCGGCCCCGGTCTTTATTCGTGTAAAAATCTAAACTTGTCAACTGAAACCATTTCTTATTCTCTTCCTCATCACAAGGAAAGTGGTGGGATGACAGCTAAATAAGTTTTGAGAACAGATCTATTCACACAACACAGGACACAGCACTGCAACATATTGGTTTTGCAAACATTAATTCGGGTGAAATCAGATATTTTCTGAAATGTGGATTCATTTTTTCCGAGTAATAAACAAAATATTTCACGTGAATATCATTTGATTTCACACATAAGCACTGCTACACTTCAACATCTCTGGTAAACAGTAGATGGCAGTAATAATATCAACAAGCCTTTGAGAGTCTCTCTTCTAGGAATCCAAAAGAGGAAGAAGGAGGAGGAAGAGACAGAAGAAGGAGGTGTGTTTCTAAAAAGGGTGTGTTGCTGCTGCTGTTTGAGTGTTTAAGACAACTTACAGGACACAGTTTCATAAGTTGTGAGCAGACTTTCGCTGAGAATTAAACCAGGTTTACTTCCCTGTTCAGGTTTGTACTTATCATCTAAACTTTGTCATGTTATTTCAGAAAAGTACTATTAAAGTGTTATCTGGCAGTGAGTGAGATCCAGGGCAGCTGTAGACCAGTGAACTAAGCTTGTTTTCTGTTACAGTCACTGAGGCTCGAGTGAATCCATTCTGTGTGCCAACTTTTTTGGTTAAAATATAGATGAATATCTGCACAATCTACCTGTAAATCAGTGTCGCTGGATTAACTCTTAACCAGTATGTCAGTGGGTGTATTTTACCAGTCAGACTGACCCAGTTTTACTCATGTTGTACTCATAGTGAGGTACGGTGTGTGGAAATGCAGCGCAACAGCAGTGTGACTGACTTTCAGCAGCTGCGGGAAAGATGGACCACCCTGTTAATCCACCTTCATGATGACCCAAAGGTAACCCAGAATTGAATCACCTGCATCTGTTTAAAATCTTAGTTTTTCTCTGTGTGTTTTCTCCCAGCTAAATGAGAGTTGTCTTTACCAGGTAGCTCTGGTGATGAATACAAGAATCGGGCAGTACCTCAGTAGTCATCCCTTCTTGGCTCTCACTGTGTTGCTGTTCAGCGTAATGGCTGCACTGCCTGTTGGACTCTTCCTGACCTTTGCCCTTGTTACCATTATTATGTCAGTAGTAGCTGTTGTTTTCTTTGAGGGTAGGTGTGCTCATGCCAGAATCATCCTCTGCATTTTGGGGTTCTGTGATAACTGTCACAGTCACAAGCCTGTTCTTTGTCACTGTCTCTTTCAGCCTTCCTGTTGTTTGTGGGAGGGTTGACTCTGCTGTGTGTGCTCTCCGGCCTCGCCTTCTTCTCCCTCATAGTTTCCTGCATCGTTAATGCTTTTTATGTCATCATCTCCAACATCCTCAACCACTATTCCCCACAACTGACAAAGGTAATGTACTGTAGACTCATTTCTACTTATTGTATTGTATATATAATGTCCGGACATAATCTCCTCTGAAATGATAATAAATATACACTAAGCATAGGCCGGATTGAGATTCTGACGATATGATAACCTTCAGCAAAAATATCATGGTTTTGGAACTGTGATTACAGCTCTAAAATGAGTTATTTTGAAATGCCTGGTAAGAAAAAATTACTTTTTTTTCTGTTGAACACAATCTATTTTGTTTTTTAAACAACACAGAATAATTGGAACATTAGTAAACATGTATGTTAAGTTAAAATGATAAAAATTTATTATTTAAATAAATAAATAAATGCAGTCCATTCAGCCTAAACCTGCAGCTCAACAAGCTCAGAACATAAGTAATTGAAATCTTTTCTGTAAGAAAAAAAACCCAAGTCATTTTAATGTAGGAACAGTACGACAGAAAATATTAGTGGTTTTGAAACCTTGACTTTTTCAAACCACAGCATACCTTGAAACTGGTTACCAGCCCATGCCTAATGTACACACATTCATATTACATACTGTGACAGAGTTATTAAATGTTAAGAAATTCTTTTTATTTTCTTCTCTTTTCCTCTATTCCAACCAGCAAAGGAAAGTCCAGGGGAAGGAGAGTGAGTTTGAAACTTCAAACCTGAAGGAAATGCAGTAGCTCTCTTCCTCTTCTCTCAGCTTTCATCTTTGTGTATAATATAGGAGCCTTAAATCAGAACACTGAAGCTTGATGGTTAGGATTCACAGATGCTTGAATGTATGACTGCTGGAGTCTGGGATCTGCTTTTGTAAAATATTTTCTAAGCACAAAGACTCCCTGATGGTTACTGTATGTGTAAAGCCTGAATATTGTTACTGAATATTTTTTTCTTTATTTAAAGTGCAATAGTTATATAATGTCTACAACAGCCAAGGGCCGCCTAATTAGCCAAATACAGAGGACTTGTTATTAGTCTAATCTGTACATATTCTAACTGCACATCTTGAAATGGCAGCTCTTTTCAAGTATGAGTGAAAAAGAGGAAAATATTGACCTGCTACTCCCATTATTTATCATGGTTTTCGGTCTGAAAATGCCTTTATATGTTACGTATATGTTTGAAATATTTGATGTTCACACCCTACAGGCAATGAAAATGCACTACATAATAGTGTTACGTGTCTATGTTTGCTGTTACCTGTAAAAGAGCGCAGTATTTTGCATTTGAAATACAACCTTGAATAAAAGCTCATCATAATGAACATTTGATCTGGTCTTCTGTCCAAAAAAAGAGATGGAGAAGATTCCCTCAAAACTAAAACATATTTGAGTGAGTCTTTTTGTATATGCAAAGGAATGTGTGCACTTAATTTTATTAAATGTACATGTTGATTCTCTGACATGTTGAGTATTGTGAATGTTTGGAAGTGCTGAAAACTTAAAATGTCTGAAGGGAACCTTGAAGACTCTAGAATAAAAATGCCCTGAATAATAATTTGTGTCACATCTACTCCTTCACTGCCATTTTTAGGTACTGCGATTTAAGGTGAACACAGAGAAACTTTCCACCTTCAGCAGATGAGTGTGAAAATAGCCTTCTTTACCATAGCAACCAAGGTTGAGCGCAGTCCCCTGTGAATAGCCATAACACCACTCAGGGTCAGGATTTACACACATCTTCTCCGAAGTAGGACAGAAGTGTCAGGGAATACACAACGTGACTTAGGTAAACACGATTTTTTGGTTAGAAACAGGTACCCAATAGAGACTTCCCACATGTATAGATGTGATGTGATTCCATGATTAATAACCCTATTTGTACATGTAGTAGCATGACGTAATTATAGGGTTAAATGTGGCCACCAGGAAGGGATCCTTCAGAATAAAATGGCCTTACACACTGTGTGGTGTTATTTCTTTTTTCCTCAATGCATCATGCATCAATAAATACTTCTGCTTAAGACATCTGAGGTTTCCTGAAAACTTCCTCCATCTGCTCACAAGATTCCCATCGCACTCATCAGAGCTTGCATTATTTCAATAATCACACAGGAACATTGGAGGTTGATTCTCATAAAATCTTTAATGGAGGTGATATCATGCAAAAAAAAAAAAAAGACATAAAAAGTTGAAATTATCCTTTAAGAATGGCAAATTTGAAAAAGTTGAAGTTAACAAGAGGCCTTTAAATTTAATAGAAATACACCCACTGAACACCGTGTCAACCTCTACTCAATTACTGAGCAGCATAATGCCAGATGTGTTGAATTGTTCACAATCCAGACCTTCAGTAAATAACTGAAATGTAACAACCAGTCAAAGTGCTGGAGGATTCTCGTGTCAAATATCTGCACACTTCTCATCCTGGCATTTAAGTGTAATCATTGTTCAGTCATTCATTATTGCTTTACTCTGACGTCAGCGACTTCAACCTTGAGATAACTGACTGTGGGAAGGTGTTCATGCGTTTGCGATAATGACAAACTAAGTTTGTGCTGTATCTACATCCAAAATGTAGCATAGTTCTAAGATTGTATGAAATCTATATTAAAGCTGTAGAACAATTGATGCATTTTAGCTTCTTCAATACAGTAAGCTGAACCGACCACATGAAAAGTTTAATTGCAAATGAGGTACCCACATTTGAAAATACTGACACCCACGACAAAAAGACTGCTGGCATTTAAGTATTTTATGGGTTACCTCTTAAACTTATAAGTTGTACTTACAAAAAAGTTCTGATTGTTAGAAGAGAGAAAAATCTTTTTTAAAATGTTGTCTTAAGCGATTTTAGAAAGCAATGTTTTTATAAAACTGATACGTGTGAGGGCCTCTTTAAATGTTTCCAAGAGAGGGTACATGTGTTAAAGCATATGCATACAATTATTGTGGCAAAAAAAAGTCTTAAGTAAAAAAAAATACTCTGAGAAAATGGACATAATCCTCATCAGGCACTCAGATACATTATTCTTTATCTCACTCTTTAATAAGACTGTACATTTGTGCATTTCATTACCAAGTCAAACAAGGTACTTCTCAGAGTCGACCCTATTTGTGACATTATAAAAATAAGAAGAAAAAAATAAGCGTATACACCTCACATGTAAAAAATAAAAAATTAAAAAAACAAGAAAAAAAAGAGCCTTTTCTCCTATTTGAACAGCGATGAAAAGAAGTTTAAGGCAAGATGCTGAACACAGAAATCCAAAGGTTGATCTGGGATGATCTTTGTTCAGCTCTGGTGTTTGTTGGCATTTACCAGTTCCATCAGCAACCATCAAGAAGACTAGTGTTTTTCCCCGTTAGTTGGCTCTCTGTCTCAGGCATCCTTTGCTAAAGGTCACGAGATTCCAAGATGTCATCTCCACACCCCCCTGAGTCTGCTGGGAGTCGCCGTCTCCTCCTCTACGTTTTACGCCGGCAGACTCAGCTTCTTGCCTTTCAACACTGAGGGGTGACGGAAAAAGTTACGACAGGTCATCAGGTGGGAACCAAAGTACCAGAGCTTCCATTTTCAAGGAGCCTTTAAAGGGGCACTAATTAATTGTGAACTGTTCAGAATTAACCCCCTGTGGTTGTAAGCCAATAACGCTTTTCAACCAAAAGCTTCCAGGAACCAAAGAAACCCAGCAATTAAACTAGAGACTAAAAGTCCCCTCTGCACATTCCTGTTTGCATTTCCACCTCATCTGAAGCCTGCAGCATGGGTCATTTTACAGATAGACCTAAGTGTTTTCTTTAAACTGCACTAGTGTGATTTAGGAGAGTGTTATTAGAGAAGGAAAGGTCTTGAACTGTTCTGACTTCACTCACAACCAACTCTTTTTCTAATGCAACTGTAAGAAATCAGGAACAAAATCCACCTTCCCGGTTCTGTGAGAGAAATCAATTCTTCAGTTTGTTGAGTTTCAGCACAGTAATCCAACCCATGCGATTTCCAAATTTACAGAGCATTTTGTACAAAATTCCCTTTGTGTGTTTCATGACTGCGATTCCCTACGAATTACTGTGAAGGACAGTAAATATGAAAATTTTAAAAATAAAATCTATAACTTGGAAAATACTCACTTCATTTAGTAAACCCATAACTGCTGGAGCCATATTAGTCACGGTTCCAAGAACAGGTTTTTCAGGCCAGGCTGTACCATCCTGTCCTTACATCAAAGTTCCCCAAGGAATCTGCTTCCAGGGCTAGAGTGGATGGAATGAATGAGCATTTTGTAATCCCACTTTTCAGGCTTTTTACTAATAAGAAACAAAAATCGGGTCATTTAGTATTATATTTCCAAGAGCTGTGTAATAGTAAACCTCATGGGTTTTATCATCTAATTTGCGTTTGAATATTGATGATACCAGAAGAGAAACCCACCTTTGGTGACATAAAGGTAGAAGAAGTCACAGTAGAGGACAGTCTAACCATACACCAGCCACACACTGCGTCAAAGGCCCTCAAAGCAGCTGGATCAAACAGAGATAGAGAGCCCATACAGGCCCAGGCAGAAATAGGTAGTGGTGGTGATCGCCTCACGCCCGGTCTTGTTGATCATGAAGAGCTGAGGCAGGATACAATCACCCAGGTAGATGGAGAATGTCCAAAGGATCTAATGACAGAAGAATTTAAATGTGCAGGAATGCAATTAATTTATGTTTACAAAGGACGGTGTGTTCATAGTGTTTAGTCTCCTAGTTTGATAGCAACACAAGAGCTTGAAACTCACCCCAGGAAAGAGAAGTCGCTGATGAGAACAGCGAGACCCAACAGGAAACAACCAGGAACCCAACCTGAAACTGTCATGGCTACAACAGTATCTCTGAATTTCCATGTAGATCAGATTGTGGGTATACGAACAGCCGGCGTAGATCACCTGATAAACAACACATATCACATATCGTGAGTATCACCTATGGTAGGGAGAAATACTGTGGGACACTGGGTCAGGGCTAAGGCGTGACTGCGTCTTACCTTCATGCATGTGTTATAGAGGAGATGAAAGAGGTGAGCAGATCCAGCAGCGGTGGTGAAATATAATAGCAAACACAGGATTTGGCTCTTTCCAGAGATACCTTCACAGAAAATATCAAACACATTTACCATTTAGGTTGAAAGTAACCAAAGCCAAGGAGTAACTAGAGAAAGGTCACTAATAGTCTGAATAAAATACTGCTCATAATATTTCTTCTTATTGAACAGTGACATCTGCTGGAAAATGGTGAATGTATCTCCTGACATTCAATAACAATATTTTTCTTCCTTTTGCAAGCAAGAATGTCAATTTTACTCCCTAAAATATTCTAGGTTACTTTTCACAAACCAGAAGCAACAGCTGGTCTCTAAATAGACTTAACTTTTAAGAGACTAAGATATAAAACCGCCATGATGACCTGAAAGAGTCTATGGCAGACACATGAGCACCTTTATGTGTGTGGATTATGATCCGTTAACTTACACAATTAGACTGTGACATCACAGGGCATCAGGAGAGTGACACACAGGTCTGTCTTTGAGTCTGCTCTGCATTTCTGACTCCTCATCACACACCTGTCTATTACTTATAATTTGTGAAATGGCATTGTTGAGTTTAGTAGTGTAGCTCTATGTATAGTTCAGATACAGGTACTTAGGGGAAGGTTTTGAGGTCCAAGTCCCAATGTCAATTGTGGCATTTTAAAGTTGGCTTGATGCCTCAGTTGGGAAGAGGGCGTCCCATCCTCACTAACTGAGGGTCTAATCATAGAGGGTATTGTATATGTTAGATGTTAAAGCCTGTTGTTGATTTTGCTGCACAGCAAATTTGGTTTGAAACAGAATTTGCAGCATAAACCATTTAACCTTTTACCATAACTAAACCATCACTATAGGATAACCTGAATGATACACAAACATAACCATCTGTTATCTGTTGCCCAACATGACCTGTTAACTTTGACCTCAACCCTGCAGTTTTGTGTCCAATCGCTGCACCCCTTACAAACCCAAGTAGGATCCACTGAGTCTGACTGCACCAGAGCAAATCACTGTTATCTGGTGGTGATTTAAGGTGTGGCTTATTAAAATATACACAAATACATATTATAAGAGTTAATAGAAAATTAAGCATGGTTTAAAAAACAAACACAAACTGAGAGTAATACAAACAATTTTAATAGGTTAGCTACTCCAGCCCGTTCTAGGAACGCCGTCAGAAGCCAGACCAAAAAAATCGAGCACCAAACCTCATGCGTTA
Organism: Lates japonicus; assembly: GCA_033238685.1. NCBI lineage: Eukaryota > Metazoa > Chordata > Actinopteri > Centropomidae > Lates > Lates japonicus. The sequence goes on along the minus strand of BRZM01000088.1, from coordinate 1,245,367 downwards.
ACAGAGAGCAGGAGCGAATGGATGGCCATGTTCGAAGCAAGTAAAACATTTCTAATAAAATATTTTATTATTTTATGCATTCATCTCTGTTAGCTGTAGAAACCTAACCACATGCACCTCAACACGCAATTTAACTAATACTGCAAACTCCCACTAAGATAGCTACTGCTGCCACATTTACATTTTGTCTTGGGCTGACTCAGTATTTACCACATGTTTGCAGTGAATGTTTGAGCAGAAGTGACGAGGAGCAGACAGCAGTTTATATTTGTTAGTCAGTAGTTGGCCCATTGACTGCTAGCCGCTTTTAGCCACTGGCCCAGCCGAATGGTAGGGAATGTTAGCATGTAATAGCTACCCCGAGCTACAAGGACATGACAAAGCTAAAACGACCATATTCCAGTACTAACAGCAAAGTTAATCAGAAACATCAGGAAAACCGTATTGTAGTGTATGTATCGCGAAAAATGAAGCCAGGGCTCACTCTGGCACACGACCTGCTTTTCCATTATTTTGAGCAGCAGGATGATGATAGCAGCCAGATGAGAGAGGTCCCCTGTCAGTCTGAAGACGTTCATGGTTGCAGGAGGAACTGACAGACACAGCTAGGAATCTAATGCAGACGTGCTTTTTTGCTCGGAAGGAGAACCTTTTCAGGCTTTATGCTGCCTTGTGTGAGAGCCTCCGGTTCAACTTTGGTGGCAAACCGGGCCACAGTGATCTCAACATTGAAAATATGGCGAGGGTGCAGGTCGACGTGGAAGGGGGCGTGGGAAAGCGCACGGAGTGATTTGGATTGGACTCAGATCTGATTGACGGCATGAGATGGCCCGCCTACCACGATCTGAACCAAAAAGGACTGAAAACCTGAGCCCTGTGTGCATGAGAAGGGACTGGGTGGGACCGCGTACTTCATATTTTTTATTTAACATAAGTAAAAGTACCATATAGAATTATGTGAGTATAAAGTATCACAAGTAAAGGCACTTAACACGGAAAAATGACCGTAACTGATAAACTATTATATTTTTTTTATCTTTAGATTATTACTAGTCATGTATTAATGTGTAAGTAGCATTCAACAACCAATTCCAGACTCACTGTGTGTATATTGTGATATAGTATAGGAATATGTGCTACTGAAGCACAGCCAATGTAATAAGGTGGATACTACTTTGTTTATCCCATCTTAAGGCACTGTCCTTCAAGATGGCCCCCTGTGTCAAAACCTACATGTAATCATTCTGGCTGATACTGTGAGTACATGGTGCATCATAAATTCATTACTGTTTATTCAAATTACAACTCAGCAAACCTGGGGCCATGCAATATTTCAAAAGAGGAATACTGTGCATCATGCAGAAAAGGGGGTGGTAGTAGTTGTACAGGGGCCCAGCCCAGCAGCTCATTTTTGCCCCCTAGCGGGTTAATGCGGCCGTGGCAAACTTATCCAAAACAGATTTTCAATACAATAGATTTCCTGACAGTCTTATTCCATTTCCTATTTCCCTTTCATGAACAAACATGCGTCGCACATCTTCCTCCTTTCCTAGACTGAACTGCCTACACACGGAGATAACTACACACTGGTACCTACATTTTTAGAAATGTAGTTCATATTAGGTAAAAACAGGCTGACAGAGCCACTTGTAGTTTCCCTTTTTACAGTGACACGTAATCTTAGAAAACACTGACATTACCCTCATCTGTAAGAGTTCGATCTTAAGCACTAAATCTACATGCATTTAATGCCGTGAATTATTATCATGACATCTCACCATAAATACAACTGAAATGCCTCATGTTTACAAAAACCCATAGTGTTACCATTCAGCTGCACAGCACAGGAAAAATAAGGAGGAAGGGGAAGTGCAGTATACCCACTTCCCATGTTGTCAGCCATTTAGATAACATCATGCAAGGAATCATGAGATCATTCACAAGCTGTCAAGCTACAGACATGGACCGGTTGTTTTGGTTTTCTCTCCTGCTCACCCACCTGCCAGTAACAGGTAAAATGTCTTTTCCTACATCTGTGCTAGCATTATGTACTTTATTTATGTAAGGAATAAAGTTTTTAAATTCTCATTGTTCCACATCAGCTATGAGAATTAAGCATCACAGCTCCTGTTCAGCAATAGATCAGTGGTTATTTTGAAACTAGGAAAACAGTAAATTTGACATCTATTAAATGTCTCTTTTTCTACTTGCAGACAGCTGCTTAACACAGCCAGAGAAGGAGATGTGGCGAAAAACAGGGCAAGATGCTCTTCTGCCTTGTAATGCCAGCTCACAATGCTCAACCACAGGATTTCATTTTGAGTGGTTTGTTTTCAAAGAGACCTCCCATCATCATCTCAACGTGAATGGGAATAAGGACAAATACAGCCTGGAAGGAGCATCTTTACGCATCAAATCACTTAATACTAACGACAGTGGGATCTACCACTGTGCTGCAGCATCGCCTGGAGAATCAGAAAGCAGGAAACCACATGTAGGGACAGGGACAAGTCTGACTGTGAGAGGTAAGAGTCTTTTTTAGATGAAAAAATATTTTAAAGGCATTTGGATGCTTTGATTAAGATGAATTAGAACAGACAACTTGTCTTTTGTTTTCAGGAGCAGTTAAAACGATGGCAAGGCACATTCTTCTGTGGTTATCATTTGTCCTCTTGGTCATCTACAGCATAGCAGTAGTGACACTTATCATTTTAAAGAAGGTACATTACTTCAACATATTCCACATATCAATTTAAAACTCACACAAATGGGTGAAAATTGACGGCATACAGTGTACTGATGTGAAAATAACCTCCTCCTCTTTGTTCTAGTATCGCTGCAATACGAGCTTCTGCAGGAGGATGTGCAAAACTGACAAGGTTGTAGATAAGTGTACAATTTTTCTGTTTTAATTTGTGTCTGATATGTGACCTGTTTACTAAATGGGGAAAAGCCAACAGAAGAGAAAAGAGGAACTGGAACCATGGCCATTGTTAAGTCATGGCCAGAAAAGACTCTTACAACACTTCAGATGACAGAGCAGTTGTACACTCGCTTTTCTTTGAATTTAAAGGCAGAGAGACAAACTTCCAAATGTGTATGTACTTAGGATAAATTTCCTCTCATCTTTCCAAACAGAATTACTCGACTAGAAAAATACAATTCCGCGACGTGCTGCAAGAAATGAACAACAGAAGGAGCTTCAAGAGGAGCAAACAAACAGCGGACAAAGACAGTTCTCATGTTGAGGTAAATCTTGTTGCAGCATGTTATGGTTAGATTTAGTCAAGAGACAGATTAGGTAAGCATGAAACTTCTGCATAGCTTGTGTACTTTCCCACTCCTGAGAGAATGTGCTATTTTACCATCATTTCGTTGCAGGCTGCAAATGATGAATTCAACAGCTCAATTGATGGCATCTATCAAAACATCTAAGTGTCGGTCAAGGACATTGAACAACAGAGTCAGACCTCCATTTTCCCATCTGAGAGGAAACTCCAAAGCTGTGAAACACCTGACAGGAGGACACTCATGCGACTGAGGAAATGAACATATCAGCAGAGGACGCAAGTCAGTTGCGCGCTTGTATTGCTCACCTTTTCTCATGAAGCGAGATATAAATGCCACATCAAAGGTCCTGAGTCACTGTTCCTTTACACTAGTTTTTCAGTTTTCAGCAGTGATAGAGTTACTCTTATGGCATGTGTAGTTCTGCCTACTGATTGTAATTAATACTGGAACACATTCAACTATTGCTTTTTGAAACCAGGTCAGTATTTACAGAAAAAAACCCAATTCAATTCAGAAATGCAGCTGAGCCACATGTGATTTTAATGCAGAATGTCTTCAATACATTTAGATTAATAAGCCCCTTGATAGAAAAACAGTGTGAATGGTACATTCAGGAACAGAGAGTACAAAGTAGCATGTAATCTTCATTTTCAGGATACACAGGAGCAAGTGTGCTGGAGTAAAAATCATGTCAATTAACGCCAAGATGATTTAATTACTATCATCAAAAAATTCTCAACACATAAGGAAATAGCAATTTTGCAAACATGTAAAAATATAATATCATAATTCAGGTTCTAGTTGTGTAGAAATACATTTAAGCAAAAGCAAAACAAAAGATTCAACATGTAATTTGACCATAGAAAGTTCATGTAAAGACAAAAAGGCACATTAAAGGTAGCTGTATATTTAATACAGCTTATAAGACACCAGGTTTAATTAGGAAAGGAAAAGGTATATTTTTGGTGTTGGAGTGGTTCTTACCTGTCAACATATGAGAAATTCACAGTAAGGCAATATTTAACATTCTTATATGTTTTTGAGGCATCATGCTGACACATTCTGTTCAGTGACTTTCATCTTTTGTCGTTTATTGCAAATGCCCAAAGAAAGAATCCATATCCATCTAGTTATCAGAATTTAGTGGATTTATTACTAAAAAGGTCAAGGTGAATGTTTATATGTACATCCACTTCTTTTTTTGGCCAAATAAAAAGCTGTGATATGAACCTCTAGCAGAGATGACTGATGTTTTTACCACTCACCCAAACCCAAAGTCTGTGTGAATTTTTCCCTTTCGTCCTTCTCTCCTTCATTAAACTCTCTTGTAAACTAAACATCTGAAACACAGGTGTAAATGCATGTTGGAGCATCAAGCTGCAACACTGCATTCTGGAGCAACGCTGGAGTTAAAGCTAAACATGTAATTTTGCTCATGTTTACAGCAAAGATGATGGTATACTGTCATGTTAGTGGCAGTTTTTTCACTTTGTTTCAGGTGAACCTGTCATGTTACACTTAAATAATGATACTTGCAAACCAAACATGAGCATGCCAGAGCCCTGAAATTTGCAAGTGACACTCATTTGTGACATGTGATGCTGCCAGCATTTGCAATCTGCGTATAAGCAATGCTTGCAAATGACATTAGTGAAATGGGCCCGTACTCCACATCTCCTAACAGCATATAGCTCTAGAGCTATAGAGTAACCTGTGTAAATGGAGTGCTTTTAGTTTAGTTTAACGATATACTGACTGAAGAAACATAACAGATTTCAGCTGTAATGTCTTGTTGTGCATGTACTACAGAATGACAATCCCCTTTATCATGAAACCAAACTCAACCCTGGAATGTGAAAGTCACCAAAGGAAAAAAATCAAACTGACGTTCTTTACATTTTTGTTAAGTCCTTTAACCATGTGGCTACATAGGAGGTAGTCAGTAGTCAGTCTACAGGTTCCCCTCCCTGACCAGTCTTGGTTTAAGAGCTATGACCTTTCACTGCAAACAGGCAGTGTATGCCATACAGGCATAACATTTATTTTAGTTAGATGTCATTTAATGGAAGACCACCGCTCCTAATTTCCACTGTCAGCATTTATCACTTCTGTTTCAGTTGACTGATTTTGGACAATTTCTGTAGCAACTTTTAGATTTACTTTCAGTTATAATGTTGAAACAAGTACAATTCCTCTTTTAAGCACAAAGCAGTATTTTTTTGCCTTTCTGTCAAGGAATTGGTCCCTTTTATTGGAGAGCGCAGTCATCATACAGCATGTTACTGCAAATTGCCTGCAGAGGTCAGTGACTAGACAAAGTGTCTTACATTTATCACAAGTGAAAAGACCACAAGACTGGATTTTGTCAAGGTAAAGGACTCCCAGACTGACATTAAGTATCATGGTCCCTGGTGTGTTTGGTCCAGCTATCCAGTGTTTGAGAATGAGACAGTTGGAGTACATAAAGAAATTAATGAAAGGCTCATTAGTGGCTTTTCATATACAGTAGTAGGAATTGGTATATAATATATAGTATAGTATACTAGGAATCTACAAAACTTTCAGATCCAACTAATGATCATCAATATGCCAAATCCCTCCTTTATGCCATAACTGAAGGGAAATTGTCTTTGGAGGTAATGGAAGTCACTGAGGAAGTTAAGCGTCCTCTTTGCATAGATTATTATCTCTCTCTTTCTATTATTGTTTCTCTCCATGCCAGACATTTAGACTTAAAAGTCTGACATTCACACCAATCAGCCACAAAATCCAGTTAATGGTTTTAATGTTGTGTTGTTAAATAAAGACAGATGAGTGATAAATCAAAGGAAAACCCTGAAAGGTGAGTGGAGAAACAGGATGACAATGCATGTCACTGAATGGTTATATGCTATGGCTTTCACAGTCACCAGATCTCAACCCAGTTTAACACCTATGGGAGATTTAGGACCAAAATGTTAGAGAGCGCTCTCCACCACCATCATCAAAACACCAAATGAGGGGATATCTTTTGGAGGAATGGTGCTCTATTACTCCAGTAGAGTCCTGACATGCCATGGGGCACTGAAGTTGTTCTGGCAGTACGTGGCGGCCCAACACCTTACACAGACACTTAATGTTGGTTTTTCCTTTGTCACCTGTCTGTCTGTATATATAACTGGTTTTAATGTTGTGGCTGATAGTGACATGTACTTTTGCAGTATACTGTATATATTCATAAACTCAAATATACAGTCATTTCGGGGCACTCAGGTAGCTAACCTGGTTAAGTGCATATGATGTGTTAAGGCTGAGTCCTTACCGCAGTGGACCAGGTTTGAAACCGGTCTGGGCTCTTTGCTGCATGTCATCGTCTCTCTCTCAGAGAAGGCAGTAATGCCCAAAAAATAAATTTAAATATACAGTAATTTTCAAGTTACTTTCAACATAATCTCTCACTCAGTAATAAAGAATTTCCCCCAATCCCAGCTAAAGAAATGCTAGCCAGCTTCCTCTGAATGTAGAAAACACTGCAGTTAGCTGTCAATGTACTTTGTGTCGACTGTGTGACTGTCACGGATGGAAAACGGCCTCCAAGCCAGGACTTGCACTGCAGCGACACACATTGGCACCACACACACCAGGTAGAACATCACGCTATGGAGGCTCTTCAAGGCGCTGCAAAGAAGAGGATTTTTGTTAATGGACACTAAGTGTTTGTATGTTTAAATTAATTTATAGCTGCACTAATGTAGTCATCACCTTGTGACACTGCCATGACAGTTACTTGAAATTTTAAAAGTAACAAACTGTGTGTGTTACGGATGTTTCTGACATTAATGTCACAGTGAAAAGAATGATTTAAGAGAACAGTGAAAGTCTAAAACTGAGCACATTAGGCAGATTGCTTAAGAGAAAAAAGATAATATGTTTAAAAATTGTAAAAAAAAAAAAAAAAACATGTCTGTTTATTGTGTTTTTAAGTCAATGTCCACCATATACTGCAGGTCAAATATCTAACTACAAAGGCTACAAATGGCTCCACAGCAGTTGCTCTGAATTTATAAAATTATATTACCAGTGAACTTTGAAATAAAAGGCTGTTAGAGCGCCTTCTTTTAATCATTGACATGTATTTAGTCGAAGATACACTTGATGGGAAAAAGAAGACTGCCGTTGCGTCAAAGTCTCTGTGTAAGTTATATCTGTATGAGCAGTAAACTCTGGCATTTTAGACTGGCTTGCTACCTTCCAGGCAGAAACTGGTTTTTGCTTTAGATCCAGCAGTTTCAGCAGTTGTGAGCTAGGAACTGGATTATCTACATTTACGTTTTTTATATTATAGTGGCATAAATTGAGAGTTGAACATCAAACTGAATATGAATGCTTTGGAAAATTGTTCAGCATTATACAAATTACAGACGGTTTATAATTAATAGGTTAAACATTCAGATCCAGGGGTTACCATCAAAACCTGGATCCCTGATAATAATACAATAATATTTGTCTTCGGGTTAAATCTAAAGGATTATTTGATATTATATTAAACAATTAAAAGAACTGAAAATACAGCAGGACAGAATTAGGAAATGTGTCTTTAATGGGGAACAGTTCACTAATTTGAAATGTTAACAGACACTACAGTCGTCCCATCAGCCCTATTCCAACATCAGTTTTAGTTGGACTGAACTGAACTTTTTCGGCTCAACTTTGGACCTTTACTTCAAGAAGACGCAAGAAAGTATCTGTACCTTGGATCTGAATCAGTTCCTGCTTCCTTCAGCTGTTCATATCCAAACTGGTTGAGGATGCTGAGCACTATCATTGGGGCCAGAGACTGAGCTGGCTTGGTGAACAGAGCATTTGTCCCAAACACCATGGAGGAGAGAGGGGAACTGTAGGGGAGAGGGGGTTATATACCACAATAAAACCTAATTTCACAAGTGAAATAAATTGATTTTTTTTTATTATTGTAAGCAAATTAAAATATATATATATATATATTCACATGTAAGGGATGACTGAGTTAGTGGAAGTGTGCTGATTTTTTTTTTTTTTTTTTTACCTGCGCTTGTACTTCTGCAGGTCCGTGTCAATGATATCGGCCAAAGGCAAACCGAAAAGACTGAAGGTTGCTTGAATAAAGACCCTGCATAGAAGATATAGGTGATGGTGTAGGTATGATTCAAACAAACTGGACTGATACTATTGAGTGGTTATTTTGTGAAATGGAAGAAAGTCAGAAGCAATTTAACCTCTTACATGTTAACGGTGAGGAAAAATGCCAGGATGTAGTAGTGCTGAGGACCAAGAGCTAGCATGATAGCCGCCATCCCAGCCTCCAGGTAGAAGGCGAAGAGGATGATCCTGTAGTAGCCAAGACCATGCAGCAGATTCTGACAGCTCAATACTAACAGCTGCGATGGAGATCAGGAATCAGGAAGAACACACAGAGTAAGAGGAGGCTGCTAAAAAGTACTATACCAAACTACAGGCAAATGTTCTGATAATACATGACAGGTTTTGAAAAAATTCAGAAGTAATGTGAGTGGAAAAACATGCATTTTTGATAGACTTAACCATGCAAAACTGTCAATATGGTCCTTTGAGGTAATGGGAGGAAAAAGCTAATTAAAGTGTCAGCTCATTATGCAGCAGTACCAAAGCTCCCATTTATCTGTTTATTTAAAAAAAGCTAGTGGGAGGACAATACCTGTGGACACATGAATCCCGCTCCATACATGATGCTCTTGGCCAGAGATGGAAGCACATCTGGAGGAATCAGGTGCTCAGCAAATATCATGGTAAAGTTATTAAAGAAAGCCAACATGAAAACCTGGCAGAAGTTCATGAGCACGAATAGCTGAAAGTCCCTGTTGGTCAGGATTTGCCACGTCAATGTTCTTAACATGGAGAAGGAAGAGTCCGTCTGTTGGCAGGTCTGGTCAACACATCCCTGCATATCAGATTCAGCGCCTTTGTTATCAAAGCGGCTCTCGCTGTAGAGGCCTGTGTAGAGCATGCAGCCACAGCTCAGGATAGCGATGAGCACTGTGAAGGCTTGGAAGGCCGTGAAGTCCTCCATGTTTCTAGAAATCACGCCACAGAAGAGGACGCTGGTGGAGCTAATGAGAGAGGCCACCTGGGAAATTAAAGAGAGAGGATGTGAGGAGGATGACAAGTCGTACCATGTTGAAAAGGGGGCGCACACAGAAGAAATGGAGGCAGCGTCTGGTAAACAAAGTCCTCACCTGGCTGTACTTTATAAGTCTTAGTCGGCTCTGATGGTGGCCGGAAATCTCCGCAAACAACGCACACTGTGCCAGCAGCACAAACGTCAGCATGCCATCAAAAGCACACAGCGCCACCATCAGATGTAAGCCACTCAACCAGTCACCCGGAGCGTAGGAGCGCCATGGGAACCAGGCTATGAGAAAGGCCAGAGAGTAAAGAGGAGCACCGTACAGGATGGAGAGACGTCGCTGAGAGCAGCAGGGCACTCTGGAGTTATCCTGCAGGTAGCCGAAGAGAGGGTCATTGACTGCATTCCACACCATGTACACCACCTGTGGAGAGGAAGTTCATACAGTTATTCCTCAAAAAGTATGTTTCAAGTATTATGAAAATGACCAATTGCTTAGTTAATCAGCATCAGCGACTGTTTTGGTAACTGATTATTTACATTTATCATGCAAAAATGTCAAACATTTGCTTGTTTCTGCTTCTGAAATGTGAGGATTTTCTTCTGTTGTCTGATTTACTTAACTGTAAGCTGAGAATCTTTAGGTTTTAGACAGCTGAACTAAGCATTGTGAAGACACGCCTCAACTGAAGCCAAACTCTCTGAATTTCACTTTAACTCTTGACTACACCAGTGTCTGTCAGATACTGTTATACATTTGCATACAAAAGACAGCGATATATCAGGAGAATATACTCACTTGTGATTGGTGGAAAGCTCCCTCTGATATCTTGTATTTATTGAGAAAGAGTTTGACATAGTAGAAGCTGAATATATTGTTTATCATAGCAGACCCCAGTGTGGTCATGGCATAAGCCAGAGCTGCAGGATTGACCCCAAAGTTGATAAGGTGTCGGACTACATTCAGTCTTCCGAAGCGGACACCTGAGGCAGGTTTCTCCTCTACGGCCATTGCAGTGCAGGTAACTTCACGACCGAGCGAGGAAATGTTGTCCCTTAACAATACCTATTTCACGCTGTTGTTGTTTAGCATCGCTGATAATTACTGCTATCAGTAAAAACAGTGCATTTGATCAATATTCCATGTAATGTCTCTGTTTTGGTTCCACCATTTTCATGGATGTTCTCGTGTCACGATGTTACTTCCCGTCGAACAGACTAAATGTTGACACTGTCGCATCAAAGAAAAAATTCGTAGACCGAACCAAAACCTTGGCAAACTCGATTTCTGTGTCTGCCGGGAGGGGCGGGGCTTAGAGACAACAAGCAAACATCTGATTGGTCTGAGACACTCTTCGGCTCCGTCTGCTGCTTTGTGATTCGCCGATAAAAAAATGTCTGTTAAGGAAGTTAGGGGAGAATGAAAACAAAAGTTTTTCGTGTTTATTGAGCTTATTGGCAAATGCTGATAAAAGTGAAATTGAGAGAGATTTGACGGTTAATAAAAAATAATTATAATATCTTCTATCTGCCACCTACCGGATGTTGTCGTGTACTAGACATTTGCCACGTTGCTGTAGAGACAACGGTCTTAACGCCTCTCTCACGCCGGGAGGATGCAGTTTACTCTCCTCCACACACGGCGGCGGACGGCTTCGAGCTGCTAAACTAACACACACCTGTGTGTCAGGTTTCTGTCAGGTGGAGTCTTCGCTCGCCCCCGCGCCTGTAAAATGTTGACAGATGTGATTTTGGAGGGAGAGTTTGACAAGAATGGAGAGTCCTGGTACGACCCGCAGGACCTTGAACACGGTAAGAGCTGCCCGGTTGTGTGGTCGCACCCTAAACTTGTGTCTCACTGTGAGGGCTGATATGTAATTACTCCAGAGACAGCTGTAGAGGAATGAAAACAGTGGCATCTGAGCATCAGTTGTGTTATGAGACTGGCTTTAAAGGAGTATTGTAGTTGCTTGTCAGTGGGTGACCATATGGGTTTTACTGAAGTAATTACTGCACTGATGACATGACACAACAAATGTCTCAGGCAGGCAAACTCACATGGCTTCTTTTCTTAACTGATGGTGTTTGTTGTAACTATTTAAATTATGTTCTATTGTTATATCTAATGTTTTAGATCTTATTAACTTGCATTATCTGTTTTTATTGTGAAGCACTTTATAAATTTGTCTTTGAAATGTGCTATATAAAAGTTATTATCATTATTATTACATGGGGAGAGGAAAAAAAAGGAAAGAAGAAAAACAAAGTTCTGCTATACAAATTTATATTGTTTTTTATATTGTAACTAGTAACAACAGCTGTCAAATAAATGTAGAAGTATAAGTAACTCTGAACTGTATTTGAGCTTAGTGCTTGAGTAAATGTACTTACTCTCCACTACTGTTCACATGAAATAAGACTGAAGTCTATAGGCTTCTCTTGTTAAACAGAATCACTCTAGTCATGGGGTAAAGCCTGAGACATCCTGAGAGCTCTGTGTAGCCAGGATTTCCTGAGGCAGTCACTAGTCTTGTGTCGTTTGTTTTCTGTTAAACTTTCTGTTCATAAATTGTTTTTGCTGCTGACAAGAGCACAAAGATGGACTTCAGAGAGATATCTACAGTAGATGGAGCACTTTATAAATGGCCCTGATAGCTGCTGTCCTGACACTGAAGTGACTGCTCGTACAAAGTGATGGCAGCAGGCAGGAACGACTTCCTGTAGCATTCCTCAGTGGAGTCGAGTAAAACTGGAAATACTCTTTTGTTTGGCAAGTAGATTTTAGGAAGGGATGTGAGGTATTTTTCAGAGTGGATAATAGTTTGTGCAGCATCCTCCCCTCCACTTCCAACTCACGTTTGAGTTAAAAATCCCGGGGTGTGCACTACTAATTGCTTGAAACATGTTTATCAACTGCACTTGTTAGTAGTACCACATTAGATGTGTTTTTCTCCACTTCAGAGGGGTAGTCAACACTGTTACTGGACAAGATCCAGAAGAAAGAGAATTTAGTAGGGGAAAGGGTCACAAGGAGATCCCAAGGCATGCTTTAGATTCCTCTGTTATTCACCAGTGCCAAATACTAATAGTGTGAGACAATGAGTTGTGTGTTTGTGCGTGTGAGAGGTGCACTAGTGAATATCTGTTAATACTCATTATGTACACCTACTACTATCAGTTGCCTGTGTTTGGGCATCGAAACCGTCTCGAATCTTGTGTTTACCCCCCCCCCCCCCCCGTGCTTTGACAGATCTCCATTTGGCAGCGGAGCTGGGAAAAACCCTCCTCGACAGGAACCATGAGCTGGAGCAGGCCCTCCAGCAGATGTACTCCACCAACCAGGAGCAGCTGCAGGAGATAGAGGTGATAAATGTTAGGAGGGAACTAATGTGGCAGCATGCGAGCGGAGCAAAACACGTGATTTTATCAACAGTATATCCTCCGCTGATCACATTCTGGTTTGTGGATACATGTTGTTGCTGTATGTATGGAGTTTTACATGCAGGAGTCTGCAGCTCATTGAGAAAAATCCATGTTCAGGGATCTGAAAAGCTCTTTCACTGGAAGGGAAGAGTCATTGTGAATTTCTCTAAACTTTAAATAGGATGGAGTAAAAGCTAATCCTCACTAGTCTGACCTAGTAAGCCTTTGGCAGGCTGCATCTTGTTGGCAGGATTTGTGTAATTATAGGAAAACTTTCATCAGCTTATTTGCCACCTTCTACCTTTTTACTTGGCAATGTTTAAGTAACGAAAATCTTAATTAAGGTTCTAGTCTTATTGTCAGGGTGCAACTTCAACTAATTAACAGGCTCAATGGAACAAAAATATAGAAAATTAATTAGATTTACATGTGAACTGATCAAACTTAGAATCCCTAAATTAATAGATTACCAAACTCTTGGATCTGAGGAAATATGTTAAGTCAGTTTTTCAAACAGTAGGGCACAGTTCTTGGTTTACATGTGTGTTGTCAGGTAGGGCCTATAAATGAACACAATTAAGCCTTATATTCCAGTGGCCAGACATTTAATTTTAGCATACGCAGACAGTGCTGATCTATTTGAGTTCGAGGACACGGCACCCAGCAGGTCAGCAACGATAAGAGCCTTAATTTGTTTACAGCACCGAGACGACCCGTGGCTTTGGGATTTATTGAGGTTGATATGGTAATCTCCATACGCCTCTCTGACACTCATCCTCATGCTGCGTCCACTACTGGTCTTACTCACTTCATTAATGACTGTCACAGAGCTGTGCATACACCTGAGCATGTTAATGTGATACAGGGCTGAGCTTCTGTTTGAGCACAGTTATAGAAGCATTAGACGAATGGCTGCATTGATCTTTCCCGGAGAAAAGTAATTTAGTCGATGTCATGGACTCAGTATATATAACTACAATTAAAAGTCAAATGCCATTCAAATATAACCCACAGACTCGTGCTATCATCCCCTTCCTTTTCAAGGTTCTTACTTAGAAGCGCTCTGCTTCTAAGGAAGCCTTTGTGTGTTTGGTAATAAAATGTATCAGTGTGGTGTATAAAACCAAATGCATATGTGTGTTAAACACGACATCCTCTCTTCCTTTTCTGTGGGTGGTTTTAAAGATTTTAGATAGCCGCAGGTGTGGGTTGGTGCTGCCTCCTGATAGCAACATTTTCTTTGCATCAAGAAAAAGAATCAAGAGAATGTTTGCCATTTTTGCCTGATTTTGAAATGAACTGGTTAATCAACAAACTCAGCTTTACACAAGCAATTTATAGAAAATGCCACAAACAAATCAAGCTAAATCTTTGTCACTTCCCTCTCTTGTACACCAGTACCTGACCAAGCAGGTGGACCTGCTGCGTCAGATGAACGACCAGCATGCCAAAGTGTATGAACAGCTAGACATGACCGCCAGGGATCTGGAGCAAGGCAACCGGAGACTAGTGCAGGACAATCGCCTGGCCCAGCAGAAGATCCACAGGTCAGTCTGTCAATTGACCCAGTCAGTTAGTTATAAAGTGTAAATATAGGAAGATAATAATTGGTTTTCTGTCCTGTCATGTACAGTCTAACAGAGATCATTGATGGGCTTCAGACCCACATGGAGGACCTGCAGACCCAGTTGGACGAGCTCAAGGCCGCTCAGGAAGAGAGAAACAAAAGAGAGCTGGCGGAGCAGCGACGCAGCCTCGGAGCGCAGAGCATGTCCTGTCTCAAAGAGCTGTATGACTTACACCAGGACAGGTACTGCAGGCATGTGTGTTATCGCTCACACTACAGGATGTGACAGCTGAACTATTTTCAGAGAGGAAATTGCGTCCTGGTCGATCCAGTCCAGTTTTGTATCTGCTTACATCAGGGGCATTGTGGTTAGATATTTGTCTTCCTTCTATATTAGACCGAAGAAGTGAAGGGTAGTCGAGAGCATCTGAATAGTAAGACCTTCTCTTACCCTCATTGCACTGGTGTCTCAGCCCCTTGATGCTGACTGGACACCTCAAGACCAGACTTCTTAAGACATAATCCAGAGGGGGAAGAAATTAATCCCTATTGTCAGCAGCACACTAAGACATACACGCCACTGCTGCTGTAGCTTGCTGCCGTGCCATGTATTCAATGTGTTAAATCCACCTGTGATCCTGTGAGAAAATGTATCATGACAGCACCCAAAGGTGTAGGTGGGAAGACACAGTGAAGTGAAGCAGTTTAAATTGTTGCATTAACCTGTCAATCACTTTTAGTTTCCTTGACAGAGACCTGATACTTTACAATAAATCTATTGATTGTATAGTGATCTCAGTGTGATTTAAAGATTATTTATTTTTCTGAAAATGATTTCTCTCACATATTTTGTTGACGTTTCTGTCCTGGCTCAGGCACCAAGCCCAGGACAGTCCGAGTGCGGACAGACTCTGGTCACCTCAGGGCTCTTTCTGTGACCGAGACAGACGCCAAGACCCGGAGGAGGAGAACACGGCCCTCCAGCACTCCATCCAGACCCTTCAGGCCCAGATAGCTGCCGAGCGGAGCCGCAGGGAGGCTGCAGAGCGGGAGAGCGAGTTGACAGCCAGCGAGAACAGAGGCCTGGAGCAGCGGCTGTCCCTGCTGGACGGCTGCTGGGCCAGGCAGAAAGAGCTAGAGGCCGAGGTTGAGCAGCTGCGGCTTCTGTGGCGCGACGACTGTGCCAAAAGGTTAGGACTGAATTATGTATGTGACCATATTCAAATTGAATTTTAATTACCTCAGCCCTGTTTTTATGACATTGAACTTAAAGGTTTTTGAGACTCATGCCTCTGAGTCCCCTCCACTCCCACTAGTGTCAGGAGACCAGACCAGCTGCTGTTGCCTGATACGGTATTCTTCGCCTCAGAAGACAAGCCCAGCCCCGGGCAGAGCGACACAGAGGAGAAGGCAGAAAATGACGAAGAGCAGAGAAGATACGGTCGACAGAGGTCTAACAGCGACAGCGTTTTGAAAGCGACAAACCCAGACGAGATTCGCCGCGGTCACGAGCAGCTGTGTATAAGGCGAGCAGAGGCGGTGAAACAGAGGGGCATCTCTCTGCTCAATGAGGTGGATGCACAGTACAGCGCCCTGCAGGTGGTGTATTCATAGATTTATGCATGAGAATTTTTTCATTGTCAGAGAGTTTGTTTTGCTCAATGTGACCCCTTTTCATCATAAGAGTTTTCTAAAGTATGTTCCACTTTACCAGGAGTTTTAAGAGGTACACAGCATTTAACAGAAAATGAAAGCACTTCCCTAAGATACGTGTGCGTTGTCTAGGTGAAATATGACGAGCTGCTGCGGCGATGCCAGCAGGCGACAGACGGACTCAGCCATAAAGCCGTCCAGACATCCACTAGTAGTCCCTTTGCAAGCGTCCGGACTCGCCGCCGCCTGTCCAGCTTGGCCGCTCTGCCCGACCTGCCAGCGGTTCTGGAAGACGGCCAGCAGCCTGAGTACAAGGCTCTCTTCAAGGAGATCTTCACCTGCATCCAGAAGACCAAAGAGGACCTCAGCGAGAACAGACGTCCAGCCAGGGACAGTGACTCCCAGGGCTCTGGTTAATGATTGTATTATTCATAACTCTGGGACCTGGAGCTTGCACTCGTTTGTGTCTGTGAAAGTTTTTGACAAAGGAGGTAGCTCTGCCATAGAAATATCCAGAGGGTGCAGATGCAATAAGCACACTCAGTCCTTGTGCGTCTTAGACACGCTGCAATCCTCTTATCTCCCGTCATGTTGACGCACCTTTACTTTTGTCAGTCAGCACTGTTCCTTTTATTCCGTCCTTATCAAAAATGAAGTGTTATAAACCTTGTTATACAAAGCAGCTATATGATTTGACATAAAGATGCATTCCAAAGTACAACAACAAATATGCAGAAAACTATAGATTGTAAAGAAATATTGTGTAGGGAGATATTTATAGTTAGATTAATATGTGCTAACAGATCCTTTATTAATAAAAAAATATATTTCGGTACGTAGCTTGACCTCCAAATCTGCAAGTATTATGTCCAACAACGACAGTATTCAGTGTTTATATAATGTTAACCATGTGACCACATGATCGTTTGGTGCTTGGGAGAGAAACACACACATGGAATATTGTTTTTGTGTTGATAAAAGTTGGAGACGTAGCAGTTATATATGACTTATGCAAACAGAAATGTTGGAATGTTGTAATAGGATGAAAAACTATAGCTGTGTAATAACTAAAGACTCAGGAGTTTATGATAATTAGCTTAACAGCTAGTGTGAGTTGGTTTTTGTAAGTTGGCAATAGTTGGTTCACCAGTTGAGGGTCATTGGTATGTCACCAGAGAGATTTCAGTGGACACTGGAATACTGTTTGTAATACTCTGCTTTGTGTTTTCATGTCTGTGCACAGCTTAGGCTCTGATAAGTGTCTTCATGCCAGTAGTACACATAACAGCCCTGCACTTTTTTATAACTGAATCACAGTTTGTTTTATTTATTTTTAATTTTTTTTGAAAGAAGTCTAGAAGATTAAAATGTTATTTATTTTCTTTATTGGTAAATATTTAGAGCAGATTAGTCAGGTGAGAGTGACTGGAATTGAAATTAAATGTACACTGTGGTGCTTTTTCTATGGTTGTAAATATTCTGTCTGACACAGGTGAATGAAAAAAATATAATAGAGAGGTAAATGGAAAGCACAAAAGAAATGTTCCCTTGTTTATAAACAACTTCCTTTGCCTCAAATTGTCGTAATATTTCCTCTGGCTGGGACATTCACTTGTCTTGATATGGAAATAAATTGTGTTCATCGGGGCAGCATAAGCAACAAAGAAACTTCAACAACCGTTTATTCTTGTAACCATTTCAGTTTTTGAAAATTTCAGCCATATGTAGGCAAAATCAAAACTATCCAGGGGCTCAGCTGTTATTGGTTGAATTTAAATTGACAAATATAAAACCACTGACCCTGTCCACAATCAAACTGCAGATCTCACAAAAGAGAAGATGCTTAATGATCAGTGCTGAGGGCATTTAGCAATACCTTTTTTTGAAGCTGTGAAGTGGACTGTATACTGCTACAGAAAACATCTCTGTATGATTACAGGTGTTCTCCGTGAAGACATGTCTTTGCTTGCGACTAACTAGTAAAAGCATTAATGCAGGAGCCTGTTGAGTCCAATGTCTATAACAACAACACTACAATAGGCATCACTACGAAGTTACTGTGCACTGAGATGTTTCAACCTGTCCTCCCCTCATGGGCCTTATCATAAACTTTCATCAGATGGAAAAAATGTAATGGCTATCTTTATGCTGCAGTGTGTTGTAGATGTGTTGAGAACAGTCAAACCAAAACACACAACAGAAGTGAAAGCATTTTCTCTCCTACAGAACTCAGAGGTCTCCTCATTCCTAAAGGCCTCCCCCGTGTACTCTGTGGCCCTACAAACAATTAATGGGGCTTTGTCTCTTTTCATAATTAGGTTTTACATAACTGAGATTTTCCCCACCCTGCTCTCAATTAGCCCCAAATCCATTAAACCTCCAAACAAGGGGATTGCATACCCCACTCGACAGGTCTTTGGCAAGACTGTAAAGCATGCACACAGAAATCTTACAAAGGCATCGGCAAAGCAAACAGCAGAGGTCTGAGTTAAAATGAATTAACACAGTAACAGGGAAACTGAATTCACAGAAGCATAGATTAGTTGTCAAATTTGTTACATTGTCCCACGTGACAGGTGGAAATAATGTCATGAAAACAAACCACACTTTTGATTTTATTTTTAGTCAAGTGTGTAATTACTTCTCTATAAAGCAGTTTCCATTGTTTCAGTTTCATACTGGAGGAGGACAACTTGGCGCCCCAGAAGCTGTTCTTATTAATGGCTCAAAACTTTTCCATAAAGCATTAATAAGCAATGTATTAACCATTAATGACCCGAGTAATTACAGCTCATAAACCCTTCATCAATGGTGCTTTACCAGAGAGTGTTAATAAGGGATATCTGACAGTGTTTGTCTGGTCACAGATCTGACAAATGTAACAATGCAGTAATATCAGTTGTGTAGTAATTACTACTATGGCACTTTGTCACCCAAATAAAACCAATGATTGTGTACAGTCACTGAATGAAACCAAGAGCTGGTGACAGAGTGGAGGGGGTGGTGAGAGTAATGCCACTGTCACAAATGGAAACTGTGTCTAATTGACTCCAACTCAGGGCAAATCCTCCACACATTCCTCTCTCTCTCTCTCTGACTGCTGCTGGAGTTCAGCCAGACAGACACAAGTTCAAACCAACACTGACCGTCTGTGCTCACTCATAATGTCCTGTTTTATTAGATTGAGAGAAAAGTGATTTGCAAGTGTGTTCTCTTACATGCGCAGTTTCTAAAGAATTGTATTATTTGACATCTTTCTGTTTTACTTGACTAAAATCACATCAACGAAACCCAATTAAATGTTTAATTGAAAGCCACAGTTAAGGTATGTATTTTCACATTAATGTTTTTCTGTTCACACTAATCTGAAGTCCACTGGTTATTGCGTCACGGGACATTATTACCGACGGTGACGCTGTAGCGTCACGTATCGGTTTCAGTGCATAGTCGATAATTACACGAACACACCACGAGCAGAAAAGACAATAAATCAGAACATTTTAAAATGCAGATGATCAGAAAATGATCAAACCTGCGTATCTACATATCGTTAAATTATATCGCTTAGCTACAACGGTAGCGTGGCCGAGTGGTCTAAGGCGCTGGATTTAGGCTCCAGTCATTTCGATGGCGTGGGTTCGAATCCCACCGCTGCCAGTACTGTTTGCTTTTGCGGATCTGTCTCAGCACAAGTGCACAAAGTCAGTAGACTTTACGCCTCGACGCAGATACATGAAAACATTACTCACATGTATCCGTGTTGCCCATTTAGCTGGTACACGTCACTACATACCGCGGGGGAAATCATTGGCGGTGCAAGTGCTCCCCCTTGTGGGCCTTGTGGAAGCCTGCATGGGCACAAAAACACCAACTAGTCCTCAAACATGTCATGCCGTGTTGCCTTGCCTAACACAGATTTTCAACTAAAAAGTATTCTTTTTTCTAATTAAAATAATCCTGAGTATGACTAGTATATGAGTTTGCTTATTGTTCATATAAAATAGTCAATGGCATTTATTGTTAATGTTTTTATTTCTAAAAGAGTACAAAATTACCAATTAAATACTAATTAAACTCTAAAGAAATCTCAACAAATCTTTCTCAAATAAACTGATAGCATGCTTTAAATACAATCAAATAAAATTTAAATATTTGTAATTCAATGTTAGATATTTTTTCCTTTTAATCAAATCATAGTAACAACACAACTCAGGTTTAATACTCTTCAGCAGCCTGGTAGTTTCATCATTTTGAAATCAGACACACATACACCAACATCAAAAAGTTGAAAGGGAGATCGTACATGTATTTAAATATAAGGAAATTACGTTAGTAATGTACGTAAGTTCTGAAAACTTAATTTAAGGCATATTTTATTACATCTGTCACCTGCATCTACACCATCACTTTATGGGCAAAACAATTAATTTCCTAACAAGCAAGTGAAGTGTCTTATTTTAAATTACAATGCCTGAGGCAGCTTATAGTGCAGCTATCCATCCAGTACGGTGAAAATGGTTTAGTTCTGACCGAGTATGCATGACAGCATTAGTAGCACCAGACTGAGACCCATCAGCAGCAACAGAACGAGGTGCCGGGGCAGCTGGGAGGTCCAGGAGAGGTTGAAAAGAGGTGAGGTGGAGCGAGGCTGTTGGGACTTCAGGTAGTGGTCCACAGAGTCCGCCAGGCTGTAGGGCTTCGGACAGTAACCTAGCTCTCGTTGAGCCTTGTCGATCTTGAAAGTGTGGCTTACTGCAATGTTCCTCACCTGCAGTGAAAGATGAGGCATTTATTATTATTATTTATTATTTCACAGGTTTCATATCAATACAGAAATCATCTCTAGTCGCTCCTTCAGCTGAGAGGTCCAGGCCAAAAGAGCAAATTAAAGGTCGTCCTGCCAGGCTAATGGTTCAGATTAACCTCGGTTTGGCAAACTTGGTTTTACATTCTGATAGCCTGTGACTGATGAATGCCTCGGGTTACTGCATCTTCTTACTGCCCAGGGATAAGGTATCTGTGTGTGAAGTACACACAGTGATAACAGATCTCAAACAGATACTGGTGAGACAAAAAGAGCTCTTTGGAGCCTTTCAACCTCCCACATGAGACAGTTCTTCTTCTCTTATGATGTAACTGCTTCAATCAGCACACGCCTTTTCCAAAAAATCTTCAGCGCTCTCCTGCATGACTCATACATAGCTGTTGCATATTGATCCACAAACTGCTGAGTCCTGCTCATCTTGTCTGACCTGACAATCATCCTGACTTCATATTTATATCTCCCTGTGGTAGCTATTGTTTTCCCTCACATGAAACAAGTTGGCATCAAAAACTCAGGACATGATATTCAAAAGAGTTTGTCTACTTTGTTATGTTGCTGATGTGGTAGTGATTTAGGATGCATATTTACCATGTGGCCAGGGGCAAATGAAAATTTGCCTGCTATGCTATCTAAACTAATAAATAAAGCAGCTGGGCACTGTATTTTCTAGCAAATGTTACTCAAACAGGAGTAAATAGTGCATTTGTTTGGGACTATTTTCAGCTGTGGATTAATACACATTTGGTGCTCTTGTGATTTATCATTATTTCCAGTAGCAGGACAGAAAGATAAAGTACACCACCTGTGTTTATGGTAATGAAATAAATGTCACACAGTGCAACATTATTTGGTTGGTTCATTTGTGTGTTCGTAGCAGGTTTTGTGCAAAGAAAAGAAGTTTTACAGCACAACGGAGTGAGAAATGTACAGTATATGGCTGTGGATACCCAAACTGTACAGCTTTGTATGATCAATTCTGTGTTGTTTTTGATCTTGTTGTGGGATTTGTTGATAATATGAATAACATAGACTATCACCGGACTTGTCCTTGAACCTTATTGAATACTTAAAGACAACAGAGAGCTGAGCAGCTCTGCAGTGTTTACGTCTCAGCTGATTTGACATTTGAAACTGCGTCCTCCTCCATGCATATGCAGAGCTGGAATTAATGTACGAGGGGAAAAATGTCCTCTGCGTGTCACGCAATGGTTTAACCTGAGAGTTGGCAGGATCATTTGAGCCCAGCCGAGAGGGTGCCCGACTCTGCTCACCATGGCAACAGCCACTGTACTGAGGTCACTTCCTGTAAACTTCTTGAACTTCCTGTTCTGACCCACAGCAGTTTATGTTTTATTCACAGGACAATCATCGATCCCCCGGCCAGCAGCTGTCTGACAGAATGAGCTCCAGGTGCAGGCCCACGGTGCTCAGCTTTGGTTTCTGCCTCATCACACATTCATGAGGACCTTACAGGCGGTGACGGAGGCTCCTTGAGATGCATCGTAAAGGCTCTCAGCCTGATACAGTATAATTAATGTGTCTTTTAAAAGTACTACAGACCAGCAAATATTATTAAAAGGTTTCCAGTGACTATGAGAACTTTGAGATTTCATTATCTGCCAATATTTCTTCATTCATTCACTTTGGATTTCCACAATTCATGCACCAGAGATAGCATCAGACATGGGAGGGGGAGAGCAGAGGGGGCTGATCGGAAAATACCCGTCCTAATGAAGTCTGTCTTCACTGTTGTGGAGGAGACTTAAACAAGAATCTGCTCATTAGTGAGCAGGTAACTCAATCTCCCACACACAAGACAACTACTTTCATTTAGGCATGCATGCATATGTTCAGACAGAGCTCCACAGTGTGTAACTTTCAACAGCACAGTCGCATTTCATGATCTATAATGTATCTCAAACAGAGTTCATTCAGGTCGGACAACTAAAAGAGCTTCCTGATTTATAAAATCTTTCAATTTTTGCTTTTTTACTTTTTTCCCCACAAGTATCAAACACTGTGAGCTGAGCTTTTGTATGACATTTTAAAAACTGACTCAAAAACAAAAGCTCAGGAGCAGAAAAGGCAGGGTCTCCACAATCCATTTAAACGCTGAGAGGCAAAAGAAAGCTTTAAAGAGACAGACAGGAGGAAGCATCATTACCTCACTTCTGGTAAAAAGGAGAGGCACATTTACGACCGGTCGCAGAACTATGTACAAGTATTCCACCAGGATGGCTTGAAGTAGAGGATAAACACACAGAGTTAGTGGTAGAAACAACTCGTCAAATTTTAAACAAGTATGGTGTATGATATCTATGCAAAGAACTAAATCTGAGGAGGAGAGATGCGCTACCTGCTGAATAGACCAGTGAAACGGGCAGACAATCTGTCTGTTGTAGCCCAGCTTTTCAAACCGAAATGCAATACAAAAATAAAAAGGAAGTAAAATTTCACTCGGACTAAATGCATCTCAGTTAAACTGTAAATATCCTTGAAATTTTATAGGAAAAGGGTTGCATTACCATGTTTTTTTCTTATTCTCAACAAATCCAATGTAAGACAACAACAAACAATACTCCCAACTTATATGTTGTCTGTAGCACTGAGCCCATTCATTCTGACTGAGGATGGGGTTCTTAAAACAATACAAACATAGAGCTTGATTCTTAAAGCAGCTATGCAGCAGGCAATTGTCGGCCAAAATGGTGTGATTAGTGCTTTTAATGCGGACTACTTTCAGCCGCGGATTAACACACATTTGGTGCTCTGTTGAGTATTTCCAGCTGCAGTGATGGCTTATGTGTTAAACTACAGTCCCCACATTCATGGTGACAAACCAATAAGCTGCAGGCAACACTTTGCAGAATCAATGAATTGTTGGTTCTGGTTGGCACTAGATATCCATCAACTCTCACCAAAGGTGTCAGCCACTCAAACAGATTAACTGAAACTCCATCATTAATAAATAGGCCTGTCCACCCTGCAAAAAGAACAGAGATGAATGTAAATGTAACACTGATAATACCTTATTTTAAACTATGAAATGATCATAACTAACCACTACTCATTTTATGGGGCCTTCAGTTGGGTCAGAGCCAATTTCAATTCATGAAGTGGTTACTGATAAGCTAAATACCAGAAGATTTAGGAATAATTTATTATGCCTGATTTATTCTGTGTGGGTTTGAATTGTGCAGTAGTTTCATCACATGAATCTGTGGGTGTTTGTCCTGTAGGGACGGTGTGACCTCACAGCAACACAGCTCCTCTTCAGTGAGAGCCTCAGCTGCCAGCGTGTGAGCCAGCACCAAGTTGTTCACGCACCCAGTTCATCCTGGCTCAAAGGTCCCCGAACCTGAAACTGAACAACCGGGACGCTCCACGTTCACCTGAGAGACAAAGTAGAAAAAGAACAGTTTGATTTTCTTATTTTGTTTTGTGGTGAGATAATCTGATACAATGTGAACCAGCTCTTTAAAATCAGATCTTTAACCCCTGACAGGTTAAATCAGTAACTGAGTATTATTCAATGGTTTCCTGCATATTTTTTAAACATTATCTTATATTAGTTGCAGATTATTGTTCACCTCTTAAAGCAAAACATTTGTTTCCCAGTTGACCTTCACAAGTAACTGTTGGATTTAATTAATGCCAATACAGTATAAAAACAACTTGCAGAGGGTCGTAGTGTGTGTAAGAGTTAATCTTATGGGAACATTTTCCCACCCTGCCTTCATCTGTCAAAGTTAGATTAAAACTGGCCCTCGACCAGCCACCATTTTTAATGTGAGAAACAACATAATCATATGTTATCCTTTCTACAACATCCATCAAGTTAAAATTTATACAGTAATGTAACTCAGAGGAAACTAACTGTGATTAATGGCTTACTATCCCAAGCACATGTAAAGGTTGTTGTTCAGTCAATACATTGAACATATTATTTCAAAAATGTAAGTCACTTCACATTTTTTAGTTTATGCTTTTTTTCTAACATTTTCTGTTGTATTTGTGTTTGTAAATGGTGAAACAGTATATCTAACTACCTAGAAATGTTCTTGTAATTATACTGAGTGATTATGACTGATGACCTGTAGATTTTTATAGACACCTGTGTCATTTTTTCATGTGTTTTTTTCAGAGTTATATTATTTATAGCTAGCATGCATGGGTAAAAGCGCCAAACGAAAAATGAATGAATAGAAATGAACCAAACTCTACTTATTCTCCAGAGAGTTTGAAATGTTTATTTATAGTGTTCTATAAATTAAATAAATGGCCCTGTAGATACTAAACCTATGGTATGCTAATGATTGTGATGAAGTATGAAATAATTTGTCGTTTTTACAAATGTTTAAACATATCAGATCTAGACAAATTTTTAAACCACTAACTAGATAATAAAACATTGTAATATGAAAAGTCAGCCCAGTTGGCTTATTAATAAACTCCAGAACTGCTGCCTCAGAGAGGAAAGACTGGAAGAAAAAGCGGTTGTAACTGGATGCCTGGAGAGCTCCATCAATAATGTAAATACTTCAGGCCGGAACCCCATGTTCTGCCAGTGAGGCTTCAGACAAGATGTGTATTCTTCCAGTGCCACCAACACAAAATGAATTCATCTTTATCATAAGACTATATATAGGTTTTTGTATGAGTTAGTCCTCAACATCACTCTTGTGAAGATGCCTCCTCCTCTGGTCCATAGATGCCACAGGGTCGCAGGACGCAGGTCCGCAGCAGTTCTCCACCTTCACATGACAGAATACAAACCTTCACTTAACATATATATTTATGAATTTTCTGGAAACAGGAAGCAACATAATGGGTAAGAGAAAGAGAAAGAAAGAGAAACAACAGCCAGTATCAGCATACCTAATGTGTTATTGTTAAGTTATATTTCTCCTTTTCCACTGTGTATCATATATACATAAATGTATAACTACTAATATGAAAGTTTTTCACATGTTCCATATACTACTAATTCACCACTGAGGCACAGAGGTTGAACGAAGTCCTCAGATCTTTTCCTTAGGTAAAAGCAAGAACCTATACTGCAATGTACATCACACAATCACAAGTGATAGACCTGCATTCAAACGCCTACTTAGGTCAAAGCACAGAAGTACTATCAGCTAAATATTAAAAGTATTAAAAGTAAACGTAGTACACCTGTTCTATAGCCTCAGAGTGACACTGTATATCATGATATAATAATATTATACATTTTATATTGGATAATTGTAGCTCTATGGGCTCTTTATTTAAATGCAACCATCACTCAGTCACATCTAAAATTTGTGACAAGGGTCTCCAACTGCTGTTTTGTATGGGGTTACTAAGGTGCATTGTGTTTTATATGCTTATCATCAAAACAAATGGATCTAGTGGAGTTAAAACCACAATATTTCCCACTGACATGTTGCAGAGCAGTATAGCGTGCAGTATAAAATCAAATGAAGTACAACTACCTTAAGTTTTGTATTTAAGCAGAATGCTTGATACATGTAGTTTATGTTACTTTCCGCCACTGCTGAGGTGTCTTCGTACCACCATGGCTGTCATCCTTTCAGACAGTGGAAAAAAAAAACATACACCACATCCTCCTGTAGCAGATACGTGAACTTTAACCTGCTGTATATAACGAGATGTCTCCTTGCTCTAAGCTTAATTGAATGTATAAGGTGGGGTGATGGGGTATAAGGTTACACTGGAGGAGGGAACAAGAGGCTTCACACCTGTTAATGTAAAGCACACAGTCAAACATGAAAACCCATTATAATGCATTAGAGGATTGCTAATGTGTGTGTGTGTGTGTGTTCGAGACATTTCACGTGACTGTTGTGCTGTTTGGTACTGTTTTTGTCCAGCTCTAAATTTAAGCTGGTGTCACTGTTGTATTGATTTCACACTGAGTTTCCATGGCTACCGTTGCCTCAGTCTCTCCCTGTCGCAATTTCAAACAAACGCAAACAGCACGTTTTTTTACATAGAAACCAAAAGACAGGGTTGCAATCTCCTCTGATTGCACCCTTTTTCATGTAATCCTGTGATTCTGCCATCATTGCACTCACACTGATGGTTTCACACCTTTCAGGGAGCATCCGTTGGCTGAGAGAACCATCTGCTCTGCAATCGCTTTAGTTCTGGAGTAGTGGTCAATGTGCTGGAACAGAAAGAAACATACAGTTCATTCCAACCTTTGGTGCTAAATTAGTGGAAGCAACATTTAGAGTAATTTATAGGTAAAAATCTAACGCAGTTGATCCCATTCCTTTCACTTACCACGTCGGGGGGAACATACAGCACTGAAGCCTCATCACCATCCTCAATTGGTTTCCCAGCAAACACCACGTTGATGGTACTGGTGTACACCAGCCGGGGAATGCTCCTCTCCTTACAAACTGAAAGACAGAAGAAATGATCACATAGATTTCCGAGTAATTGTACAACAAAGATTTTCACAAGGGTGGAGGCATATTAAAAATAAACTTTTTAATGTGCTTGAGCTCTTGTTCTATGCAGAAATGTATTGCAAGGTTCACATGAGGCTGGAGTAAGGCTTCAGTAATCTGCGTTTAAGAAATCAAGTGGATATCTTCCAAACTGTAAGTCAATGTTTTCTGGCTGAGGTGTGAAAAAAAGTGTAATAAAGAGAAATTAGAGTAACTTTATTATATATATTTGCTTTGTCTAACTCAGACTGAAGAAGCCTCGTATTAACTTCAGATAAATCTGTGTCCAAATGAAGTTCAGAAATCATTACATTTGATTTATCACAGTGCATGTGAAATACTTGCTGCTGAGAATGACAATTGTTGCATGTATTCCTACCGTTTATAACATTATTAGTCCCTCCAACGTTGACCGACTCCACCTGCTCTTTCCTCAGCTGGAGACAAAGACAAAGAAATTTCACCACCCTTTCTTATATTGCAGATAATACATTTCTTATTTTCACCTATTTGTGCAATAATGGAATAATGTGGAATAAAAAAGACAATATCTCTGGTTCTGCTGCATCAATTTTGATCCTTATTTTAAAAAATGTTAAGACGTAAGAAGACAAAAGAACAGTGGTTGTTGTTTAATTACAAAGCTCTTTTAAATATATTAGCATTTCTTTTTTAAATCTTCACTTTTCACAGTGTGTTCTGGTTCTATTCAAACTTGTTCTGTAGATTAATTTAAGCAAATTATTCCTACAGGCAATAATGATCTTGGAAATTCTTGCAGAACTTGCAGCACTTTATTATTCCACGAGAATCCTCACTTTTAGAGCCTCTGTTGCTCTGATTTCTGCTTTAATGATAAAGTGGTGAGACGCTGCTAGAGAAGACATGAGGGGAAGTCACCTGTTCTGGCCCGGACATGCCATAGGACGCTGTGTGGAATATACAGTCGACCCCTTCACACACTTTATAGAGGGAGGTGTAGTCGCGAATGTCACTCTGTAAGAAACAGAGAAGGAGAATTACCTTCCATTATGTTAATAACAACCCTGGACATTTGTCTTAATTTTTCTTCCACCCATAAGAGAAGACCAAAAGCGATAAAAGAGTAGTATGTATTGATTTTAACAGTTAGTATGTTTTGTTATTAACACCAGTAGGACATTTACTGTGTATTCTCAGCACAGCATCAGCAGTAGACAGGTTGGGACCTTTGCAAGTGACACACACACAAGTCAATAACTCTATATCTCATCACATGAACGGACAGTTATAATTAAGGTAAGTGTGCCATGAGGCCTGCAGGTGAAACCTGAATCATGTCTCCACCCTCTCTGACCCAGTCAGCAGCTGGCTCTCTTAGGCGGATCACTCACCTGTGTCTGTTTCCAGCCAGCACGCAGACTAACCAGAGAGACACACCGACGCTCGCTGACGCAAGGAAACACTAGAGTTGATTTTCAAGTCTGTGCGGAGCAGTGTTAAGTATTGTGCTGCGCGTTTGATGTTACTCATATCCCAAACCAAAAGCTAAGAGTGAAACATATTGTGCCGCTGAGATCAGGGTTGCACCAGTTTTCACTGCAAAAAGGCAGACATTAAAAAAAAAAAACGTATTTAACATTTAAAGCGAGTCTGCAGTGATGAATTTACAGTTGAAGTTTTATTTATTTGCAAAGAAAAATATTAAATAAAAGACATAAAAATAAAATTAATGTAAGGATGAGAGTAGGCTAATAGGTTACTAATTACCTCTGCTTACGTAATATAAAGAAAATCACGCTGTTAAAAATGAGTATGTTACGACATATACAACCAAAACAAGGTTAGAAAACTGAGATTTACACGAGATTTACATACAAATACATTAAAACTTGACAGGTTAATTAATTAAATGGCCTTTTTTTGGTTAGATTCTATGACTTTTCACAACCTATGTGAAAGTGATTACACCTGTCAAGTTCTGTATAATTGTGAGGCTCTTTGTCACCATGTAGTGAGCAGCCTGACGTGTCTGTGTGTAAAATAAACAAATCTTACCAGTGAAGGGACAGCGTCACTCACAGAAAAATGAATAATCACAACCGCAGAATCATTACCACTGTTGAGTGTCCTGTACAGTTAGATTCGAGGAGTATGCTCTGGTGCTAAAGTGTATAGTCGGGGCACAGTTTTGGGTGAAATGTAGGAAAAATATGTAGCTATGAGTGTTACATTTTATTTTTCCACTCTGTTTACAAAGGAGATTTACAGGGACACACCAGGACATAAACAGTCCCTCTCCACTGTCCCTATTACCTGATAGAAGACCGCCCATCAGGACACTCGCCAGGGAGGTTTGTTCTTGTCCAGAAGGATCATGCATCCTGACGGCCAGTTCTTCTCCCCAGCCTGAAGCCAGTACCCCACCTCCTCGTCACCACCACCTTTCCCTGGCGGAGACGGGCCAGCGCCGCTTTCCCCGCCTGTGCCTGGAGGCCGGCACTGGGTTGCTGCCAGCCGGGCCGCCGCGTCTGCTCACCCTGTGTCGGACGGCCACAGGAGGGCTGGAGATGACAGCCGGGCCGGGTGGTTGACCCATGGCTGGTGGGTAGGAGGGGTGGTTGCGCGGTGGTGCCCACTGGCCTGCAGGCGACAAGGGGACGCTGACAGGGAAGTTGCTTCACCTGGCACAGAGCCTTACTCACTCATGTTGGGACCACAGCTCCATAGATGTCCTGATGGGGTTGAAGGAGGGGAAACACTGGCTATTCACAAAGTCTGACATATAAAGAGTAATCTCACATTTTCTGACTGTGCCAACACCATATTATTCTGTACCAGCTTGTTCCAGCTCTTACTGAAGACAGGATCTGATGTTTACACTGAGGACTTTTGGTGGTTAAAATTATCTCCATCAGATGTATTTTTGTTTTCATTATATTCACATTTCATCCAACTTAAAGCCAAATATATTTGATATATTTAGAATCTTGGCACTTTCACTGTTACTGTTGTAATGTTTAAAATGAGACTTTAAGAAAGCAACATGATTGTGATCAACATTTGCATACAACTTCACATATCACCACATCCCCAAGAAGAACTTTTGAATCAGTATTATGCATCATTGCGCATGGGTGGACTGTGAATTAAATTTTCCAAGAAAAAAAATTAACAGGTTTCAAACAAGTTTATCTGGTTGTCATCAACTTTACAGCTTATGACCCCGTCATATCCAACCAGGATCCTTTCCACACTTTTCTTCGTAACGAATGAGCTAAAGCAGTCACAGCGATGAACAAACGATGAGGATTCAATCACCATCACGTGCCCATGTACTTTCCTGATACTTTTAATTAACGCTGATATCAATTGACTTACCTTAATATTCCTCTCGACCTTCACATCCATACCTGTGCTGGCGGGCTCGTGAAATAATCCAGTTCATATCTTCCTGTCGCTCGTGGTCCCTCCCGATGCGTCACCTCTCTCACCTGTCAATCACCATATTTTTACCTGAGGGCGCTCCTACCGTAATGTCTGTACGCAGCGCGCAGCTCCCTTTGAGAGCCACAAACGCCCTTGTTTTTTTTTTTTTTTTTTTTTTTTTTTTGTAGGAAACATTAGGTAGGTAGACGAACAAAGTTTGAATAAACAGTCTTCATTCACAGAGCAACCCAACACTGAGCGGCTTTACTTACTGAGTTAAGAGAGCAACCACTATCTAATCCTTAAACATAAACTTAAAACATGCCTTAAAGTAAATCAAACGTACAATCACATGAGTAATCTCACTCAACTATCCCTCAGCCTTACTGTCACTGTTTTATCTCCATACAATGTTACATATTTATGCACATTATATCCCTTGTATCAGAGGCTGTATTGTAATACTTGCTGAAGCACTGTACAGATCAGACAGGGACATTAATTTTCCAATACCAGGGACTACTAATGGAAAATTGGCTTCTTAGCTTCTCACTGTAAACTGCAGTAAGGATTAATTTGACTGTCCCCAGAAAAAAATCAATAACAACGCTCATGGATTTCTACTTAATACGTATATAATCAAGTTCAAAGTTATAAATGTTAATAAGTTCTTAATGAAGGATTTTATTCCAGTCTGGTACTGTAAATCGGATTTGGTCCAGAATCCTCTACAAACTCTTTTCCAGAAGGTCAAATGATCCAACAAAGCAAATGGATTTTCAACAACCTGGCAAAACAAAAGTTTATCAATGGTATTTTAATCAATGGTTTATACACTGTGAAGACATACAGATTTTTAAAGCATTAGTAAATTATTTGTTAATCATCAATAAAGCCACTGACTTGTTTTTTTCATTAATTTTGGCACAGACATGTAGCATGTTATCTCACTTTTACTGTGAGAGTACCCAACTCCCAGTTTAAAACCCAATTACAGTCCAAATAGACGTGTTCAGATTTTGGAGGACAGCCCCGCCTGGAGAAGTACAGTCATTTGGGTCAAAATCATGTTCATGAGCTGTTATAAAAATTAGAAAGGTTATTGTTACCAAGCAGATGAAATAATGGCAGAATTCCAGGACCCCAAACACTATCTATCTACAGGAGAAGTTTTTACTTTTGTTTCTACTGTTTCCAGCTTTACCTGCAGCCTGCAGCCATTCACACAGACTGAGCTAATCATTCAACCAATATCCCACTGCAATCATTCAATAACTTGGGCTCCATACTGTGATATTAGTTTAATGTTTCTTTCTTAAATTAACACATAGACAAGGTGTCTACATGTCTTTGTGGAAGAAAACATATGATCACACCAAAGCCTTGTAAGCATCAAACGATGTAATGGATGTATCTATGACATGACAACAGTACAGGTAAACAGCAGCAGCAGCAGCAGCAGCAGCACTCACTCTGAGCACAGTCTTTTGGAGAAGACAGAAATAGATACTATGTTTTATTTAGCAGACAGCAGACAGACTGCCAAACCTGAGCTAGACACTTAAATGCACTGTATAACAAAGAGTGGGGAGTCTAAGCAGCTGCCAAATGACTGAGCCGCCTGAGTAAAAGCAATTTGGAGATAAACTGCAATAAACTGCATTTTGTAAATGTAATTTTCCTTTTAACAGGAAAGTACATGATGTTTTGATTTAATTGAGACATCAGATTATATTTACTCTTTGAAAGTTTGTTTAAACAGCAGCTCTTGGCAGTGCTGCTGTTTTGTAGACCCCCGTTTCTTTTTGTATTTTCAGAGACATATTGTTCCTTCCTTATCACTTTTTATTTCTTACAAATTTGTTAGCTCAAGGGAAAGCCATTCACTTAGTATACACAATGTTCTGAAATAAATTAAAGCAGCCCAAAATCAAGAGACAGATCTACAGGGTGGCTTAATCCATTGCTAATTTCCATGTTACATAATGTCACACATAGCTTAAATCAGACACAGACCCTAATTACACCAATGAACGCATGTTGTGTCATCAGCAAAGTTGATGTAACTGCGATCTCCTGCCGCCTCCAGCGCTTGTGTAACATCATAACACTAAAGGCATTCCGCTAATTTAGCATCCTGTAACTTTTGTCACAATCACAACAGAAAGAAAAATAATGCAGCAGAAGCACTAGTACTAGCAAGACCTGTATTGTTGTATATCAGTGTTTCTAATCTGGAGGTCATGAACCATCCCGAGGCCCATTAATGACTCTCAGAAGGTTGTCAAATGACTAGCAACACAATCATCATCTCTGGCTAAATGCCTGATAACAGCAGAAATGTCTCAGATTTGGCTCCATTTTTGTTTTTGTTCCTAAATGAATGAACAACTTACAATTTAAATATCACAATAAGTCACTCTTGAGTATAATAATTAATCTTTCATCTTATGTCTGATACTTCACTGTAGCTTCTGTAATCTGAATGAATGAATGACAGCAGGCAGACACAATCCCTTTAGGCGCTGCAAGCAAACGAGGTCGGAGGGAGACACTGTTTTCAGACACGGGAGGTGGAGCAACACTCTCAGTTTCTGTCTGCATATTGGTGGCTCCACCCAAACAGTTCGCTACAGAACAAGGCAAACATGAGAAGAGACACACACAGTGAAAACAAACAGACGGTGTATCACTTGTTGTTCTAGTCACCAGTGGTGGAAAACACCTTATTTCTTGGAGGTACTGTATTTAACTTAAGTATTTCCATCTCCAATTTTATAATCTGTTTCACCAAATTTTAAAGGGAATATTGTACTTACTCTCCACCATGTGTTTGACAGAAGTAGATGTCACCTGCACCATCACCCACTGGCAGGCGAGTCAAGCATCCAGTACTGTGTGTGATATATTGACCCCATAACAATTCAGCAATTTTAGTGTGTTTTATTTTTCCTGGTCGAACACAGTGTGAAATGCACAGTATGCCACTAATTGATCTGCTCGTACATACACCGTATACTAATACAACAGCAAATAACAAACACATTAAACCACCATTATGACGTGAACACTAACCAGACGTCTTAACCCACCGCCATCTTTCCTCTGTTGCTCATTAGTTATTTCGGCACTGTGTGATAAAAAGGCTTGAGTTACCTCTCATTAAATGCTGCCTGGCACACCCATGAATCACTTTAGCAGGAGTCACACCTTGGTCTGACCTGCTGCAGCAGTGAGGGGAAGGAGCGTTGCAGTAAAGGCAGACCTCCCTGTCGGGCGAGGCCCTCCCCGAGATGAATGTCGTTGAGAGGACTGGAAATAGGTTACAGCTGTCGCATCTGCCAGCAGCTCCCTGACGTCCCAATGGAGAGTGGAGGGCAACCTGAGCTGCTGCAATGATCAAAGACAAACAAAGAGAGGTACTGAGGATGGGAAATGTGCAAGTGACAACATAAAGCATTAAATCAGATGCCTTGTTTGGAGGGTTTTTGTGATTTGATTTGAGTTAGAGGAGCACTGGACGAAGTTCCCTCATCAGACACTGGAAAGTTCTGTGGTTTCAAGTCTGGAGTCGAAGGTGTGTATGTACAAAGGATTTTCCTGGCTACGGTCCCATACAACTGAGATAAGTATGAGGGGAAACTTGTTTTGATATAACCAAGGAACAATTTGTCTCTTCCTGATACACACAGACACAGGCGAAATATAAAGCTAAAAAAGTATTTGTGGATAAAAAGAAACACTGTTCATCCCAGCTGACTGAAATAAAAATCAGTATAAACCCACAGAAACCACCAACAGTATTCAACTGTGGACTCTTTCAAACAAAGCAGGGCACCAGACAACTGCACTTAAATACACTACAAGCCCCCCAAAACACTGCACGTTGCCCTTAAAGGTCAAAGATTTGTTTTTCCTTATTGTCCATTATGACTGTGTCAGCCAGCTGGCTTTAAAGCTGCATACCTTGATAGGGCAGAAGATCTAATCCCAAGTCAGTGGCTTCTGATCGCCTGGTGAAAGATACAGAGTAGTCTTGTTTGCTCATGTTCTGGATGTTTCGAATGATTTAAACAGAAATATGGACAGAGAGAGAACAGAGGTGTGCTCCCACTGGCTTCTACCTACTGACATGAGTCAAATGGATGCGGCTGAAAGACATTCACTTGTGGGACATTGATGAAATTCACCTTCATATGAAATGATGTTCCTGTGCACATGAAAATAAGGCGGCGACACAAACATACAGTGACAAACCTCCAGCTGGGATTCATGGCAGATGAGTTGAAAATTGTCGGAGTGATGAATTTAGTGGGAGGAAGTAAAGGAGGCAGAACTGACAGCTGAGCAGTTGAAGGAGCTCTTGGAAATATGGCGAGGTGGAAAAAAAACTGCAATGAAGAGCTGCTCGCTAAACAGACAAAACCCAGAAAAACACTTTGCATGTGGAGAACCTACACGACGGCAAAATGACAGGGCCTTCAGTCTCAGGTGGTGGAAGGTTTTCCGAGGTAAAGGAGCCATCTTTTTATCTTTTTTTTCACACAGTGTCATGTTGAAATCCAACCTGTCGTAGAAGAGAGAAAAGAGTGCAGAGAATGCACACACCGCAGCAGCATGTGAGTGACAACTAAAAATACCAACAGATACCAAAGACAAATCTCAAAAGGCTTTCTTTAATGGAAGAGGGACTACCAATAGTTCAGAAAACGTGACAAAATTACATTTACAAATAAATGGTTCAACGCCCAGTGTCACGCTGCTATGATGCATGCCATTTAATTATAACATCAAAGAAATATAATACTTGTTCAGTGTGTTTAAACTCGCTGGGTTACAAAACAGAGCAATTACCCAACATCCCAGCTCTTAACGCCTCAGGAAAGTTATTGCCAAAAAAAAGAGAGAGAGATATAGGCAGGTATATTTTTTTTTTTTTTTTTTTGAAATGACTAATTAATTTGAAGTGGATTAGTCATCTCATTTTCATGCTCATATTTTAGAAAGGAGTGAGCTCTTGAGGTCACAGCCGAAAAAAAGCAGCCTGACGAGCCAGTGCACTGAGAGGATTTAAGCCAAATCAATTAGCTTGACTTGTGTGTAACCTCTCCAAATCACTTGTGTGATAAAGTGGGACACTGAGAGAAAAGGAGCTACACAGTGAGAGGAGACGCGATACAGGCAGCGGATTAATTTATTTATCAATGCATAAGATGAAGTTTTAACTGCTTTACAGATGTTTGAGCTGTGTTTTGGCGACTGTGTGTTGATGATGGCTATAACACGCGGTTTGAACTTGACGAAACAGAAGTGATGAAGAAGTATTCAGATTTTAATAATCAAAAATACTCTATTATCTGAAATGTGGCAATCCATCCAACTGCTGTCGAGACATTTCTACACAATAGATGTCAAACTCAGGCACTAAAGAAAAGTCAAAGGATCACTACACCAAATCAGCTAGGATTCATCCTCCAGGCACCATGAATCTTTGTACAAAAATTTCACAATCCATTCAGAAGCCGCTAAGATTTGCCTGGAGCAAAGTGGGGACCTGCCAACGGATCTAACAACCTCGAAATATGCCGCTAGCATGGCTAAAAAACAGAAACAAGAAAAATCAGTGTTTCAATTACATTCAGCACCAGGAGGCTGATGTGGTAGAAAATGTGAGTAAGTTTTATCTACATTTACCTTGCTCATTAACTGTCTCACTGCTCACCCACAACCTGCTCTACAAACACACACACAGCTAAGGAGACACAAGAGTACCTGCCACAGTAGGTGTAAAAATAGGTAGCTGAGGCAGAGACAGAGGGACTATGACTTGCAGGAAATAAATGTCAGTAGTGACTGTAATTTTCCCAAAGGAGAAGGTGAGGGGATGTATTGATACAGGTACATTGATTCACTGATTGTTAATTAAAATATTTCCACAGCCTTGGTGCCTGCTCCCCTTGTCTGACCCCACAAATTTAATAAATAAAAGAGAGAAAAAGTAGCATAAGGTCTGTCACTGCTGCAGAAATGAGACAGAGAGAGGGGACGTACAGAGAAGGAAGAAGTGTTCCTGTAGTGACCTTCACTCAACCTTAAACACAATGAAGGAAATTACAATCAGTCACAGCCAAACTCTGACAGTGGATGATGGGCACCCAGCCAGAAATCTCACAAAAAATATTCTGAGAGCGTAATCAGTACTCAATAAGAATACCTTTATGTTTTTCAGATACAGTATGCTCATGGTATAAGTAACAGCTGTAGTATAACACACCAGAATATCAAACTGAATTATCTGCAGTGGTGTTGCACCGTGGGTAATGGGTTTCGTTTCTGCTGCATTTAATTAGTTCATTCTTGACCAACCAGCAGTGTATTAACACAGTAATCTTAACTCAAGGTCAATTTACTAGTTTTTGACTGAATCTCGCAGGATTAACTCCTCGCCGAACAAACCTCATTCACTGTTGAATATTTGATTGAAAGTGCCCAACATTTTGTAAGTGGAGCTTTGAGTTAAAGGTATTCCAGTGATTTAGCATTACACTTCCATAAAGTTAGAACTCAAACAAAGTAAATTTTAAAAGTGGTTAAAATTATAGCAACAGAGTCGAGATATCCTGACTTTTGGGCTCTGGTATGAGTCAAGCTCGAAAACATTGATCCATTTCATAACAACCTGTTGGTGTCTTTGATTAAAAATTACCATCGCCATCATCACTATTATCAAGACTCACTCATTGTGTAAAAGTATACTGAATACACAATAAATACAGTATATTTGATTATGATTCTTATATAGTCATGAACTAAACAACACACAGTGGCTGCAACTCCAAAAATGTATAAATGACTCAGCCACTAAACACCTGTTTTTACAGAAGAACTACTATATTCTTCAGTCCTAAAAAAAACAGTATATCGACAAATATGTTAGTAAATGTTACAAAATGCGATGTGAAAATGTTGCTGATCCCACTGAGAGTCAACTCTGAGAAATTACTCTGTTGTTGTTACTTTATGATTGAGTTCAGTTCTAATAAGACCCGGTTTGAAGTGATTCTCTCTTTCTTCCATTTCCATTATCAATAATTTTAGCAGCTTGCTTTTATTAGACAGAGTAGAGGGAAAACAGGAAACTATGGGAGAAAGAGGGGCATGATGTGCAGGGAAATACCCAAATGGACTTGAACCAGGGATGTTGCAGTTATGCAGTTTGTTTGTGTCATAGACAATGCTCCTTCTGTGCTACACACTTCACAAAATGTTTCTTTTTTCAGTCTGATAAACTCCTTTTGACCAAATCCATATTCCTCACAAATCTGCCGCACATGTATATTATTCGTAGAAATGTGTAAGACACACAATACACTAAAAATGTACTTATAGAGAAAAAGTCTGGTAATTAGTAAGTTGACTTTCTTCTAAAATTCTCCAGTGGCTGATAAAATGTCCAAAATAATGGCAGTATGGCAGTATGAATTTTTGGAACCTATCAGCCGATTGAAGCTTGCTTTGTGTCTCTGTCAGAGATAAAGAAGAAAGAAATTGAGTAAGTGACAGACAAGCACATAATTCCTTAGAGGATGAAATTGGAGGCTTGGGACAAAGATGATGGCAGTACTGCTGCTTCAAGGACAGATAATGTATGAAGGGAGGGTGGAATATCTCCTGTTGGTATACTGTGGGCAGAGTGTTTTGTTAGGACTAGACTGAAGGGGAAAAAAACCTTGTCCTAATGGCTCGTTCACAGAGAATATGAATGGCAGGAAGATGAGAACATTTATTAGGTGAATAAATGTAATTTATTCTCCAAAACCAACAAGGCTTGTTTAACTTTAGCCACTGTTTATTATTTCAGCTTCCTCCTGGCATTCAGCACGATGTTTTGTCAGGATACTTTGCTCTCTTAATCACCCCGAGTCAATATTTTACAAAAACCCAACAGCAGGCTGAATAGCAGTACAGATAATATTGTAGCAGAATTTGACAAACAGCTTTACTCTGAGCCTGCTCCCGTTAAGGTCAGAGGCTTGCAGGCAATCAATATCTGGCAAGTTACCTCTCAATCCACTGCTCGGGAGCCCAGTCAGCCGAGCAGCTGTCCTGATGCACCTGATGGCTTGAAGCGAAGGACAGGGAGAGGACAGCACTGAACAGCACCTTTTTCCTACAGCTGAAAATAAGATTCCATATTAAACAAAGCTTTAAAAGGTGCGTGTGCACATTCTTTGCAACTGCAAGGGAGTAAAAAGAAAGAGAAAGACAAGGAGAGGATGAAAAAGATTACAGTCACCCCTCGTATCATCACGATGTCTGCAGCGTCCTCCAGTCGTCCCTGACAGAGACCATCAGTCTGTCTCAGCTCTGATCTCGCTCCATAACACACTGGCATCTCTACTGTCATCTACCACACACATATAGACAATAAAACACAACAACAGCTCAAAGCTTTTGTTTGAGCTTCTCTCCAGTATAAAGTGAACCCGAGGAGACGTGACAGGAGTCTTTTCACTCTGCTATATTCAAACCAGGACCACATTAATCTTTCATATCCACTGGTATAAAAAAGCAATATTTGCTTTGTGTATTCAGCAGTTATTGTTTGTAACACAGAGGCCTATTCAGCTGCTGCAGTCCCAGCATCCACCAGTCTACAGTCAGCGACTGTGTGAGGAGTGCTGCTGAGGGCAAAAGAGGAGAGAATAATTAGAGGAAAGGTGAAGGAGGAAGTGTGAAAGAAGAGTGAGGATGAGAATGTTCACGTCTATTTATATTTCTATTTGTTTATAGCTATGCTAGCGGCATGGCTGTAGGGAAGGCAATGATGGTCCAGAATGAAA
Source organism: Lates japonicus (assembly GCA_033238685.1). Lineage (NCBI taxonomy): Eukaryota > Metazoa > Chordata > Actinopteri > Centropomidae > Lates > Lates japonicus. The sequence continues at coordinate 1,205,778 of BRZM01000088.1, read as the reverse complement.
TATCTCAGCAATTTTTAGATGGATTACCATGAAATGTGCAGTTATTAATGGCATCTAGAGGATTAATCTTACTGTCTGGTGACCCCCTGACTTTTCCTCTAGCACCACACTTGAGTGAGTAAATAACTTTAATCTGACTAATTATTTGAATCCATTTAACTCAGTTTAATGTAATTTTAATGTCTATGCCACACGTATGGAACTAAAATCAGGAGGTGATTAGCCTAGCTTAGCATAAAGACTGGAAACAGGGGGAAACAGCTAGCCTGGTTCTGCCCAAAATACAACCACCTTTGTAAGTCTTTTTCCATTAAGTGTTCTTAAAATTTCACTGCCAAGACACATCTGCAGGTAGTCAGAATACATGGAAATGCTGTGTCATCTCCAGCTCTTCGAGTCTTTGGGGTTTTTCAGCATGATGACTGAGCATGATGACAGCGTGCCAGCTCGAGGCCTCTCGTCAGGGCCTGAAAGAGGTCACTCTTCCCCCAGGAACTCCGCTGGCCAGACCCCAGCCTGACACTGTTGGGAGTCTGGGGGACAAAGAGAGGACAGTCAGGCTACAGACAAATCTACTGTCCATGTTATTTCTCACTGACATGACAATACAGAAAACAAAGCTGAATTTTTTTTTGAACTATTATATAATGCTTACAATGCTCAAATTTTCTGAATTTCAGCACACAGACTTTCTCTTTCGCATAGTCTATTCTCATCTCTTAGTAGCGTTGTTGACTTCAGATAAAGAAACAAGCTTCTCTGCTCAGCAGGATACAGAAGCCTTCATTATCATACCAGTGTGTGTTTCTGAGTGAAAAATACACACACACACATACAGTCCTCTCCATCATGTGTGCGTCTCGTCGACCTTGCGCAGGCACAGACTGTTCTCACATGTACCCACGCATTCCCCAATGACTCATCTAAAATAACACAAGAGGCATATCAAAATACACATTAATACCCTCATGAAAATAAACGGTGGGGCCCAGCAGAAATAAACAGTGGTCAGCGGGGCTTGGTCTGTGGGCTGTGAGACTGCAGCGCCTGCAGCCTCTCCTCCAGCTCTTACTGCTACAACAACATACCAAACACATCGACGTTCATGGGGGAGAACTCCAAATGAAGTGACTGAGCAGCTCTTCAGGATACCACAAGGTAGTCCTATGAATAATGGCCGCTTTCACCGGGGGCAACACACTTGAAGGGATTTGTGTCAGCAGTAATATCAGGGGCATGATGACTGAGGGAGGTCTAGTGGGCTTTGGCAGAGATTTATCTGATTGGTCTCATCTGGAGTAAAGGTTAAGTGGTGGATAAAAAAAAAAAAAAAGCAAGAGAATAAGAGGAGGAAGTCTCTCCCACACTGCACACACAAAATATTTAGAGAGTGTACTGACAGATAAATGGTTTTGGGAGATTCTAGTCTTGACTTAACAGGAGTGTATCTGCTCAGCAAGTCACAATAAGGGTGATTGAATAAGTTAATACGAAAACAAAATATTGATTTTTCTCCTTTTTTTGTAATAAGTGCCTAATATACTTGAACAATGGCACCACCCTTAGGCAGCTAGATAAAAACACACTGACTCCTGAAACTAACTCCTGACTCCACACATTACTTCACCGGCGCAGCTGGACGACGGGGACTAATAAGTGGGACTGTGAGATGCCAAGATGATGACACTTAAGAATCAAAAGTTTGGGGGGGGGGGCAAAAGCAGTAAATATTATGAACAGCACCTGGATTATGGCTTCAGACTCAGACTTCGGATGGCGGGAATCCACGACTGACACCAGCTGCTGCACCATAGTGAAGTCCGGTTACTTTCCAGTGGAAAAGTCCTCGGCAGGCTTTTCGAGCTCTGAGGGGAGATGGGAATCTTTATTTTGGAGATTAAATAACTCTCTGCTAGCAGCTCCTAGCTTACCTAGCTTACACTTTTTAGCTGATGATCTGAATGTATGACCTGAGCAATAAATGTATCTTTGTACGTCATACTGTAAATGACACTGCTATATATCAGTGTGTAGAAAGCAGCTTCCACCCATTAATTCCGGGCAGATACGTGAAGCACTGATGTCTTCATGTTCAGTTGCTTTAAGGCTTCTGGGACACCAGGTCCCTTGTTGCTGCAGTGACGTGTGGCAGCTGAGATCACAGCCAAAAATATCATCACATTCCTTCTCAATATAAACATTCAGTATTAGTTTGTACTATAATGTAAAGTCTGACTTATGTTCAGTGTCATATTGTAGGTTTTTTTTCTGGCTTTGTCAAAAGTACCACCACTCAAAATATCATATAACATCATGAGCTTTTTGCTTCGCGATTCATTTTGCTGTTTTCATGAGACTGTTCTTCTGGCATGGACACAAACCAAGAAAACTATATAACAGCTTGGCAGATTCAGTATGCTAATAATGGAGAGAAAAAAAAACATTTTCTTATGCAATCTGCTGAAAAAGCCAAGTGATCAGCTGGCAGCATAGAATCAGTGAAGTATGTGGAAAGGCTGACCTTTTGACCTTGACATTATACCTACTGATAACCTATAAATAACTGGTAACTGATAACTAATAATTAAAGAGCTTTGGTCAGACATTTATCTTCCTGACAATATTTTATCAAACATTTCCTCTGCAAATGCTATATAATAGATTAGACAATAGATTCACAGTGGTTCTGCTGGTTGAGTCATCTCTGTCTGTCTTGTTACAGCTCAGTTATGCTGTAAATAGTCAGGATGTAATGTCAGAAAGCAAGAAACACACCAGTCACAGGTGCACTCTGCAAGAACTGTGGCAGCTGTGTTAGCTCCATATGACAGCAGACATACATGAGTGTGTTTGTGTCTGTGTGTGTGTGTGTGTGCATTCAGCAGCATCTGTTCGTATACTTGGGTACACCTAAGTGACAGCAGATGTCCTTCGCATTCCAGCGTCGATCCTGTGGTGGTAACATGTGTTTGTGTTTATTTGTGCTGCCTCCTGTTATCGTCCGCAATACACAGTGACAGCACAAAGTCCAGCTGTCGACCTGCGAGTGTCCCGAACATGACAGCAACATGGAGGGAGAGAGAGAGAGAGAGAGAGAGAGAGAGAGAGAGAGTGAGAGAGAGAGAGAGAGAGAGAGAGAGAGGTGTAACACTAAAGCTACAGACCAAGACTGGAAATTAAAGCAGCAATAATTCTTTTTTGGCCACTTGGGGGCAGTGCAACAAGTGTCAGTTGTTGCTATGATGTTAGCATTCGCCTATTTAACATTCTGAAGTTATGGAGTAACATTGTCAGTTATTTGGAGTTGTGTTACTGGCCATCTGATGAATCTAAGTCCAGTATTCACTCCCATCTTAGCTTCATTTTGGAGATACTCACTAACCATCTCTGTCTGCTGTTTGATGGGTTTTAGTGAGTGCTTACAGCTTTTTTTGGCTGAAAACAGCTGTCTCCTGTAGCTGGAAACAAGTTAATAAGAGCCGTGAGAGTGAATCAAAACAGCAAAGCAGTGACCCCTAAAACCAAAACAACGAGCTGAACAGTGATAAAATGCTCTGCAGAGCTAATGGGAACTGCAGCGTTGGGTGATTGTAGTGATTCATCACTATGACTGGCCCCTTTCATGTTCATATTACACAGTTATTTGATCCATTTTAAATTAAAAAATATGCACTGGCACAGATTTAAAAAATCAAGATTTTAAAAAGTGTACGGAATAAGTTAGTTAAGTCACGGAAAACTAATGCGAAGTGAAAAGCTCTGCATATGCATACATTGAGAATTCAAGATTTTACTTTTCTTTTAACACTGTGGTCATTCACAGTGACGCAGCTCCTTACCCTGCACTTTCCTCTTTCCTGTTTCTGTTGTTTTTTTCCTTGCCTCAGCAGCAGGTCCGCTGCCTGATGGATGCTGACGAGCAGCAGACAGACATCCGTCTGGAAGGAAACATCACTGTATCCTCCACTGGGCCTCCATCTCCCACCTACTGACCGATCAATACAGAAGGCAGATAAATAAAGATAGCACTGAAAAAGCATCTCAGAGGCCTCAGACCTGCATGTTTCACATCACTTTGAACACAGTGTGTAAACTGCACTTTTACTTATATATAGGCCCTTTTCACAGCAGACATTTTGATTTATCATAGTGAGAAAAGCACAGGTGCTAAAAATAACATTAAAGATGCATTTAATTGAGTTCAGCCATCACTGATTTTGTTATCTATGTTTTTCCTGCTCTGACAAGTCAAAATATCTTCTATGAGAAAGACCAACTGGTATTGGCAATAGATAGACAGATAGACAGATAGATAGATAGATAGATAGATAGATAGATAGATAGATAGATAGATAGATAGATAGATAGATAGATAGATAGATAGATAGATAGATAGATAGATAGATAGATAGATAGATAGATAGATAGATAGATATAGATAGATAGATGACATAATCATGGTCGAGCCTCTCTACTCAGGTGGAGCACACAGAGTTGGAGCAGCCACTCATGAACAGATGGCGGCCATATTTCCATCTAAGTGCGCTTGTGCAATGTGCTGACACTATAATCTATCTCGGCATGCAGAAGGACGACGCACTGTTCACACAATGTTCATGGAGTGAGAGCACTCAGTACACATATTTGCAAATGTGGCATATAAAATATAGGAGTAGATGCTGCTTCAACATATCCGCTGAGAATTTTCTCACCGCTACTCCCACCAACACAACTTATGTCACCGTTCAGCATGCGCAGCGGTGAGCAGGAGTGAAATCTGCACACACTGCATCACATTGTTTATCAGATAGATGATAAAGAAGCTTTTCTATCAGGTATTGATTATAAAGGTATTATTGTCTTTCTTCAGTTCAGGGATCGGTAGACGTGAAGATGTGAAGAAGAAAAGGAGAACATACAGTTGATAACAGCCTTTTTCATTTATTTAGGTAAATCTGTTTCTAATGATTTACAGTTTTCAAGACCTTGACTGGAAATGCCAAATGAAAAACAAAAAAACAAAACAAAAAAAAAAATCAAAAAAACAAAAAACAAAACAAAACCATCGCTCAGGGCAGTTTTTCATTCCTCTGTCGTGTAAGTAAAACCAGTGGTCCAGTGAATCTCTTGAGGAATGAAAAAAGAACAAACTAGAGCAAAAGTCCCTCACTACTCAAGGACTGTTGTTTTAAGCCTAATAAAACTACATTAAATGTGAGAGAGATATGGCTTCAATCTGCTCCGAAACACCAGTACAGGCTTCGGTTCAGCAGATGGTGGACTCTTGTTGAATGACAGACATTTCCGCAAAATTAGAAAGAGATCATTGCTCGATGATGTCCAATTAAACATATGGAAGTCCCAGCAGTAAGTGTAACATTTTCACAGGACAAGTCAGCTAATCGTGTCAGCCGTAATCCAACAATCTGTCATTATGCGCCACAGTGCCAACGGCTACTCCTGAGTAGTTGAGCAATTCTCATAAAATTTTATTTATTAATCCGAACTGAGGCCCGTATAGTGATTTAAAATCTACCCTGAGCCACTTCTTTGTCCAGTTTATTACCATCCAGCGAGTATCACTCAAGCTTCAATAAAAATATGAAACACTTTTATTGTAAAAGTTAAAGCTAAGGTACAGCTAATCATCTACTTTTCCTCTGAAGGCAAAGCTGTAGGCACATGGATTTTTCTGGTTGATAAGTTATAACGGAGCAGTCTGGGCCAGAGTAACGTCTCATCTCCATCTGGACTGAGGACACTGTTCTGGGATCTGTCAGTGTTGATCTGTCCTCCAATAACTCTCTATTAAGCATCCGCCGGCCTGAATAAATCAAGTCTAGCAGTCTCATCTGTGAGTCCTCCTGGCTATCTTTATCACTCATCCCTTCAGTATGGTTCACTATACTGTATGCACACATACACACACACACTGTGGGGGGAGGGTACAATATAAAATGGAGTAAGTTTGGATAAAAACAAAGAAAGAAAACACTGCAGGACATTGTGTATGTCTTTATACTGCTTATGCATAGTGTTCGGCAGAGATGAAAGAGAAATTCACTGCTTGCAGATATTTATGAAGATGCTTACTTGAGTGCAAGGAAGCATTTTGTCATTCATCATACAATAAGACAGTGGTTTCCAAACTTAAGTTATACTGTAATACCTCTTGAGCCGTATCTACTTGAATGCCCAAATCAAAAAGCTGAAATTTGAGTGTGTGAGAAACTCAGTAGAAGAGTGATTTTCTCTTTTCAGATTATGTCATTAGAGCTAATAACATTTTTTAAAGGCCTGAACAGGTAAAACTATGCAAAAGTAGAAGAAAACAAACACTACTAGAAGGATTGCCATGAAGTTTGCCATGAAGTTTGGTACGTGCGTTCATGTTCCCCACAAGATATTTTTACAATAACATTGATCCCCTTTGAACTTTTCATCTAGCTCCATCATCATTTCAAAATGTTAACTTGGTTTCTTTGGTTTATGACCAAAAACCTGTAAAACTACTCATGTCATCTTTAGCTGTTTAGCTTTTGCTTGTGTTTAGAAATAATTAGCAAATGTTAGCAACAAAAAGGAAGATGGTGAACATGTTTAACATTATACCTGGTACACACCTGCATGTTAGCATTGTCGTTGTGAGCCTATTAGCACACTGACATTAACATTTAGTTCAAAGCAGTGCTTTGTCAAAGTACAGCCGGGCATTTTTAAGCCTGCGTTGCTTAGTGTGGTTTTCCCCCTGAATGCACTTTGTTTAGGCAGATCTGCATAGTAATCATACTCTGGTGGAGTGAGGGGATCTTGGCCTGGTCACAGATGAAATTCTGCATCACTCTTTTGTGATCCCACCCTGATCTGACCCGACTGCGAGGCGAACTCTAAGTCTGAAACAGCTCCCATAGGCAGGTGCACTGCATACTGATTTGCAAATGAGCAAAATCAACAATTCCCGACAGCTAGCCAGAGAATGAATCAGGGTCTGACCTGAAGTACATTGTCCTCTTCACGTTTGGGCAGGTGGGACCTTCTTCGAGGTACGTCAGTTGCCAAGAACACGGTACTTGAGAACATGGTAAGAGGAGCTTGTTCATTGGTGCACCGTCTGCGCCTGCGTATTGAGTGGCAGAATAACATAATGCAAGTCAAACTGTATATGTAGCAAGCCTTTGTGTGCCAGCTAAGATCAAATATTCAGAGAGCAGCGGGCCGGTTGGACGGATGTGATCCGTCAAGCAGAAACACTGTGACCTTCCAAAATCCCAAATGGAAAACACCAGTCATGCTCAACTCCACGCTGCAGGTCATTGAGAGGCTAATGGAGGTGCAGTCCCGAGGGGAGCAGTGCTGTCTTATCTTCAGCTGCACACCGACAGTGAGAAAATGACAAATAAATGAGACTGACTCATCCAACTGAATGCATGACAAACATGAATAAAATAAAGACGGTTTTGTGGTGGATTTATTCTGGGAAGTGAACGGAGTCCTCGGATCTCTGCGCTTACTCGGGTAACATGTGAGAACTGTGTTTTCTAGGAATCCTGTGTTTTGAACGGTGCTCAGTAATGATGACTGCCGTGCTTTGTCAGTGAAGGAATGAAAGGTGATAATGATGTTAGGAGAATCATAAACTTAAGTGCAACTGTAAAAACAACTGAATACTTCTCACGTGAGGGCTTAGAGCAGGTTTCATCAACCAGAGGAAGAGTTTGGCATTTTGGGAAATACATGTTTGTTTAATGTTGATAGCTTAGCTTAGCATAAGGACTGGACATGGGGAAACAGATATTTCAAAATAAATCTGCAAAAGCTATTATAAATGACATAAAATTAAGCCCTTATGATCATCTCATTTAAGGCTTGGCAAGGAAATGAGTGAGCGTATTTCCCAAACTGTTGAACTATTCCTTAAAAAAGCAATTTACAACTTTGTTGGAAAGTAAGGACGCCTGTTTAAATTCCTGAAAACGGACCATTTGAAGGTCAAGGTTTGCTTCAGCAGCAATGAAAACCAATGCCAGAGGCTGCCACAAGCAATGTTACAATAGATGATGTTGGGGTTTTTTTTTGACCACAAACCAAATCGCTTTGGCAATCTAGCAAGGTCGACGTGAAGGGTGCAACCGCCGCACGTCCTCTGAGCAGGTTTTTAGCTCACAAAGTTTCACTTGTGGGGAGAGTCTGAAACCTCTGGTGATGGGAGCGATGCATGCTGTCAGTTGTCTCTGAAACAGAGCATAAGGCATTATTCTAAAGGAAAATGTTAACTGTAAAATGACTGAATTAATAAGTTACACTGACAGCAGTCTGAAAACAGATTTCTAGGTCACTGAGTGATGAGTTGACAATGTTAAAAAACATCTTAAGGCAAATTCTACCTCAATTGCTTATCGATACTGGAGCACAGGAGGGTTTGCTCTCAACAAAGAGCTGTCGAGCATTTAACAGATGTATTCTGAAAACGCAGACAGCTCTTCACTGATGCATCCTTGGTGGCTGCCCTTGGATCACAGTGAGTTCATGTCTGTCTTTTCAGACTTAATGAAGTAGGAGCAGAGGGACTTTTGGGCCACAGAAGTAGCATGCAGATTTCAAAGGTTAATGCCTAAAGGAGAATATCTCCTGATTAAATTATCTGCTCTGTTTTGTTTATCATCTCAGTTGCTGGTTAGATACGTCACATCCCCTTTAAAAGCACAACAAACCATTCAGACTGTGTCAGAGTCACGCACACCCATTTTTTCTCTTTTTATTCAGTGATAAATAATTTCCTATGATCATAGGCTTTATGTGTAGACATCCGATCAAGGCAAGAGACAAATTAGAGGGCACACATTGCCACCATTAGAAAATAATAGCAGAAACAAAAACAATGAGGTAAGAAGTTCTCTTTTTTTTATACATTTGTGGTGCTTCTATTTCTGTTACCTATACTGTTGAATGCACAGTGCTTCCTAATACAGAAATCCTGCCTTTTGTGTCTGTACATTATTAAACAAAAACAGGTCATGGCACAATACTGAACCACCCAAGACAGGGCACTGCAGAGTGTATAGTTTAGCAGTATACATCATCATCAGACCGAGAGTTAAGAACAGCTGAGCAGGAAACAGAAATACAAAAACAAAAGCCTAAGACTTAGCGACTGAGCACCGTGACTGATTCAACACACACAGACACACACGCTTTTCAGGAGAGATCTGATGGTCAGTAGAGTGTAAACATGTTTACTATGAGCCTATATGTGAGATTTACTGTTTGTATATGTGGGTGAGCTGAAACAATTAGTCGATCAAAGTAAGATTTGTCAACTATTTTGCTAATTAACTTTTTGTTTGGGTTATGACCTGGTCTGGTGACTGGAGCTGCAACAGTTAACTGATTAATTAATGGGCAGAAAATTGATCAGTCCTCTATTTAGAGAACTGAATAATTGTTTTAGTCGTTTTTAAAGCAAACATTCTTCTTAAAAGTGAGAATTTGATGCATGTCTTTGTTGTACATGATAATAGTATTTTTGGGTTTCTCACCATTGGTTGAACAAAATAAAATATCTTAACATATTACATTGGGCTACTGGAAGTTATAACAAGCATTTTTCACTATTTCATGGACAAAACAATTAATTGCTTTATTATTAATAATAAAATAAAAATACGCAGCAGATTAAATGATAGTGAAAAGTTGCAGCTCTACTTGTGACAACTGAGGATGACTTGGCTGAGGGACGGCTGTGTTAAGGTCAACTGATTTTGAATATTTATGGATAAACTAATTTCAGAGATGGAGGAGATTTGAGTACTCTGAATAATGAGTTAGAAAAATGAGGCTGAATGAATACAGAACTCAATTCCAGAGGTTTTCTAACTAACTATGTGTGGGGTGTTCAGTATCAAAGTAATCCAGTGATAGTTATCTGTACATCCATGGGTACAATGCAAACATGGACTGATAATAGCTGAATCAGCAAACTCATCATGGCGCAAAAATGTAAACATGGCAGCATTATACTTCCTGTTTACGTCCAACAGAGACTTTGAAAAGCTCTGGTATAAATATATTTTTGCCTGACAGTACTCTAAAATGATGGCTGTAATATTATGTAAATTTGAGTAAATCTGTGAAAAGATTTGTTTTTTAAAGGATTGTTATAAAGTTGTTATAAGGAATAAGGAGACCAGACACAACCCTGATGAAGACAAAGACCAAGTGTGTTGTAAAAGTTAGAAACTGGCCTTAGAAGGTTAGAAACTGGAAGAAACGGCGAATTTAAAGACATCACCTCGGGCTCTAAAAACTTATAATGCGCTTTTTATGAGGTTTATTAGAGTGATTAATCTAGAACATAAACACATCTGGAACAATTATGATAATTCATTGATAATTTTAGACAGTTTTTAAGCAAAAAAATTACTAAATTTCTGGTTCCAGCTTCTCAATTGTGAGGATTTGAGGCTTTTCTTTGTCATAGATAATAGTAAATTTAATATCTTTGAATTTTTGTACTGTTGGTCAGATACAACAACCTATGTGCAAAGATCAGCTTGGGCTGTGGGAAATTTTAACAGGCATTTTAAGTATTACTACTATTACTATTACTAACAATTAACCAAGAAAATGATCTGCAGACTAAATGATAAAGAAACTCAGTCAGCTGCAGTCCTAATGTGTGGATCTACACTGTACAGACAGTGTGGTGGTTACCTGTTTAAATATGTGTGTGTGTGTGTGTGTGTTACCTTCACAGGCATCGAGAGCAGCACACTGAGGCACAGCCCCATGCATGGACCTGACCTGCAGTCCCAGTGCCTTCACTGTTGTACAAAACAAGACAAAAAAATGCTCCTGGCTCGCTTCTTTCCTGTCCAACATTAAAGGAGAATACCACCAATTTTTCAGCATTCACATATGTTATTTTCACACTACTGATTCATCTTCTATTTATAAGAGTCAATACTGTCGGCTGTAATAAGCGATATACTGAATGAGTTCATCTTAACCCTTCAAAAACGTAATACCACAGTGATATACATCTTTGAAAAATACTTTTAAGGTCACTGTGCTTGTGACTGTACTTAACAGGATTAAGGTTATCACTACAAATACAAGAGGTGTGTTTATGTTCAGATCATTATTCTCTAAATTCACAGTATTCTAGTTATTGGCAAAAGATGTGCATCAATGTCATGGGTTTAGCTTAGCAACACAGCTGTCTACATCCATTGATACTTTATTGCTGTCCATATAAATAACATTATGCAAGGTCTTACATTGAGTGGCATTCTCCTTTATGGTAACTGACCTCCCGTTCTATTACCCCCTCCCCCCTCCCTCCCCCATTGCTACCTGCTCCTGAGCTGGAGCAGGTTGGAGACAAAGAGGCGGCACACCTGCACCATCCTCTCATCCACAGCAGCCCACGTGTTGGCCCAGACAGCTGGGATCACAGCTGCTCTCCCTCAACCACACACCTGGGGCCGTGTGATGCGACAGGCGAGAATAAACCCTGCTCTAAAGCCAAGCTGGCAGAACCCCCCTCTGACCCCCACCCCTAATATCCCTCAAGGGTTTAGTTCAGTGAACCTCAATTACACTCAAACTACTTCAGTGGAAAGGCTGTGGGGGGGGGGGGGGGGGGGGGGGGAAAAAAAAAAAAAAAAAAAAAAAAAAAAAAAAAAAAACACGAAGGCATGACCAGTCTTCATTTCGGTGCTCACAGGAGAGTTTATGTTTATTACCCAGATTAGAGAAACCATTTTTGAATATACTGATTATGCTGGGGTTAACAAAGGACTGGCAACATTATTTTTATTTGTTCTCAACCCATCAAAGCCTGCGAGTTCATGTGATGTGGCTCACATATAGAGCTCTGAACATCACAGGCACCTGTCTCTGAGCAGAATCACCTTATGTGTAAACAGTAACCGATTTCCTCACCTTCAGTGATCTCACTTACGAGGCGTCATCTTCCTTCACATAGTTTATCACCGAGGTTGCTGCATAAGCGTTCAGGAGCCGGTTTCTACGTACAGCCGTCCTGACTGAAAGAAAGTTCGTTGAGACTGTTTGCGCTCGTTTCTGACTGGCCACAGAGGCTCTGGCCTATGCGATAACAAACACACGACGGTGAAATCAGTCTTCTGACAGAAGCTGAATGTTCCCCACAGCCAGGATCAGCACAACAGAGAGACGGCCATATTTTAAATCAACAGTGGCAGGGTGCTGTGACAGCCCTCTCTCACACTCCTCCACCCCTTTGTGCCCATGTCCCCCCGTTTAGTGTTTTGTTCATGTATTCTTTTCATCTTTTAGTAGTTAGGTACTCCATGGTGCTGCGGTCCCTTGACACATAAGCAGAGACTTCCCTGTTTCAGGCTTCTGGCCAGAGTTTGTTGGTTTTTGATTTTTCAGTCATTGTGTGTTTTTGTTTATCGCATAAAATTTTCAGAGCCTCTTGTGTCAGTCCAGAGGCGGGCACGGGCGAGTCCTCAGCCCGGGAGGCAAACTTTGCCTGCAAACAGCAGTCCCACTATGGTGAAGAAGATGGAGAGGACGAACAGCACGTACGAGGAGCCGACCACCGTGTTGTTGGGCAGCTTGTACGGCTGGCCTCCCACCTCGTTGATATAGAAGCCTATGGGGAAGATGAGCGCCGCCATGCAGAACAGGATCACTGGAGGGAAGGAGTGAGAGAGAAAATGTCAATTTACTGTTTACACATAAAGATGATTCTGTAGAGACAAATTTACTCTCTTGATCTGTTTAAATCCTATATGTAAACCACATCACATGGACTTAAAGGCCAAACTTTTGTTAAGGTTTGAGAACAAAATAAAAAAATAGCCGACACTTGAAGTCCCCTTTATTTAGCCTTTATAATCAGTATATTTAAAAATGGTTTGCAATACTCTATAATCTAGGTGTAAGAAGACATAAAACCTCCTGTGGGCACCCACAAGTGGAGACTGGTGTTAAAATGTCTTTATATCTACTTATAACTACATTATACCAGGACTCAAATGTTTGTGTAGAGCTTATAAATGCTAAAAGGGGGACTTAAAAGAAAGAGTTACCAGAAAATGTGACACATGACACAAAAAAGTCTGACCTCAGCCTTTGTTCTCCACACAACATGCAAAAAATTAAGCAGGAACTCACTCAACTTGAGCAGAAAGCATAGGCTGCTCAAACTGAATTCAATTTTAGCAACTTCATTAGCGAGATACAATAGTGCTTTTCAAACGGCTTTGAAGGAGCAATTACACAAAGCAGACTCATGGTATGCATCGAGATCAGCGTGACTCTGCCTCATGTTTTTTAGGAAGATGAGAGGGAGATAGAGAGACCCTCAGTCCAATGTACTGTGACACAGACTGTTCTGTTAAATGGCATTTATGTAACTTTAATGTCTCAACAGCTCATTTAAAAATAGGTTACATGTGATAGATTACACATTATTCTGACAAATGTACAGCAGCAGGAGTCCAAGCAACAAATCTGAGTGGTTCAGCCAAACCAAAATCTGGCTTTGTGCAGACTGAAGAAATGACAGACTCATTGCTCATTTTACAAGAATGTCCTCATTAGAGGAATTAAAAAAAGAAAAAAGCTGGGCCTCAAATTATTGTGGATACTTTAATTCTGTAACACTTCAACATCCAGTTTGTAATCATCATGGTAGCCGAAAACAGAAATTGGGAAACCCAACATCTGACATTAAGGTCTGCTAACAGAGCTGCAGATGTAACTCTCTACGGTCAATAGCACATATAATTGTCTCCTATACATAATAATGAACATCATGTGTGCCACCCCAAGATGATTGCTTTGTTATTATTTTTTTGTCTCACTCTATTGATTAAAATGCATTTCAAACAGAGACAGGATTACTATGTATTTACATGACATGACACTTAACACAAAGTTAGCTAGACACAGTGAACCAAGGACAATTACTATGAACCTGCTACTGCATCAGTTACCAGCCTTTTTGCATGTAGCCCTTTAAGACGAAGAAATGACTAATTGCGACCTCACACCACAGGTTAAAGCAGTGGTACGGACACGAGTTGTGACCTGCTCAACAGACGGGTTTCTGAGCAACATCAACAGTGAGATGCATGCACGGGTGCAGGGCAGAAAATGCCAAAAAAGGAATGAGAGCTTATGGGGGGGATCAACATAAAAAGTTGTTTTTTTTGTCTAAAAATGCACAAATCACAAAGGTAATGATTGGAAAATGTTCATTATCTTAAGAAAGAAACCTGCAATTCAGCTCAGAGAGCAGAATTAGCTGCTAGCTCCAGTGAACTGGTCACAGCTCTGGATTTTATAAAGGCTGAGGATGGTTTCATAGTGAAACTGCAGTAATAAACACTGGTTTTAAGGTCAGGCAGCTCACACAATGCTGATAAAAGAATATTGCTAAGCCTTTCTGTTTGACGTCTGTTTTAGTTTCAGTTGGGGAATTGGTGACAGCTGATGGAAGAGCAGACTGATGGCTTCGGATGGAAAATGTGTCACGTTGTTATGCTTATATCTTTCCAGCGAAAAAATTGAAGCAGGGAGTCTCTCTTTTCATGATCCTGTGCAGCTGATCAATAATACTGATTAAATCCTGTACTGACACAGTTTCTCAGGAGCGACACTCTGCCTGTTTACTCTGCAGGCAACCCTAATATGAGTATTTGCATATATGTAACACATAGATATTCATCTAGTGTTGAAAGAGCAGGATTTTAAATAGTAATAGTTCAAATATTATAACCAGAATGAGTGGACAGGTGCTTTTAACTTGTGCAGCAGCAAACAGCATAATAACATTGTGCTGTAAGTTTAGCCCCTGCTCTCAGTTGATTACCACTCAATGGTAATTTCTCTCCACCTGTGGAACTAATTTTGTGCATTATGGCTGCAACTATTTGCTGTTTCTCACTGGAACATGTATCATGTTAGCTGCTGGAGCTGACAGATGTCTATCAAAGGTGGCGTGTGGTTAAAAAAAAGGTATGCAATGCAAGGATGTGTGTCGCATACATACACATGCACCTCACAACAGCTCATGCAACCTGGTTTCCTGTGTGCATGTAAACACCCTGATTGGTGAGCTCTGAAATCTGCATCAAACCCAGTGGGATCAATTAGCTCGGTGTGCTGACCACATGCTGACACCCCTCTAAAAAAAAAAAAAAAAAAAAAACTGTGAGCATGTTGTGATGTGCTCAGCGTGTGTCACGTTTGTTCGCAGCTGCAGAGCAAATCAGAGGTCAGGGGTGAAGTCATTATGAAGTCTGTGATTGGATAACAAAGCGGTCACTAATTAAAATGGCTCTCTGTTCTTCTCTTTCCTTTGTAGATGTTATTTCTGAAGGCTTTAGTTCAGCTCTGAGTCCACTTATGTAACGCTCAGTGACGTTTAACAGCAAACTGTGAGACTTTTGTGAATCGCAGATCAATGACTGTGCTGAATTTGTGGAGTAGCTTCAATTCAAATTAAAAATAGCTTGTTTTTTGATTAAAGAGAACAGTCGCTATTTATTCTGCTTTAGACCGGCATTATGGTTATTTGGACTGCTTGTCTGCAGCAGGGGAAATGCAGATGGGGGAAATGTATTCATAAAGCAGCACCATGACCTATCATGCTACATAAACTTTAAATGCCAACTACCTTAGTTTTACGCAGAATTACAAGTACTCTAACACAAAGTATGACAGCTCTTTTAAATTATCTGAGGCTGCGTTGATTTATTTTGGTTACCTCAACTGCGTGTAATGCATTTGGTGACAGCTCACGAGGCTATTTTTAGCTTTCATTTTTCAGTCTATCTTGCCAGTTTGCAGAGCTGTGCAGTACCTGAGGGATGACTTTTCCTGGTCTCAAAAATCTCACTGATTTTTTTCCCCTTTTGAAGTTTTGTTAACTAGAGTGGTGTCATTCAGCTAAAAGAGTCTGCAGTAGCACAGCAACCTGCATAGTGGGCATAAAAGACATTTTTTTCATTCATTCATTTCACAAGAGATGGGAGATATGGATGAAATCCTATATCATGGTGATGATTTTTATATCAATTAAACTAATAAATTGATTTTACAGTGTTATGGTCCTGTTAGATGTTTCTGTCAGACTACTGCTCTGCTCAATGTAATTTTTGAGTAACAAAACCCCTGCCCTATTACATACTGTATAAAATGAGGAAGGCAGCACGTTCAGACACAGTTCTTCATCAGCTAATCTGAAGCATGTTGTGCTTACTCTGGCTCTAATGTCTCCTGTCAAGCAAGCATGAATAAACATTGTCTCCTAAACCTGCATCATAAGGACGAGACACAAACTAATATTCCTTTTTGACTGCTCATTGCTCTGGCTGTGTGTTTATCTATCAGTGGGTATAATTCCTTATAATTTTTTAAAAGAATGTGGTGAAAAATCAGCTAAGGTAGAGCCAGAAATCTATAACTCAGCATTATTCCTGTAAGCTTCACCAGTGAGTTAATTGAGGTAACAGTCATGGTCCACTGCTTGTCTTAAGTGCTTAAACTGATGACACACGGTGTCTTGCTCACCTGCTGCTGCTGAAACCACAAAATCCTAGCCGATAAACTCATAACTCATAGCTACTCGTGTGTCATTTAAATTGATAATTCTAATTTCTACTGTTTAACTCAATCAGCATCAATATAATTCTCTTCCATCAACTTTGAGAAGATATTCACCAATCAGCCACAACATTAAAACCAGTTACCAGTTGAATGTTGTGGCTGATGGGTGTATTGTGCCTTTGTACCGGTGCCTGCAGCTGGTGCAGCGTCTCCTACACAGAGCCATCTGTTGTGTACTGCCACAGGTTTACCACACCACAGAATTAAAATAACAAAAATTCACTATGAAATTTTAAACTGATGAATAAAGTTGAGAAACAGAGCTGATATAACACATGTAGTGTAGTTTAGCGATGAGCAGGCAAACAGGTGACGTTACAGAGGCATTTTAGACTAAATGAATGCATAGAAGGTCAGCAAACTCCAGAAGAGTAATTACCACATTTATTCTGTGCAGGCACTGTTAATGTATTGTTAATGTATTTTATTTATTACTTCACTCGCACCCTCCCAATTGTCACTGAAGTGTCAGTTAATGGAATCCTTAAGCAGAAAAAAAGTGAAAAAGCCATTTTCCCCCCATCAATCTACACTCAATAACCCATAATGACAAAGTCAAAACTTGCTTCTTGAAACTTTTAGAAACTGAAATTTCTTATTTACTCAAGTATTCACACCTATTATTCAGTACTTTGTAGAAGCCCCCTTGGCAGTAATTACAGCTTTGAGTCTTCTGAATAAGTCTCAACAAGCTTTGCACACCTTGATTAGGCCACTTTGGCCACTTTGAAGCTCTGTCATCTTGGATGTGAAGTGTCTGTGAACTGCCATTGTCAGGTCTCTCCACAGATGTTCTGTAGGGTTGAAGTCTGGGCTTTGGCTGACCACTCAAGGACTGTAAGAGACTTGTCCCAAAGCCACAACGCCACAGCATTGTCTTGGCTGTATGCTTCAGGTCACTGTTGTGCTAAAAGGTGAACCGCTGCTCCAGCCTCATGTCATGTGCGTTCTGGAGCAGGTTTTCTTCTGGGACCTCTCTGTATTTCCCTCAATTCTGACCAGACTCCCTGTCCCTGCCGCTGAGAAGCTCCCCTATAGCATGATGCAGTCACCACCTGCTTCATTGCAGGGATGGTGCTAGGTGTTGAGCAGTGCCCAGTGTTCTGGGCATAGTGTCTGAAGTTCTGCTCAATTGCCTTTTACTCAGACTATCTTCTGCCTAGCAGCCTTACCTTAAAGGCCTTATTAATGCAGTGGTGCTCAGATGGTAGTCCCTCTCCCATCCCTGCAGAGGACTTCTGAAGCTCTGTTAGAGAGACTGTTGGATTCCCTGACCAAGGCCCTTCTAGCCCGGTTACTCAGTTTCATGAGACAGTCAACTCCTGGTCCCAAACTTTTTCCATTTCACAATCATTGAGGCCACTGTGCTCCTGGGAACACTCAAAGCTTTAGAAATGGTTTTATAAGCATGCCCTGATCTGTGCCTCGCCACAGTTTTATCACGGAGGTCTACAGGGACTTCCTGAATTTTGTCCTGACATGCAGTGTGAATTATGGGACTCCAATTAAGTTCTAGACACATCTCAGGGATAATTAAAGCAAAGAGGATGCATCTGACCGCAGTTTGGAATGACAGAGCAAAAGGTCTGAATATATTTGACTAAATTTGCCAAAATTTCATCATGTTTTCACTTTGTCTCTTTGAGTATCAACTGATGAGCAAAATGGCGTTTTTTCAATTTAAAATTCAATCTAAAACCCAATTAAATACATAAAAAGTGAAGAGGCCTGAATACTTTCCAGGTATCTGTCACAAGTCTTTCCCCTCTGTAGCTGTATTTCCTTATTTACAGAGATAACCATTATCATGCTTTAAACCAGTTTGAAAGAAAAAAAAATCTGTACTAATAATATACCTCTTGTCTAATATGGCCAACAGAAAGCAGGGGGACAAGGGTGACAATTGCTCACAGTTGCCATGGCAACCTCCTTACTTTTCCTTTGAGTGTGATCGTTAAACAATGACTCAATGCCTTTCTAATTTAGCTTGTGACACAGATTTGAGCTTACCGGACCGACAGTTTGTAGAGGGGTTTAGGACTCTGTAAAGTGGTGATTCATTGGGTATTTGCAAGTGATTAAGAAGAGTTACAGAACCTAATTATGAGTCTGCATTTGATCTGGCAGGCAAAAAAACAAAAACAAAGAACAACTTGGGTGCTTGTTCAAATCCATGGGCTACTTTTCCCTCTGCAGAACAAAGGAGTCACAGTGTCATGAAAAATGCACTCAGCTTTCAAACAATAAAACAGTACAGAGCATTGTGGCTTCACATGCCACTGCTCCATCTGTACGTGTGTGCTCGAAGGCCGTCTATTCTGTTAACTAACCAATCAAACTCCACCCTCCCACACAGCCTTATGAAACCAGTCCAGCCACAGTGCATGAGATGGATGCTGAGTTATTATCAAGTACTGGGAGTGCATCTATACAGAAATCATGTTTGGGGGGAAAAAAAAGAAGAGCGAGCAGTGATGTTTAAGGCAAAGAAGGAGAGACAACACTAGAGAAATGCTGTGGCACATAAGCCACCCACTCGGGTACCAGACGAGCTGCATTACACAATAAATCAGCTTCAGGGAGCAAGAGGAGTCGTCAAGCACACAGGAAAAAAACACACTCATAAATGTGCAAACGCAACCAAACACACAAACACACACACACACCCACACACAGTTCCTCATGACACTCTCAGAAACACAAACAAACTGATGTCCTGTGCATAGCCTCAGATGTTTTTGACGTCACACACACATCATCTACACTTGTAAATTAACAGTGCATAACTGGGCTAGAACCAATTTTTCATACTGATTCAACCTCATCTCTTCTGCTTTTATCAGTCCCTGCCCTAAAGAGCCTATATGCATGAATATACTAATGTAGGAAAGGTGATTTTCTAAAGGTTATGTCATGACAGATGCAGTGAGACAGAGAAGAAAGTGAGAACGCTCCAGGGGCAATGTGCTGACGCCGAGTCTAGTAAAGCAAAACTCTTTCATTCAGTGCCATTGTCTCATTTCACTTACTGCCAGTGAAGGCAATCCAGCGGGCGTATTTGGTGGCTTCCCGGCGCCAGTGTGATGCCACCAGCAGTCCACAGGTGACTGTGAGGGAGATGATGCCCATGATGATGAAGAAAAGTGTGGTGACCCACTCCGGGGGCAGCCGTGGTGGGATACAGGTCCTGTCTCGCCCATGGATGGTCTGACATTGCCGGACTAGACCAACTGTAAGGGCACCTGCAGAGAGAGGACGAATACTGATAATTCATAACTAAAAATTAATTCATCACTCAAGCACACAAAAACTCTGAGTAATGGGGTTGCTATATAACAGGAGGTCACAACCTTTTTTTGCACTCCAGATAATTTGGATATTTTAAACACACACACACACACATTAGGCCTTTAATCTCCCCTACATTTTTATGAGGAAACTGTCCAACACTCACAGAATTACTTACATAATTTACGTTTTTGTTTTTACATGTTAGCTGTAATAGGATAAGAGCACACGCAGATCAAGTGGCAAAGCAGAGATCAGACCACAGCAAGTTCAAGGTAATTACTGCTAAAAGAGCTTACAGGGCTCACAGAATACATCTTTGAGAGTGTGGAGGAGGATGGAGAAAAATTGCAAGTGGAAAAAAACAATCTAGGCAAAAATGATTAATGGTCTCATTCTGAGGGCAAACAGTAAAGCCGTGGTGAATTAGTGCCTCAATCAATGACATGGTCCAGGGAGGGAAGACCAAAGAGTAGCAGCTCATCTACTGCAAAGTGAAAGAGGAACAAGTGAAGGAGGAGGAATGAAAAAAGACGAAGAGAGGCTCCTTTAATTTGTCACCAATTCAGTGCTTGTGAGGAGCTGGGGAGCTGCTTTCTTCACACTGGTGGGCCCAATTACGTTGGTGGCCAACATTTTTTTCTTGCACTTCCACTCTCAAGAAGAGAAGGTGAGGACAAAATCAATCCTGCCAATTACTGAATCTATCCCACGCAGGTAGGACACTCAATACAGACACAAACTTGCAGTGATATCAGACAAATTTGAAGCAGCTTTAAAGGCTCAATTATCTGTCTTCCATACTCAACAATAACCACCAACTCTTTTAAAATTGCCTTCCACCATCCTCTGTCCTCCAAGTGTTCTGTCTAGGATCTTTAAATGATTAGGTTTGCACATCTGCTTTCACAAAACATGACATGACTTAATGTTCTTCTGTACCTATCCATCACTGTTAAGATAAATGGATTCATGCCTCGCTCTGAGTCATGAGCAGAGCTCTACCCTGAATGTGAAGGCCAGTACTCAGAGCAGGAATATGCTTCAGTGGTGCAGCCACTCTGGAGGGAAGCCATTCAATTAGAGCACGTCCTCAAGGGGAATTTCTACCTGAGTAAGCAGAACAGCGTTGCATCACTTAGTACTCTGCTGATCACAGGTCTCTCGCAAATAAAGGCGGACTGTAAACAACAGACTGCATGGGATAGGAGGTCTTTGTTTCATTAGTGTACACTTGGATGATCTGGAGAGGGGTTTTTTGGAGGGCAGATAGCTGTCCTACACCCCATGCTTTGACACTTTCCATATGTCGACAAGTAATGGGACACCGTTAGGCTATGTTGAGACAGACAACAACACCACATGAATAAACATAACCCCTTGTCCATTTCAGAGAGGCTATGAGCTGGTACAAAGGCTCCTGCAAAGAAGCGCAGGTTTGCTGGGAAGCAATGCAACATCATCTGGCTGGTTTAGCTGCCAAATGTGACAATGGGGGTTACAGAATTATCACTGTGATATTGTCCCAGAGTTGTGAAACGCCAACTGCTGTACAGTGCTCCGGTGTTTGATAAACCTTCAAAACCACTGATGTTTTAATCGAATCGACCCTCCTGGATCAGGAGGATAGTAGGATATAGTAGATGGCTAGGCTAATTCAAAACTGAGAGTTTAATGGAGGTATGTCAGTTGCTGAGACCACGGTACCTCAAAACATGGTAAGAGGAGCTCATTCATTGGTGTGCACCTGCATGTTGTGACACAAATCTAAACAAACAACGAATCCTCAAGGACACTTTTTCTGTCATGTCTACGCATTTTAAGCTTTTAGCATGTGATTTAACGCCATTTTGGTTAATCCCATGAATACGTCCATGGTTAGTCCGTACAGAAACAACGTGGTGTGAAATGACGTGCGAAAAGCAAAAAACACGAAGGTAGAATTAATGTCTTCTTACTCTGGAACATGACCACAACCGCATCTCTTTTAATGGTACATTGTCTTACATAATTCCCTCTAAATGTTTGAGGCATAATCTGAAAAAAAAAAAAAAAAAAAGAAAAATTAATGAGTGGTAAACACTCATTCCACTGACCACAAAATAACCCATTCACTAAAAGGCAAGGCTGTGTGGGCGACATCATAAAAGTTCAACAGTGGCTCAGCAGGTGGGCGGACGTGTGCATGAGACAAGTATGCAAGTTTCAGAAGGTTGAGCGTGTTAAGTTGGTCTGTCTGGCACCCGAACCCAGACATTTTAGAATCCTTCTGTTATAACCTTTTTATATTTGCGCAATGAATATATGATGCCGTTAACAACCCCACCAAGTCTAAACCACTTGAAACAGAAAAGCCAAGCTCGTGTGAGAAAAATGTTTGGCCCCGGGGGCGTGGTGGGCTGAGCAGGCTGTCCAGAGGAAATCCTGTCCCCTTTATAACACCCAGTGAAAGCACTTCTTTTACAGTAACAACCAACCAGTCAGCCCTTCCCAACCCACACAAACAATGCCAGAGATTCAAAAGAAACGCCTCGGGAGTCTGTAGATGTTAAAGGTAAGCTACATATAGAGCTGCAGACCTAAGGGTTTCACATTTCCTGTTACAGGCATAAAAACAAACCTTTTAGACCCCACACACAAACATACTGCTGTTTGAGCAAACATGTTTTATTATAGACAAGGAACACCTAAAAAGGATGTTTTTCTGTCTTCAGATTTACCTTATCATCTGTGACAATTTGGCTCTCGTCGTGCAGAGCAGTTATGCAACAACAGCGAAAAGAAAAAAATGGAGGTCACGGCTCATGACAAAAATGGCACCTGAATGGCTCAAAGGCTGACTCAACAGCCTGTTCCTGCAGTCAACCCAACGTTACAGAGTAACCTTGAACAAATTAAAGAACAGAAGGTGAGCGAGGTAAAGAGAACAGGGACTGGTGCTGAGAACAGGAGAACATTAGGCAAAGGTTTGATAGCTGTGGCTAATGGCACCAGTTTTATGACCATTTCCCCTGGATCCTCTGGCCTCCTGCTGTTTCACTAGCTCTCTGTGGAATTCCTGGCCTACAGCAGGCAGGCACGCTATGGCACATGGATACAGGTAAACAACTCAACAAGCAGGCACACAGAAACAGTTCTAGTCAAAGTCTGAGTCAAACAGCAGTGTGTTTATGATCCATATTTCTCATTCTAACATTGGAGATAACACGTCAGATGACAGCCTTAACTTGCACAGAGCCCTACAAACTTGGTCTGGGTCTCGAGAACAATAAATTAAAGGATTAGTTCGACATTTTGGGAAGTATGTTTATTTAATTTTGGAGGAGAAAAGATAAATACCACTCATATGTCGGCAGCCAGCTAACTTAGCTGAGCAGGGGGACAGGGGGAAACAGCTCTGACTATCACCGTCTCTGATGCTCACCAATTAACACAGTATATGTCATTTATTTATTTAATATAATTGTAAAAATGACAATTAAGCTAAGCTAACTGGCTGCGACTTGTATTTAACAGACAGATATAACAGTGCTGGCCTATAAGCCTATTTTCCAATATGATGTTTCTTTACGCGCCAACAGAAACTGAAAAGTATGAACAAACATACGATGCCTCATTTAGATCCTCTAGGAGGAGGATGGGGAAAGGTCAGAGTGGGATGTGAGGGGAGCACCTTGAATGACTCGTAGCTGCTGTATACAGGTATGGTCACATTAGCCCGCTGCCCTCTGTTTGAGGAAGGTATGCATCATTCAGCACTAAAAAGGGATGCAATGTCACAATTTAGTTGTGGGTAATAAATAAATACTGAGCAGAGAGACCACAAACTGTCAGTGAGAGCAGGGCTGCAGTTTACAGTCTGGTAGAGAGATACTGCACCTAACAAGGCACATTACTAGAATAATGACCTTCATTTCCAAACACGGTGCATCAGTGTATTAAAGCTTTTGCTCAGCTGAACACATCCGTATAGTCAAAGCTGAACAAAGGTGAACTCTGATGTGCGAGTCAACTGGAACCAGCTGGAGATCACAGCTAAACAAGGAAACAGTGCTTGAGCTTATCAGCCATACAGGCTTCAATTAAAGTAAGTTGGAGACAGAGCAGGTATTTCCGTACCCACATAACAGAAACCACCAGAATGCATTATGTTTAGTTTACAAACAAGTCCTGCATGGTCCCGCTGTCTCTCATTTACAAGCAAAAACGGGCAAATTCTCCATTTGGAGATCCAGCTCACTTTCACACCCCCATCATGCTGTTACCCTGCAGTCAGCTCTGCACTCACTATGATCAAAATACTCCTCTCACCATGTCTTGGTCCAAATGAGAGGAAATGAGTGCTGTGTCTGCTCATCTTCAGCATGATGATGCTGTCATTAGCGGAGCATAGGGGGTGCTGCTGTTTGTAAGCTCTGAAGGGATGAGTCAAACAGGCCTCTGAACTTTGGTGGGCGGCAAGTAGGCAAGCTATACAGCAGCCAACAGCTGCTTCTTCTGCCGCCGCTGCCGCCGCTGCTGCTGCTAGAGGCTTTTGCAGTGCCCACTTACACTGTAGGGGCACTGGAGTGCAACTGCGTACGGTCCAAACTTGCATGCAAAACATGGAGGACAAGCCCATAATGAAGTACAAACAGCAATGTGTCAGAAAACAACCTCCACTCACCTGTGATCCAAAGTAAGAATAAACAGACTCAACATCTCTTTGAAAACTTACAACAAATGCTCATAGCTAGTATAAGTACAAACTGAACATATGTCCAATATTAAACATTAGCAAACCCAAAGTTCCTCATCCTTACTGTGCCACAGACAAAGCATGGTGAACATGACTTTGCAAAGAAACAGGAAACTACTACATTTTATGGCCAAATGCTACCAGATTAGTGCTGATTTTACAAGAAAGTCTGTTTACTGTCACACTGTCCACAGCCAGCTTCCTCTTTATAGTGAACTAAGTGTTTGAACTAATTATGCTAATGAAAATCTGCAGCGTTATTAACCAAAGCGAAATGATCAGATTTAGCTCTCATACATTCCTGGAATACCGTTAAATAATGACAGGCATAATGTGTTTTTGATGGCTTCCATTCCTTCAACCTAAGTGCATCTATTTACAACAGATAATTCTAATAAATAAATCTAATGTTCAAATACTGTGTTGACACTAGAAACACACAAGCAGCCAACACGAGATGTATATTTAACTGTATGTGAAGCAAATCTGGGAACTAGCCGACAACTCACTTGTTCTTATTTAGCAGGCTGCAGATAAAACACAAGATGGAGCCATTCAGTTATTGTCAGACCAGTTCTGAACAAACGCCTTTACCTACACCTTATGTTTTCTGTGTGTGAGTTTCTGCTTTAACTAAAACACACTTACTGCAGGTTAAACATGTCAAAACTAATTTGGCCTAGCCTATAGATGGCCTGTACATTTTCAGTTCTGAACCGGTGTTGCGGTTTTTGCCCTTGCCTGTTGGTGGCACAAGCTGGACTGAATTCGTTGGATCTGCAGCTCTGCAACTGGATCATATGGCCTGGGCCTGGTTTCAGTTGCTTTGTATCAATGACACAGTGTGTCCTTGTGCTTTGAAAAGGGATACCTAAAATAACACAATTCATTATTCTCCTATTTCATCTATTTTGATTTTCATCATATATTGTCAGGCTCAGGCTATAACAGCAGTAGCAGTTTCCAGTCTCAGCAATTATTTACTGTAATTTTAAGAAATGTTTTCATGCATGTTTTTATCATTTCTTATAAACTGTAATATGACCACTTTTCAATGAGTCAAGTTTTTGATCAATACAGATTAAAGTGATTACCCATAACTAGCATGTAGAGTGTATCCAACTCCAGTGTCTGAGTTTTTGGCCACAGTCAAAACTCTTGCACTGACAGCACCTGTGGCAGCATATTGGAACTGATGCAGCTCCTTAATACTGAGTGGATTATCTATAAACACTACATTATTACCAAGTCTGTGGACTCATGGACTGCTAAGGGACAGCCATACTGATCAGCATGCACTCTGGGGCAATGAACGCCCTCCATTGTGAGGGAAAATATGTGTCATGTTGAGATTATTTACAATCAGTGATAATAAGATGATGAAAATGAAGGTAATAGAAATTTTAAAAATGTGTAATCTCTTAAGAAACCACCTGTATGAAAAGAGAAACAGTGTTGCGTCTTCCTGTCACGACTATCACTTTGTGAGCTCCATCAGCAGCAGTCTTTTATTTCTGCTTCATTCAGTAGCTTACTGCAAGTAATAAAACACTCAGCAGTATTCTCAGGGTAGTGCTATGTTGGAGTGGTAGGTGTTAGTACTTCATTCTTAAACAGAGAATGATTTCTACCCGAATCAAATCCACCTGATACTGTTGACATTGGTTAGGTTAACTGACCTGTGACATGGGCACAGCAGTAAAGACAGGGAGGTTAAATGATCTTGGTGGTGGAGGATCATTTGTCCAGAAGTGATTTTGTAAAAGAATTTGAGTTTAAGTTTGCAGGTTTTATAGAAAACATCCATAGAAAGATGCTACATATAAAACTCTGTCACATTCACTGGCCTTGGATGCAGGAGCGTGATGAAAACCAGCCTGTACCTGGATGTGATTTAGCCTTTGTGTGTGTGTGTGCATACAGAGTGTATCAGAGGTTATTCAGGCTCTAGAGAATGGCATCAACTGTGGTAACAAGTATCTGCAAGAGGGGCTGTCATCTGCAGAGCTGCCAAAAATCACAGTTTCTGTCTGACACTGCTGCAACAATGACTTTGTCTTGAAACTCAGCACAGGAAATCAACTTGAGCTGTTACTGTCTGTGGATATCACACTAAAGTGAGGAAGATGTCCCAGATCCTCATTCAGTCTTTAGCACTGAGTGTCATTAGTGCCACTGTTCCTTACTCAAGTGTGTGGTATCTACAGGAGCGTGGCTTTTAGTGTGTCAAATCTCAACCTAAAGGACTGCTTCCATTCATTCCATATCAATGCTGACAATAACAAGAAACAGCAGTCATCAGTGCAGAATAACTACATGGTTTGTTTACCTATTCTTGATTAGTTCACAAAGAAGCTTTGATCAAATCACTTGACTAAATCAGGAGCCAAAAAGACACACTCCTTTAGCAAAGCAGCTTTTATGGATGCTAACTGCCCTGGAGAACATGTCTGTTTCTCCACGCTCTGAGTACAAAGACGACACGCTGTGCTCCTACAAGGGCAGGTTGTCAAGCACCAGTCCCTCTGACAAGAACACAACAAAGCTGGGAACCAGAGGTCAGCTGATTGGAGATAATACAATGTGGGGAGTCATCAGGGGCTCTTACTTCATAATAACTTCAAATAGTACACTAGTCTGTGGAATGGGGCAGACAAAGTAATGTAATCAGCTCAGGGTAAATAGTTTAACTCTGATATAATTTGATCACAATTACAAACACTGCAAGAGATGTGGCTCTTATTAGATTGAATCCCATTAAGCGGCTCTAATAGAGGCCCAAGAATCAGCATTTTGATGTGCAAGTGTCTAAATTAACTAGACAATATAACAGAGCTCTAAAGAGAAACTGTATGCCTAAACCACCTTAAAAGTCAAAAAAAAAAAAGGTTAAGCCAAAAACAGACTAGCTGCACTGACAAAGGAAAGCCAAGGTCACAAACTGAAACTAAGAAACATGAAAAAAAGGGTTGTCAAATACTGTGACATGATGTGAGAGCAAACATCTTCCAATTGTAATGCCCAGTCTGCAAAAAACAACGATTTGTCCACTGAAATTTCATGTCTATTTTCAAGACATATTGTTTTGACTACCTGTGTTTGAGGCACACTCTCTGCTAGTGGGTAAATATGTCAAGTGAAGTTTTTTTATGTTATTTGACTGCACATAAAAGATAAAAAACAGTATAATAACATGAAAGCTCTGAAAAAGAGAAAACTGAAAAAAAACAACAACATTCATAATCACTATATAAACATTTAATAAATGGTTTAACACACTATAATGTAGTTCAACACAGTTGTTGTTCGTGTGTTTATACACCTGTCTCCACTTATGGGTGACCACAGGAGGAGTTATACTTCCTGATAAATACATTAATAAACACTTACTAGGAGTGGGAAATTTGATCTACCTAAGAATTGTGATTCTTTCTATGACTCTGAATCAATTCATAAACGCCAGAAATTGATTTTAAGTAATTGGTTTTTCTAAAAATGTTAGTTGATCAATTATCCTTTACTGGTCTGGCACAAATGCATTTGGCATTTAAGCTGCACATAATGCTGACAATAACAATACCAGAGTATCATTTAAATAAAAACATATCTGCATTTATTTTCCCACCACCTAAATAATCTGGAGAAGCTGTTACAAAACTACTGTGCTAATTATGCCGTGCCAAAATAGGCAGAAACAGTAACATACTGTCCAAGGTGAAAATTTGCCCAGAAAATTTACTTTGCAAGACAACTAACTGCCTTTCTAGACCAAATAACAGACACCTCGCTTAAAAACCTCAATTAGTTTACTGTTATATATTCCAAAACAGCGGCTGGCACATTCTCAAAATGATGAGAGAAAAAAGTGTGATGTCCTGTATGTTGTTGGTCTGTTACATTCATGTCTCATAAAACTATCCTGACCTGTGAAGAAAAGTGAGAACAGAGACGGAGCGAGGTGGAAGCTGGTCACTGTACAACACCCACACTCACTGCAACACTGCAGTTTAAATATAGCAAGGGTTCAACTTTCTGTTCATGCAGGTACAGAACTGTGGATCTCAGCGGGCAGTTACCAGGCACTTCATTAGTGGCTGTAACACATTATTTTTAGATTACCTAAGCAATCATGTCCAGAACCATGTCTCCAACTGTCTAATGAAACTAAAGATCAATTCATGCCTTACAATACAGTCATTGTAGACAACGCCCTCATTTCATTTGCATTACATTATTACTTTTGAGCAGATTGCTTGTTCTGTTGAGCTAATACAGTCTGGATGTGTATTGGTGGATGATGAACCCTCCCTGACCCAGTTACTAAGCTGTCATCCTGCAGAGGGAACAAAGAAGAGCAGCTGTCTATCAATAGCCCGAATGTGTTTTCAGGGCTGACACAAATAAAACAGAGGACCAACAGCATGCACTCCTGTCCAAAATCAGCAGGGACTTCCATAAATAAACACCTTTTAGCTTTGGATCCTCATGTGATAGCACATCAGAGAGATCACGTGGAGCTGACTTCAAATGTCAAGTTACCAGCACAAAAACAGGACCACCATTATCTTTTATGCTGACATGATATATCCCCTCATCAGCTAGACAGGTAACAGAAAGTAGGCAGCAGCTATCGATCTCTTATCAATTATTCTTGATAAGTGATAATTCTTTAGATTCATATTTTGTTTCATGAAATGCCTGATGATAATGTTAAAATGTCTGTCAAAATGACCCAGTGAAATCTTCACATTGCTTGTTGTATTAAAATATATTTAGTTTACAGTGACATACAACAAAGAAAAACAGCAAAACCTCACATGTTTGATTACTTATTTCAGTTACCTGAAACAGGTAATTGTCTGAAACAGGCAATGCGATTCCCCACAATCAATTAATCAACTTACTGCTACTTAGGAATATTATCAGGCAAAATGTCAATTATTGCCAATTTCCAGCTTCTCAAATGTGAGGTTTGCTGCTTTTCTCTGTTCTGGAAAGCTGATTGGACAAATAAAGCAATGTGAGGACATCACTTTGGGTTCTGAGAAATTGTGTTTGGCATTTTATCACAGTTTTCTGACATTTTAAAGACTAAACTGCTCATCTAAAGTCATAAATCAATCATTAGCTGCAGCCCTAGAAGCAACAGAGAACCATTGTGCCAGTCAATATCAATTATGACACTGTATGACAGATCTTGATATTGTGGTCTGGGCATCAATAAGAAGCAACATAAACACGCACAGAACACGCTGCCACGGAGGACAAAAGATGCTGCTGCAGATGAAACCCTCCACACACAATGGGACACATCTTTGTTGTGGAGATTATCTGCTGCTATGTGGGGAGAGTGCTTATTGGACAGAGACAAGAAATCCTGCTAAAAAAAAAACAAAACAGTGGTTGTGAATGGCAGTTATGGCCTGCTTCATTTACCTGCTGATTCACCAGTGTTGATCCAGTCTGGGTTTGCAATGCTGGCTATTGCAAAGATATCTGCTGCCAGAAACAGGCACCCTGAAATGATCGTTAGTTTATCCATATCGCCAGCTGATGAAGCGATGAATGACCGAGGGAACGGGGGGGGGATGTGGCGGTCGTTGTCCAAATGTGACCCCGAGTGTTGAGAGACACAGGGTGGGCTGTTATCAGTCTAACCTCGCCCCCTTCAGCAGGAGCCCGCTGTTGTGGTTCCGCTGTGCATTTTGCAGCAACGTTAGCTCCTTCTCGTCAAGCAAGCGAGAGCCTCCAGCTACAAAAGGCTCAAATACGACGCACAAAAGCATCACATCTCAAACGCCCGTTGTAGTCCAGTAAGGTTAAACAATATCTCGCTCAGCGCCGAGTCCCTGAACCGCTTGTGTTGTCTTTCGGATCTGTTTAGCAGCAGCAGCCGCCGCAGCAGCAGCAGCATCGGGTACAGCTGCGGCTAGCAGAGAGCTAGCTTAGCTACTTCCCAGATTCGGGCTCGGTGTGCCGAGCTGCGGCCCAGAAGCTGCTCGACGGCCGAGACCGCGACTGCGCTAGCATTTCAGACACAATGTCACACAAACGGAGGTGCAGAAGAAGCAAAGCAAGTCCCCCTCACTTCACGGTATCCGTGTTTTTTAAGCGAAGGTCTAACGTTACCCGTCAGGAAAACGAGAACCCATCACCGTCTCTCGCTTATTCGTCCTGCTTCTCCGCTGGAATAGCATCTGGTACTTTTCAGTCCGTTAGCCAGCCAGCTTCACCTCCTCCTCCTTCTCTTCTTCTTCCTCTTCTTCGCACCACGGTGAGGGGATAGGAGTCTGTTTTTCACGCTGCGTATCTCAATCCAAAAGGGACGGTACGGGTCCCAGTGTGGACGGTGAGACGGTAACGTTATTGTTATGCTTTCCAGCCGTATGCCCACCGTTAGCTCAGCCTCCTTTTCTGCCAAATGACATCAGGCGAACACCCCCACGCAGCGTCGCTCACACACATATATACACACACACAGCTCAGTGTCTTCACGTTCGAGGGGGAGGGAGGGGGCGGGGGGGCTGTTTCTGCCCTCGCGATATTATGGTAAAAAGATGGGGGTCATGCGGTCCTGAGGCGTCCTGTTTGAGGCAAATGACCGGAGGGGTCAGTGATTATTGGAGCCCCGAAGTGCAAAACACAACAACATAAAAAAATTACAATTTTTGGAAAACACGACAAACCAGAAAATCAATCAATTTAGAAACTATTCATAAAAAACAACAACAAAAAAGAATGTTTTGTGAAATGTTGTTAGGTGTCTGGAAAAAAGGGAAATGTTTTCTTAAATGTTGTGTTTTGTGGAAAGTTGTTGTTGCGCTGTGTTTGGCACCTCAGGGTTACTGTTGTTGAGGTAATATAGTAGCACATTTAAATCCTACAGGAGTGTACCTTTAAAGCCACACCTGTGTGTGTGTGTGTAATGAAACCATAGGGAACCACACATGACCATAATCTTGCACTTACTTCTACCATTACAACACCCCATTATGTGATGATAATAACAGGCCACAAGTCGTTCGATTTGATAAACTGATTCATTGTGAATTTAGCATGTTGCACCATTAAAGTAAAATGGAAATTAAGGTGGGTCCTGCATTGTTTGCATGTGCCAAAATCTAATTTGAAAATATTTTAACATTAGATTGCACTCACATGAAGCATTCATATTTAATGATGATTGATTGACCTACATGTGAAATTAGTCATCATTTTGGTAGTTACCTAATCACTTCAAAGTATATTTACCTTAGTACTCTCCTTCAGTGCAATTCTGCATCAGTAACAATCATAATCCAACACTGTAACATACAATAATGTTATATTCAACTGATGATACTTTTGTTTTACTATTAAAGCATCATCATAATGCACTTTTACTTGTGATGGAGTACTTTTACACCATGGTCTTGCTACTTTTACTTAATTCATATTTACATCTTAGTACTGATGTTCAACATTGCATTTAAGGAAACTTTCAATCCTGCAAGACCAACCTGCTAAGTCATGTTTGTGCTTATGTGTCCCCCTATTGGTTGATGAGTGGAACAATATATCTACTATACTGTAAATGCTAAAAAAGATTGCTGGCTGGGGAGGACCACCCTCTGTCACAACACTTCAACCTCCAGTAACTCCAAATTCATTCCAAGATACAAATTCAAGCAACAACCAGTTGTACAGCTGTACTGTCATAACTTTAATTTACATAGATATACAGTTAAATTGACACAAAACTCCAAAGAAGAATTGCATTAGGATTCTCCAGGCTCCATGTTGGAGCTTACACATAACTGCAAGACAGACTACAAATGATTGGTGACATCAAATGAATTGTTGCAGGAGGCTGTGGCTTTGAGGTCCTCTTTCCTTTTTAAGCAGCCAGGCACAGCATGCCCAAGTTAAAATCAACGGTCCTTATGCTTTATTTTCATACTTCGTCCACAAACGGTGTATTAGCAAGGTGTCCACTAGCTGCCATGGTCTTTTTGCCATTTACAAATTTTTTTGCAGCCTGTAAAAGACAGAGAGAGAGAGGTCATTCTGTAGTTCACTGAGTTTTTTTTTGATGAGAATTAGTCAGTGAATACAGTATCACAAATCACAATATCTCTAGCTACCTTGAACATAAAATTAAATAAGTAAATACATTTGCAGGCATAAATTAATAATGTCTGTAAGTCTTCCTATATTTATGTCCTTAATTATCTCTGCTTTTATTTTTGGGGTGTCACTTTTTAGTCAATATTTGAAATACTGATGTGACAAGAAATGATTATTTGATCTTTACTGATCTGACCAATTCAAATTTCTTTGTGTATAAGCACAACAAACTCTGCCATGTATTTCAGCAGGTGCCCTTTGTAAAATGTCAGCCTGATCTATTAAATGTCCTTTTGCCCTCTTAATCAACTAGATTATTTCTCGTTCTTAATGAAAAATTGAGAAAACTAGCAAGCCATAAATGAATAATATGACTCCAAACCATCTCAGCAGTAATGTGAGGCAACATTGTTGATTTCACACCTTTAGATGGAAAAATTGTGGATAAAGGTTAAAGCTGTCTGCTGCCTTTTCATCAAGTAACGTTACCACAACAACAAATCTGATGTCAAATGATTCAGCAGAGGCAGTGCA
This sequence comes from Lates japonicus, assembly GCA_033238685.1. Classification (NCBI taxonomy): domain Eukaryota; kingdom Metazoa; phylum Chordata; class Actinopteri; family Centropomidae; genus Lates; species Lates japonicus. The sequence goes on along the minus strand of BRZM01000088.1, from coordinate 1,172,447 downwards.
AATGAATCAAATGTCAGTTGTGTAACTTATTTTATATTACAGCTACATGTTAGTGGTCATCGGTTTGAACGTGACTTTTTTTGAAAAGGTGGCAGCCCCATTGTTCACAAACACACCTTTATAAGCACTCAGGAAACCACATGCACACCATGATCATCATAATAAATTGTTCTGACGTCAGAAGTTAATGATGAAAAATTGTCCTATCATCATCTCTACAGTGAAAGCACTCACCTTGATCACATCGTCCTGGGTGACAGCATCTATAGTCTGGAGAACAGTGTCAGGGGGCTGGTACGCTGCAGTTGTCAGAGCCTGAGCACCGATCTCCTCCATCAGGCTCTCAGAGCTCTCTATTGACATCAGGTACTCTGCCTTCACCTGGTTCCTATGCAAACAGAACATATTTTTCTAAAGTGTTTTTCAGTGCAGCAGCTCAGTGAAAACTAAACCAATAACACCTGGCATAAAACTGCTTCTTCCAGGTGGACTCACTTTGCTCTGGTGATGTCAGCCTCAGACACATTTCCCTCAGCCACACCTCTCACTTGAGCAATGGCAGCTTTGATCACCTGCACAGGGGATGGAAACAGGCACAAGTTCAGTGAAATGCAGATTCTGGTGTCTTTGCACACTGTAAATGCTGTTACATTTGTTTTGGAAGGAGTGAGTTTGGCAGTCACCTCTCCTGCAGAGTCGGCTTGAGCAATGGTGTAGACACCAAACAGGCCGGAGTCAGAGTATGAGGCATTGAAGGCTGTGGCCTGAAAGACAGAGAGGTCAACAACATGGTTAGACAACAAAACTCTGCATTTAGAACTATTGCAATACAGTAATCCAGAGTAAAAATGCCAAATAAAAGTTTGAACTCTCTTTTTTTTCTTTTTCTTTTTTGAACTTACATCAAAGGGCTGTGTGGTAGCTTTGGCAATGCCCTGACTCAGTTTGCTGGTGATGTTGGAACCCCTCTTTACATGTGGACCAGCTCCTAGGACCCTCTGCAGCACGCTGAAAGCATTAGCCTCTGCACTTCCTGTCACACCTCCCTCACTGGCGATCAGTGCATGGACCAGGTCGTCATTGTTCTGATCTCGCAGCTCACCTACACACACATAACACCGTCATGACAGTAATGCAGCAGTGAATTGTAAAAGAGTGTTCTGTCACTTTTAAACACAAGTTTTTACCTCCACGGTACACAGCTTTAGCCACAGGAGCTCCGACCCCGCTGCGGACACTCAGGAGCCCCTCGCCCACCTGCCTCAGGAGGGAGTGCTTCACACCTAGACGCATAAATCAGAGAGTACCAACATTAACATGCAACTGAAGTGGAACAAGTGGAAAAATGCTACACATTCCCAGGATAGAAGCTGCCATATTACTGTGACGCATCGTCATTCAGGCATGCCAACACTTGTTACTTGTTATCACATGCACAAAAATCCACACGTAACACTGCTGGTTTCTTCTTCACATACACCAGCACTGACTCACATCTGTGTCTTTGTGGCCAAATTTAACAGTTCGTTTCAGTGTAAGCAAAAAGTTTATTCACTTCAACAAGACTGATAATGACGTCAGAGAGCCAGCTGTTAGTAAAATGGAGCCCTGTCAAGCAAAGCCTGGTATGAAAGGAAAACTACAACAATGAAGCGATACAGCCAAACTAGATAGCACCAGGAGACACTCACCTAGTCCTACAAGAGCCATTCTGCCAGTAGTGAAATTTTCTTCAACAAATGACTGCAGCTACAGGAGAAGGATAAGGAGGAGGAGGAGAGGTGTGTAAGAACTACACACAATCTAGCAAATAATGGTCTTGATATTAAATTACTTGCTAACATCACTAAGTTACTATCATTCTCCCTGAGAAGCCAGAGAATGACTTAGAAATGTTGCAGAGTTCCCTTCAAGACCGTACAATTAACTGTTTATTTAAGAGAAGAAATAGAACAAAACAAAGATGCATACCTGTTTAGGGGAGATACGACCAACCATGTAGTCAGGGCAGTACAGAGAGTTGGACAGGGCGCCTTTGTACGCTGCTTCATGCAACTTTTCGATTACACCTACGGGAGGAAATGGAAAAGAGACCCAAATTTCAAATGAGGTACAAGGGACTCAGCTGAATGATATTTTTAAATCTCCATTAGGCATTATTGTTAATTTGAACATCAAACATTAACTAACTAAATGCAACAAGCCAATCTCACTGAGAATCAACAGCCTGCTCTGCAGTTACCATCAGCTCGTAGTTTACTGTTTTATTATTTAGGAGCACAAACAAACAAGAGATTAATTTCCCGTGCTTGTCAGATAGGTTCAGCATTGCTCGATTTCTGCATGACATGATTTCCACAATGAAAATACAGGCAGTTTGGGAGCTGAACAGCTGCTCCTGATACCGACCTATCTGAGGACACTGCTGAGCAAGAGCCCTGTCAATCTTCACCCTGGGCGTCAGGTCATCTACCTCCCACGGCCGAAACTCCTGTGCTGAAGTCACGTTGACCAAAAACTCCAATAATGAATCTCTGGACACAAAGATACAACAGTGGTAAAGACATACTGTGGCATCATCACAACCGTAGAGGATTTTTACTAAAACACACATAAAAAAGTAAAAATAAGTTGATAACATGAAGATGGAAGCACTTACGCGTGATCTCTCAAACAGTCTGCAGTGTAGACCATTGTCTCACGCGATGATGTCACACTGTAGGTAAACAAAAGGCAGTTGGTTCAGCTATGGTTACACTGGTATTCTCCTATTTATTTATAGCAGGATAAACAGGGTATGAGCATGTGCAGAGAGTATCCTCACTGACCTCAGGCTGCCCCCCAGTGCTTCCACACTGCGACAGAGCTTAAAGGCAGATGCACCCTTGGTAGTCTACAAAAGAAAAAAAAGCTGTATGTAAGAAATGTAAACTGTCAGGATGATGGGCTGAGACGCTGCTTCAAAAAATTCAGTATACTGAACCTGTGTTCTTAATTATTCAGTAAATTAAATGTGGTAACTTTATCTAGTTTGTCAGAAGCCATCTTTAATACAGCGTGAGGAACCATAAAGCTGACTGAACATAATTCCTTCCTGAAGGTAATACACTTTCATCAAGAGATTCACAAGTTACCAGGTTTGCCGCCAGACGTAGCACATGAGAGACACCCTGGTTTTCCAGAGTCTCATAGCGACTCCCAGCTTTCACAAACACACCCACGCTGGACAAGGGGGAGTAGTTCTCCAGTGATGCTATCACCAGTCCGTTTGGGAGCTTGGACACCTGAAGCAGGAAGGAAATATGTTATTGAAAACTTACAATCAAACTGTAAATATGTCAATTTTCATGCATTTTACTTGCTGCATTTTACTGATTAAACTTTGTTGATTCTATATTACAGCCTAGAATAAGTATTCATGTGTAGATAAGAGCAGCACCTACCTGGACATTTTGAGGGGGAGTTGCAACTGTGGAGGGTTTCAGGCCTGCAAGAGGTTCAGTCAGAGCTTCACTCCTCCTGGTGGCAGCATAGCAACGTTTCTACGGGAAGAGGTGACACCAGATTTGAGACAATGACTTCTTTAGCAACTTTTCCTCTGAGAGCATCCTCTTTGTGGGTAATGGACATAAAGAACAAGACAGTGCTGAGCTACTTCAAGTATCCTTGACTTAACCCTAACAATCCAACAGTCTATAAGAAAGTGGTACAGCTTCAAGTGGTGTTAACATTAGGCTTTAATTAAATAGCCAGTTGGAGAAGTATATGCTTATACTCACAAGCTTGAGTGCGAGTGCTCCACATAAGCAGGCTGTCATTTAACTGGACAGATCTTAACCCCATGAAGATTAACAAGACCTCTGATGTTTCATGACTCCTGTCAACTGCCTAATCAGTAAATGCATGCTTGAGCGATATCTAGATCAGTGATTTCCATTCATCCAGATGATCAGCGGGATGGAAGAGCACTAAATTGTGTTTGTTTTGTTACACAAAATCACATAATGTAAACATTATGTTTCTTTTATCCTTGATTTTACTTACATATTACTGGATAAATGTACCTATTCCAGCCTCTGAAGATGATTCAGATAAAATAAGGAAAAGGAAATGACTGTTTGATAGACCTGGGAACAACTGCAGACAATACAACTGCAGACAAGGAGTCTCTGGTAGACAGTACATTCCTGTAAATATAAAGATTTCCTGCTTCTCTCTGTTTTGTATCATTTACTGACTATGTTTTCATTACTGAGTAATAATCATTTTGTCAGTAAATAAAGGCACATGCCAACAGCGACGACTTGAAATACTGTCTGACAGCTGACAACTTTCTGAGCGTCTCTAAGGTAAATGATGTTTGACAATTTCACTTGCAAATAACCCAAAATAAGATTAAGTAATTCTTCGTTAATCCGTTAAACGATTGATGACTTAGTGTTTATGCCCTATATGTTCATTTACATCTAGTGCAGGGCAAACTTCAGACATTGACAGCCTATCATAAAGTGAGGTGGGCGACCTGAAATGACCAGTGCAAATTTAGTACACTGAGGCCATAACCACACTGCATGTGTCCTATCAACAAACCCTGGGGTTACCGTGACAGTGTGTCGGTAAAATGTCAGGCAGTCACCGAATTATGACCTAATCAGGAGTGCTGTTCAAGACATCTGAGTTGAGGAATTTGAGATACACGAGTTCGTAGATGACCTTCAGCAGAAACTCAAGACGCTACGACAAGCGGCTAAGCTAAGCCCGAGGAGCAGGCTAATTCACTGAATGAATATATAACCCACATTTTATCTGACTTTCAGTTCATGTGAATGAGGGAGATGGTGTTACTTAACTCGGCTGTAAAACCAATGTGAGCTAGCCTTAAACCTGCATTAGCTAGCCACCTAGCAAGCTAACTAGCCATCGCGCTAACTACGGCTAGAAGCGGGTTTATTTTCTAACTGTGCGAGAACCACAACGAGCAGAGTTTAGGTCCCGTCAGTGACACAGCTCAGACCGAACAGAAAAATGCCAGGACTCACGGGGAGACTGTTCAGAGACCGGATTCCTCTCATGGCTCTAGACTCTCTCCTTCAGCCGGTAGAGAAAGACAGATATGGCGGCGGGCTGACGTCTCACCCACAATCCACTGCACCGTGCAGCCGAGCAAAGATGACTGTGATGAACGGTTTCAGCTGCAGCGGGGTTATTCTTCTTCTTCTTCTTCTACTACTTCTTTTTTTTTTTTTTTTTTTTTTTTTTTTTTTTAGAATGCATTCACAAAGAAAAACATCTATATCTATGCTATAATTAAAACTATCTAATAACTACAAGATAATGTAGACTAATTGGACAGAAATTGGAACGCTTCAGAACTTGTCTGAGATTCATCAGGTTTTTAAGATATTTTCAGTATCAAAGAAATTCTTTCTTAGTTGTAAGTAAATCCAATGGTGCACAGCAAAAAGGAAGTGTTGATAGCCAATTCGGCGTACTTAATTTTACCAAATGTCAATAAATATAGGCTAAAACAATAGGGCTCAAGTTGCAGCCCACAGTGTAACTCACTGAATCAAAAGCAACATTAAACTTCCTGTTTCTTCTTATAAAAGTTTATATTTGTCCACAAACGTCAAGATTTTTAATGTTTAACAAAACATTTTCGAAAATGCTTTATTGGAAAGAAATTCCACCTAATTATATTTACATTTAAGCTCATAGTCATTATATGCATATATGACATGACATCTCCCTGAGTATTAAACCAAATAGTGATTACCGATTACCACTTTAACACTCTCATAATCACGAGATCAGGATCTTGTAATTATGACATTTTATCTCACAATAATGAGATATTTGGTCATAATTCCGAAATTTCGAGATAAGGCCTCCCAAAAATGTTTTTTCTCTGTGATTTCAGTGCGCTTATGTAAAAACATACGTCCAACCATATTTCTTAGTATTAGAGATTGCAAATTGAATACATTTTTTTTTATCTGACATTCTCCCAGTCTGCTATGTGTATTATTTCTGTTTCAGTCACCTTGTCTCTCTATGTTGCTGTTATTTACTGGATAAAATAAAATAAAATAAAAACTAAAGCGAAGCAGGAACTACAGGGGGTGATCTATCTTGACCTGTGCTGCGGTGGTGGGAGGGGCTTCCGGTGGCCGCAGTTCATTAACGTCTGACGCTTAAGTGTGTGTATGTGGGAGAGAGTGATTGCACTGTAGTAGTCACGATTATGTCTAACAGGTAACACGTTTCTCCGTTACAGCCGCCGAGTGTTTAAGCTCACCTGTTTGTGCATCGCATGTTCCCGCCTGAAACGACTGATGAGTCTGACTCGGTAGAAAACGGCTCGTTTGCGCCGCCAAGCCGCTCCATCTGTGCTAAGCCTCATTAGTGAGCTAATAGACAATCTCACACTGTCTCTCTCTCTCTTCGCCTTGTTGCTTCTCCTGCGCCTTTTTCCAATTTCATCCTTAAATTAGAGCTTGTCAAAGCTTATTTACAGAGGATTACATGACCAGGTAGTATTCAAATCGTTGTCCGGCGTGAAAGTCGCCAAACTGTCCTAACTGTCTTCTGTTTTGATTCCCAGGCTTGCCTAGCAAAAGTGAGACATGGCTGAAATAGTCGACGTCACCTTCCAGGTGCAGAAGGACGCCAGCACCGCGACCCCCGCTCCTCCGACCCCCCTGAGCAGCGAGGACTACCTGTTCGTGGAGGCCAGGCACCCCAGCACTGTCCTGCAGGGCCTCAACAGCCTGCGGCTCAACAACGCCTTCTGTGATGTGACTCTGTGCTGTGGAGGACAGGAGTTCCCCTGTCACCGCATCGTGCTGGCCTCTTTCAGCTCTTACTTCCAGGTAAACGCGGCTTTCCTCGCAGTTGTGTCAGTGGCAGGCACAAGGAGTCCAAGCTCATGATCATCTGCTGTTTCCTCAGGCAATGTTCTCCACTGACCTGATAGAGTCCAAACAAGAGCGGGTTGCCATCAATGGAGTTGAGCCTCAGATGATTGGCATGCTGGTGAGCTACGCCTACACATCAGAGGTCTACATCTCTAAAGCAAATGTGCAGGTAAAGTATCCACCCTCTCCCTCTCTTTTTCTTCCCTGAGCTAAGATGTGAGCTGAACACATGTTGAATCTTTTCCAGGCCCTGCTGGCAGCAGCCAACCTGCTGGACGTGATGGCCGTCAGAGAGGCCTGTTGTCGCTTCATGGAGCGTCAGATGGACGAGATGAACTGTGTGGGGATTCACTGCTTTGCCGAGGCCCATTCCTGTAAAGTGCTGGAGAAACGCAGCATGGACTATATCCTTGAGCACTTTACCAGTGTTTGTCAGCAGGTGAGAGGCCGACGGAGCCATATATCATCGTTGTAGTCTGATGTGGTTGCAGCAGGGGCCCAATGTAATATCAGAGACTACCAAACAGAGGTGGATAAACTCTTATTTCATGGCGTAGTTACATTTGTTTTGCATTACGATTTATATTTTAGTTAAATACATGAACGTTGCCCATAATGATCCTGGGTTTTCCACAGTGCTTATAGAAGTTTAGGTCATCCTCCCTGATTTAAAGAGCAAGGGTTCTGATTCAGACAACAGTGCTGTTTCATTTGTGTGTCCACCGTCTCAAAAATAAGCGAATCTTGAGATGAGATACATCAGGATATGGGCTGTTTTCCTCAAGGAAACCCTGGAGCTAATGCAGCCACAGCCATTACAGAGAGCGATACCACAGTATAAATGTACCAGACTAATCTGTTGATGGTTTTCTTCATTAATAATTTCAGTGATTTTCTATAAAATGTCAAAAAATAGTTTAAAGTCCCTGCTCTAATTTCCAAAGTGATGTGTTCAGATGGCTTGTTTGGTCCAATCAACAGTCCAAAGCCTAAAGGTATTTCACTGAAAAGCTTCAGATTCTTACACCTGAGAAGCTGCAACCACCAACACCGTTTTATATTAAAAGTCTTTGTCAGCATGGACCCATCACACTTTGCCAAGGACCACATACACCTGACTGCACCAGAGGAGCTGCTCAGTGTAAAGTCAGCTCAGTCAGACATTTTTTTTTTTCTGGGTGAACGAATGAAGAGATGCCACTGTTTAAAAACAATCCACCGGTACCTAAAGAGGATAACTGAGCCTGGCAGTGTTGTGGGTTTCATGTGTGAAAGGGGTTTAACAGAGATAATCTACCTGCCTGTCAGCGGCCAAACCAAGGCCCATGAGTGATTAACTTCCATGGATACTGTGTGTTTGTCTAGAAAACAGGTTGAGTAAGTTGTCAGTTACACTTTATTAATTACATCCTCTTCCTATTCCTCTAATTTTACCCCCCCCCCCCCCCCCCGCAGGAGGAGTTTCTGTCTCTGTGTGTGGACAAACTGACCGAAATCCTCGCCAGTGACCATCTCAATGTGTCCAAAGAGGAGATGGTGTTTGAGGCCTCCATGTTGTGGTTGAATAAATGCCCCTCTCGCAAACAGAGCTTTGAAAAGGTCAGATTCTCTTGAATCTATCTACCTCATCTGCTTTTGTTGTGGATGTATTTGTAGCAGAGTTTTCAGTAGCAGGCATGTCTCTGTTCATCTGTTTGGGTTGTTCAGGTTTGGGGGATACAATGTAAGAGCCCTCCACTCAGCAGCTGTTAGTCTTTAAGACGTTTATAAATCAAGGATTACGTGCCACCGCTGTCTGACACTGCTGCTGACAGATTGTGAGACTGTGTCCCCCCCCTCTGGGTACAGACATGTCAAAGGACATCCCTGCACCAATCAGAGCTCACCAGCTATTCTGCTGCCAGTTTGCATAACTAGTTTTACTAATTTACTGCTACAATCATGCATCCTACAAGTTCTGAGTGTATTCTGCAGCAACAAATATTGTGGAAATAAATATTAGAGTAGACTCTCTATCAGCAGATACTCATAATCACTAATAATTGACACCAATTTACGCCCCCCCTTTCGTTCGTTCCTCAAAGGTCCTCGAGCACATCCGCCTGCCTCTCATCAGCCCCTACTACCTCCACGATGTGATCGAGGCTCTGGACGTGGTGAAGGAGAACCAGGCTTGCCAGAGGCTCATCTCCGAGGCCAAGGACTACCTGCTGCTGAAGGACCGCCGCGGAGAGCTCTACTGCCCCAGAGCAAGGCCTCGCCGGTCCACGGGTAAACATACTTCACACCTGCACGTTCAGAACAACTGAGAGCCAAATGTCACAGGCATCTTCATCGTGTGTAGAGGCTCTGTCATAGTCCATCTATTTAAATCTTGTGCATTTCCTAGTTTAAAATGTTTGTATCTTGGTGTCTCTGTAATACATAAAACATTTATTGACACCTCTTTTTAGTCATATTTTGTTTATAGAATTTAAAGAGGTACATATTTAAGATGGTTTTCATGTCCCACTCATTATTATGGGGCACTATTTTGATGATAAATTAATAATTTAAGTTTTTTTTTTTTAAGCAAAAATGCCCAAAATTCACTGGTTAAAGCTTCTTTAATGTGAATGTTTGCTGACTTTCTTGGTCTTTTATTATATTAAACTACATATCTTTGGGTTTTGGACTCATAGTCAGGTAAACATGCATGGGCATGACTGTGCTCACTCCTCTCTGTTCCTCTCCTCTCCCACTGTTGCCGTGGCAACAGGGACAGCTGAAGTGATAGTGACAGTTGGCGGGGAGGACGACAAGGTGGTGCTGCGCAGCGTCGAGAGCTTCGATCCCGTGACAAATCAGTGGAAGAACCTGGCCTGCCTGCCCTTCGCCGTGAGCAAACACGGGCTGGTCGTGTCAGGTGAGGAAACACTGTCGGCTCCTGCTCACTCACAAATGACTCCATATTGAGTCTCCTCTCAAATGAGCAATTAAGCTCGGATGCAGTGCTCATGACACTTCTCCCTCCTTCCCACCGACCCTGTGTAGACTCGACTCTGTATTTGGCGGGAGGGGAGTTTCCTGATGGCTCAGCCAGCAGGGAGATGTGGCGCTACGACCCCTGCTTCGACTCCTGGATGGAGATGGCCCCCATGAATGTAGCTCGATCGGAGTTAGGTAAGGCTGCCACATCAGGACATTTAATAAAGTCCAGTTTACTTTGCCATACATTTATTCAGCTTTGTTACAACTGTAGCACAGCCACAACTGGCCCCTCTTTGTCACGCACTGATCTACTCATTTACAGTAACTTAATTAGCTGTCAAAAAATCTGTCTCTCTCTTTAAATTTTAATCTTGCTCTTGAATTTCTTGTTTTCAGTTACAAATCTTTGTAGTCTTCAGCCCCAACTGAAGCTGACTCAGGCCACATTGCCTAATACAGTTGATCAGACTTTGCCCAGCTACATCTGGAGCCACGAAAGACTTTATACAACAGCTCATCGTCAGGCTCTCGTCTTAGTAGTTTTTCACTGGCTGCACTGCACGCATTGTAATCCCAATTTTTTTCTAATATTGTTTCATCTCTTTAATTTCTCCTCGCACTATTTGGCTGTGTGTCGTATCCCAGCCACATACTGAGGAAAACAAAACACTGATGCCAGCTCCCTCTGAATGGCCTCCTCGCCCCAAATACTAATGAGGGCCTGGACATCTTTGTTTGTCCTACAAGCATTCTCCATTATTATTATTATTATTTTTATTTTTTTAAAGTGCTGGTTGTTCTGGCTGATACAGATTCAGGAGTAAGCAGGAGTTTAGCAGTGATCACTAGAAGAACTGGTGACTATGACTTAACATAATGTCATTGTTTTGTTTTTTTCGTAAGTTCACACAGTTGACTCATATTTCTGTAAAATGTTGTGATCATTTATCATTTCATTAATTTCCCTCACTCTACTCTCTCCTCTCAGGCCTGGTGATGCTGGACGGCTTCGTGTATGCAGTGGGAGGGTGGGAGGGACGGTCTCGCCTGGACTCTGTGGAGTGCTACAACCCCCACACCAACTCCTGGCAGTTCACAGAGTCTGTCAAGATGGCCGTCACGAGTCCTGCTGTGGTGGCCCTGGACGGATTGCTCTACGTTACTGGTATGAAACGCAGACTATACACATTATACTTTTTTTTGTTTGTTTGTTTTTTTAATCCACTTTCTGTTTCCTGGCAGGCGGCGCAGTTCTAGAGGACGGTGACGGCACGGACCTCGCCCAGGTGTACAACCCTAAAACCACAGTATGGACTGAGGTTGCCCCGATGCAGATTGCTCGCTCTGGTTCAGCAGCCTGCACGCTGAAAGGAAAGATCTATGTTATAGGTATTACGCATTTTCAGCCCTGAACCTTTTCTAGATTCACAGTGCTCACTAATAAACACATGCAGCCTTTTCTGTCGCTGAGTCTCTCATTCCCTCTTCCAGGCGGATGGCACGCTTCGACAGAGAACACGGATAAGGTAGAGTGCTACAATCCCAAGACCAACCAGTGGACTATGTGCGCTCCCATGAAAGAACGACGCTACCGGCCCGGTGCTGCTGTGGTGGATGGAAAGATCTACGTCCTGGGAGGAGAAGAAGGCTGGGACAGGTGAGGGGCTATCGAGAAAAGTTGCTTTTACATGCAATAGTCTTCTAATCCTTTTTTTTCCCAGGAGAACCTTTTTAGAAACTTGCCTGCATTTCAAAAGTAGGAACTAAAATATTTTGTTCCTCTGCCCCCAAAAATGCTCTGCTTCACGGCTAGAACTTCTTGATGTCCCGGGAACTATCGGGGCTTGAGTTTTTAGACATTACTATTGTTTGAAACAGTTGTTGAATTTGCAACAGTTTAATTGTGATCGTTTTACACACAGATATCATGACACTATCGAGAGGTACTGTGACGAGACGGACACGTGGGAGATAGTTGGGGAGATGCCCACCAGTCGCAGCTGGCTCAGCTGTGTGTCTCTACAGCTGAGGAAGGACATCCACATGAGCAGCTGTCCCGGGACGCCAAATGACAACTGAAGCAGGACATCATGGAGGAACCTTTCCTGGTTATCATTTGCACCCTCTTCAGGGACAACGCACTACAGAGCTCAGAGCTGCGGAGACCAGCAAACTGAGAAGTGTTGCCTGGGTTTGGCACAGCGCTATTTGAGCTGTTACTGGTGGCGAAAAGTAGGTTTTTTTTTTGTTTTTATTCTTTTAAAATCATGGAACCAGTCTCACTCACTTGGATCCCTCCTTTGGCGTGGCCTTAAAGGAAATGTCGTCGAGACAGGTGATCTGAAGTAACTGCGATGGACAACTCAGTCAGCAGTATGGACTTGCTCTCTGTATGATGTGAACATGTTAAGGGTGTTGTTTTTACGTCGGAGCACCTCAAATCTGTGAAGATTACTCCAGCCAACATAGTGTATTTTTGTATCGTTATTATGTGATGTATTTATTGGGGCGTGACAAGCTGTGAGAATGACATTTTTAAAAACTGAAAGTAAACATTTCGATCTATCAAAAGATGCTCTGTGAGCCAAAGAATCGAATTGTGAATATTTTCAAATGTTACCTGTGAAAAAGATGTCTATATGTGAGCAGTGTTTTTGTAATTAAACTTTGTAAGTTTTGAATGATTGTCTCTACTACATGTAACATGTTGAGTATATTTTTGTAATGTAGTGTGCGTCATGCATTTTAGTGAATTTAAATTGCTGGGTTCTAATAAAGATGTTTAATTCTTTTCTGTGAATGCTGGTGTTAGTGTGTTCCCCCTAGTTCACAGAATAGTCTAAAAACAAATGCACTGAGTGACCAGAAAAGTCCTACACTAACAGTATACTATTCGTTTACTATTACTAATTTTCTCAAAAAATACTACATTTGAACCGAGTTAAAAGGAAACTATGGAAGGCAAATCTTGATAAGAAAAGCGGGAAAACATGAACTGATCAAAAATGCTGATAAAGAGTCAAAATGGAAGTGGCAAATCTCAGTCGTAACTTATTTTATCATAGTTTTGACTCAGGTGGAGGCTGGTGACCCTAAACCTTTGTCAAGGGAAGCAGAAACATGCATTTTACATTACATTAGCTGCCTATTTACACATCCAGGAGATGCTTAGTCATGTCTCTGGCCATCTGGTGAACGAACCCCTGAGAAAAACAATCGTGATCGATCAATAAGTGGACACACGTGCATAACAGTGTTTGAGACATTATTTTGCACTTTTTACAAAAAATTTTATTTGACAATTATTTTGTATGTCAATAGTTGAAAATAATTATCAGAAAAAAAAAAAACATTTAACACCACAAATAAATCCCCCATTACCTAATGGACAGAAACAATCATCAATTCTACATCAAAACATCTTTTTTTGTCTATACAGTGATATCGCTGATTTAAAATCTGTATCTGTGATTTTTCTTTTTTATTTTGCCTTAATATAATATAATACAACAATTTTCCTCTCATTGATACTGTAGGTCCTGACTCTCCTGTCATGCAGTTTGTAATTGGTTATCATATGGATAATAGTGTGTAACGGGAACAGTGCACAATGTTATTCCTTCTCTAGTACTATGTAAGTTTGATCACTTTAAAGAAGAGTAATGTTTTTGGAGAGAGAGTTTGCTCAATCATATTCTATCATTTTATTCAATCACAAGCAGCTGTCCGTCATGATGCCAGGATTCTCCAGTGTGCTCTTTCTGCGAGCAGCAGCCTCCAGGATCTTCTTCCTGGGTCCGAGCTGGATGCGAATGCCTTTCAGATCTTCATCAGAGCACAGCATGAGTGCCTCTAGGTCCAGGTGTTCTCTGTTGAATGCGTGGGCAAACTCTGGCAAAGAGATGGCAGACAAGAAAGTATCCAAAGGAGAGGTTTCCTCATCTTCATTATCATCCAGGCCCAGATCTTCCTGATCCCAGGGTACGTCGCTGTTGTCAGTCCCCTCAAAGCCATCAACCTCATCCTCTGCCTCAAACAGCTTGTTCTGAATGAGGTAGCCAAGGTTTTCAATGTTCCCACTGGGAACATCCTCTGGCTCCCGCCCCATCTTATCCATGAAAATCAGACCTCCAAGACCAGGCCTGTTGAAGATGGATTGTTTTATTTGGCCTGGCTCCTCATTGTCATCGTAATCATCATACCCTCCCATTCTGTCTTCTATCATGTTTTCATCCTGCTCGTTGAAGACATCCAGAAACTCTGGCTTCTCAGATGTTCTGTTTTCCTGCTTGAAGAAAATAACGTTCCCATCTCTTCCTGAACTCTGCAGCGTGCCTTTATCTTTCTTCCCAAGCTTCCCCTGGAGGGTACCTTTAACCCTGGCTGTAAGAGAGCCAGATTTATCAGGAGCAATAATCTTGGAGAACTGCTCACTGACACCGGTAATGGTACCACTGTTAAGTGCCATGCTGGCCTCCGAAACAGACCCAGTGTTGCTTGTCCCGCGGTGTATTTTATCCATCTCTTTCTGGTGTTTCTTCTTCACCTTCTCACAGAGTTTCACATGTTTTTCTGCTTCCTTGATAGCCTCCTTCTTTAGATTGGCGACCTTCTTGGGATTTTGGTTGGTCTGCTGCGATGCAGCAGCATCTAAGAAGCGCACACATTCCATTTGGTCACGAGAGGCAGCAACGTCCATAGCTGTGTGGAAGTCATTGTCCAGTGCAAAAAGGTTGGCACCGAAGTTGACCAGAAAGCTGAGGATGTGCATGTGGCCATTAGCTGCAGCATGGTGCAATGGTGTGTTTCCCCAGATGTCACACTTGTTTGGGTCCCCTCTGTATGGCACAAGAGACGTTTGATTTAAAGTAACAGTCTGCAATTTTTTTCATCTTTGTTCTGCTACTCTCAATCACCTCAAAAAGGTCCCAAAGCTTTTAGAATCAGCTTTAATGTCGGGATTTTGATAAAGATATATATTTCATAAAAAGATTTTAATTTAAAAGGGAGTGTCTGTAGTAGATGTACAAACTTTAAAATTCTTCACTCGGTCAACTTGTCATGTCAAATAATGGCTACCACAACTTTTTACCTTGTTAGTTAAGTCATGGCTCCATTTGTTGGTTATAGTTCAACATTTTGAGAAAGACCCTGTTTCTCTTTCTTGCTGAAAGGTGAGATGAAGATTGATACCACTCTTACGTGTACATGGTAAATATGAAACTGGATCCAGCAATCAATTAGCTTAGCTTAAAATAAACACTGGAAACAGGGAAATGGCTAGCCTGCCTCTGTCCAAAAGTTAAAAAATCCAACTCTGCTGGTAATTGGGTTTTGTTAGTTTCAGGCAGAGAGAGGCTACCTGTTTCCCCCTGTTTCCAGTCTTTATGCTAAGCTAACCAGCTACCAGCTCCTGCTGCATGTTTATAGTCATGAGAGTGGTATCAATCTTATCATCTAACTCTTGGCAAGAAGGTAAGTACTTTCTCAAAATGTCGAACCATTCCTTTAAATGTATGGCAAGAAAAGTCCAAAATACTTACAGCATATAACAAGATAATACTAAAAGCAGTTCAAGATAATTGGTAAACTATTAAGATGTAAAGTCCTCCTGTGCTGTGCCTCATTGTCACAGCCATAAAAGTCTTGATTGCTATAAAACTGCAAGTCGTTGCCATAAATCCCAGCTCATACTGGTAACAACCAAAGCGGAAATGTTTCAGTTAATTCTGGCCACGTAGCTGAGACATGCATTATCTTTTCTGAACCTCATTTCTCAGTAAGAATGTTGTGCTAGATTTTAGCCTGTCTTTTGTTGTATTGAATGAGGGATAGAGGTGGGGGTGGTGGGGATGGATAAAGGCCTCTTTTGTTTCACAGGATGGCTTTGGCTGATTAAACATTTGGCCCGACTCATGGGAAAGACTAGTTTTAAAGAGGGGAATTAAGTTTTAGCTCATTAGGGTGTAGTGGATAACATGAACACCAGCATGTGTTGTTAAACCCAGTTGAAGTCTAACAACTGATGTTCAGTATAAAAAAGAGCATTTAACCTACTAATTTCCAGCCATAAAATTCACTGTATGATAATGTTAACCTTTGCTCAGTGAACACTATTTATGGTTCTACTGTAGATCATAGTTTGGTTTATTTCTAAGGCATTATACAAGAAATATTACAATAGAAATTAGTTTGAAATGTTTATATTTGCATGTCTCAGTGTAACAATATGGCCAAAAGTATCTGACATACTTAATTTGGAACATCAAGACAGGAAGACATGAGATGAAGCACAGATAATAGAGAGGAGTGTATCATGCTTACTCTCTGCTGCATATGAGCTGAAGAGCATCAATACGTCCATGGAAAGCAGCCAGTAAGGTGGGAGTCATGCCATCTTCATCCCTAGCGTTCAGGTCTTTCCTTGTGGCCTCCTTCAGCAGGTCCAAGTTGCCATCAATCGCTGCTTTGTGGTACCTAGACATTTCTTAAAGGAGCAGAAAAGGTTCAACCAAATCCACCCCTGTCAGATGCACAGACTGAGGCGACAGCAGACCCGAGCAAACAAAGAGATCACTGGGCGTCAACATATCAGCAGCTCAGAGCCATAAAACAAAAGCAAAGTCCATTCCACTGTCGTCAGCTGCAGCATTACCTCAGAAGCTATAACTGCTCCAGTTCATCGTCATCAGACACTTACAGCTTAATTATGAAACATGAGATTCACAAAACTCAAGTATATTAAGGTAAACTTTTGACAAAATTACTTAAATTACTTTATAGTACTTTTACTCCACTATATTTCAGAGGGAAATATTGCACTTTCTACTCCACTTACATTTATTTTACTGCTAATTACTTTACAGACTGAGAATTTACATACAAAAAGAACAGCAAATGAATCAAGATTGTAGTATTTAGTTTGTAAAATGTGACAGATGCCCATCACAATTACTCATAGTGATGTCTTCAGATATTTTGTTCTGTTCTAAAAACAGTCCGAAAACCTCTACATGATTTACTGTTCTGCAATGTAAGACGAGGAAAAACAGATTTGAGAGGCAGAAACCAAAAAATGTTGAAAGTTAATCACCTATCAAAACAGTTGCTAATTTTAAATTTTGCATTTATTTGGAATAGAAGCAAAAAGAAGCTATAATTTAAATGCTATATATAAATACCTCAAAATTGAACTTATATATGTATATATTAAATGTACTGAGTTATTTTTCACCACTGGTTAAAACAAGACGGCAGTGAAAACTTTTGTTATGCACATAGTGTGGTACTTTTATGAATTTTAAAACTAGTTTATACACAGATTTGTATGTACATAGCTTTATGTTTACAAAATCCAAGAAGTTTTAAAAAAAAGTTATTTCTGTTATTTTTAAACCCTGCTTCACCCTCCACTCCAGCAGGCGGCTGTAGTGCGTCTTTGTGGCTTGTTAAACACCAACAGAGGAAGAAGAGTCCAAAAGCAGCAGCCGAAGAAGAATCAACCCGGCTCCACCAATGAATGGAGACTGGGAGGAAACATTGCTCTGCAGTTTCTACCCATACACCGCTCTCTCTTCCTGGCTGCCTCTGGTCTTGCCAACAACATGGGGTTGTAGCTGTTAACATTTACTTAACTCCCCAACGATTTCCACAGCTGGAAAAACCGGACCGACCACCGACTAGCTCTCCTCGGGTCGCTCCGCGGTTACTTCCCGGCGTCTAGAGCGCGCCCGCGTGTCTATGTGTGTTGTGACCGGGAGTGGCTACAGAGATGTCGGACAACGGTGGCTCGGCTGTCGGCCTTCTGTCTTACGAGACGCTGGTTCATGCTGTGGCAGGTGCAATGGTGAGCAGAGATAAGAGTGTCATTATTTTGTATGAAGCGTGCGGCTGAGCCTGGACTTAGCAGTTTGAGGCTTTTGTCACGTTGTTTGGTATTTCTAGTTGTCACTGCCAGTAACATTATAATTGTCTTTTAGGGGAGTGTGACGGCTATGACCGTCTTCTTTCCTCTGGACACGGCCAAAAGCAGACTGCAGGGTGAGTTGGAGGAGGTCTTATCATCTTGGACAGAGGTTACCTGATAGCAGCAACTCAAAACAGGGTTGAATGAGTTAAGTGTGATGGTTTACTTCATTATGGAGTAACTCAGCAGACCAGAAATGTAAAGGAGTAGTCCACTAATTTAGTAAAGCTGGTCAAAGATGATCAAGCAGAGATACGAAGGTATTGTTTTTTTTTTATTTAGATCTATGTATACATTGTGTAGAGCTGAGGTGATTAGGCAGTTGATCAACATTGTTAGTAGCTTTGAGTTATTTTTAAAAAAAAGGAAAATACATCAACATTCTCTGGGTTCAAACATGAATGTTTTCAGGTTTCCTTAGTAGTTTAATGACAGCAAACTAAATATCTCTGGTTTGGTCAATATTGATTTATGTTTCTGTTTTCTTATCTGTTAATGTTGCTCTGTTCTGCTCTTAAAAGGTGATTTAGATTAAGTAAATTTATTTACATAACTGACTTATTTCTCTTGAGACCCTCCCTGCCTGGT
Organism: Lates japonicus; assembly: GCA_033238685.1. Taxonomy (NCBI): domain Eukaryota; kingdom Metazoa; phylum Chordata; class Actinopteri; family Centropomidae; genus Lates; species Lates japonicus. The sequence continues at coordinate 1,154,006 of BRZM01000088.1, read as the reverse complement.
AAACACCCTTCAAACTCTCCATAACCCTGGTTTGTTTCTCATAGTTTCTCTGGCTGAGATAACCCTGAGGCCATCACCAGGGTTATTCATCCAGACTTTGGCAGAGTGGCCCTTTAACATTCACACAGTTCAGACAACTTGTTCACTGACTTGTGCCACTTTTTCCCACCTTGTTTAACAGTGGATGAGAAGCGAAAGTCTAAATCCACCCCTGTCATCTTGGCTGAGATAGCAAAGGAAGAAGGCCTGTAAGTATAGTTATGTGACACACAAGTTACACCATAATAATCCTTATAATCCAGTCATCTTGGGTTGATTTGAACAGCTGAGTAAGGCACAGTTGTAAAATAATTGCAGCAGACAATTACAGTGAGCAAAATCTATCTAAGCTAGAGCTGAAACAGTCAACTTACCAACAGTTGCAACAATTTTAAGTCATTTTTGAATCAAAAATTCTCTCTTTCCCACTTCTCTGTTGTCTGACATTATTACAGACCAAAGGATTAGTCAAGAAAATTATCAGCAGATTAATCAATAATAAAAATAATCTTTAGTTGCAGCCTTAATCTAAACCGGCTCACTCATTGTTTAGGCCGATGATGTGGCCCCATGACCGAACACTCACTGTTCAACTGACTCTCCACCACTTCTCCCAGTCAGTCTCTGTACAGAGGCTGGTTCCCAGTCATCTCCAGCCTCTGCTGCTCCAACTTTGTCTACTTCTACACCTTCAACTCCCTGAAGAAGCTGATGGCTTCTGGTCCAGGAAAGTCCAGACCTGGCAAGGACCTGCTCATGGGGGTTGTAGCAGGTAAACACACATAAACTAAAACTAATATTCATTAATGACTTGATGGTGATCAAGTGCTTGTTGACTGAAGTATTTAAAGCTGCCCTGTGGACATATGCTTCCTATAAACAGACAAGTTATGTTTGCATTCAGTTTTTCTCACAAAAATGCATTGTGTGTATCCCTGAGGCTAAGAAAAGATGAATGCATTTCTTATACATATTTGGAAAGACAATTTTTTAAAAAGCATCTTAAGCTATTGTTGGTTACATTAGGGCTGCAACTAACAGTAATGTCCGTTAGCAATAAGTCTGTCAATTATTTTTTTAGTTAAAACTCAAAGATGTTGAGCTTACAATGATATGAAAGAGAAAAAACCAAGTGTGTACGTCCATTTACTTACTAACTGCTTTCATTGCCATGGGTACACAATGAGTGGAATAATGTAAAACCATTGGTAGGAATTGTGGCACAAAATGGGGACCATCCCCCCCAGAAAACATTTCCATAGTGCTAGTAGAGGTCAGAAACTCCACAAGGTAGCTTTAAAAATGATTGAAGAAGGCTAACTATCTGTTGTCCTTGCAGGGGTGGTGAATGTGGTCCTGACCACTCCCATGTGGGTGGTCAACACTCGCCTGAAGCTGCAGGGGGTAAAGTTCAGAAACGAAGACCTCCAGCAGACCCATTATAGGGGCATATTTGGTGTGTGACATATATATATATATATCTGTACTATAGTTTAAACAGTTCAGACATGTTTATTCTGTTACTGTGCAGTTTTTAAACCCTGCTGTGTTTGGGTTTCCCCTGTCAGATGCTTTCTCACAGATCATAGCCAATGAGGGCGTGGGAACTCTGTGGAACGGCACCCTGCCCTCTCTCATCCTCGTCCTCAACCCGGCTGTACAGTTCATGTTTTATGAGGCCATGAAGAGGAAGGCAGGCAAGGGAGGGAGGAAGGTGAGAGCACACAGAAGAGACGTTGTTGTGTTGAGTGGTACATTACCAAAGCAAATCAGCCTCATCTGCAGAAATTGCAACATATTATTCCTTGCCACAAGGGCTATGATCAGGGAGGATCTCACTTAAAGAAAGTTGGCGAGAACAACAGAGTGGAAAATCAAAAAATGTCACGACAAGTCAGTAAAATTTGATGGTGCTGGTTTGTGTAAAATGTCAGTTTGCTTCGTGAAAGCCCATTTCATGTTTCAATATTGTTTGGGTAACCTTCATCAATCAAATAGTCACAGTCTACTTGTTATGAGTGAATTAAATCTTTGTCTCCTGCCACAGATATCCTCAGCAGAGATCTTTCTCATTGGAGCCATTGCCAAGGCCATTGCTACCACTGCGACATATCCTCTTCAGACAGTTCAGGCCATCCTGAGGGTAAATACCATCTCATATCAAAGTTCACTTTTTTGTTTACTTTTCGGAGGTGTCAAACATTAGCCTCTATGAAAGGATAAGGCTGGAGATAATCTGTCTTTTTCTTATTGTCAACAAATCTCATAGAAAGACCAGAAACCACAATGAATTGAACACACTTGAAAGAATTTCCAGTGTAGCCAAAGACTAATCCGTCTTATTCCTCTGTGCTGATCTCCATTTGTTGTAAAAAAAAATATAATAATAATAATAATAATAATAATAATAAATTCAAATTAAATTAAATTAAAATTAAAATAAATAAATAAAACTATTTAAAAAATAATTGAAGAGCACATCAGTGAGCTATACAGTTGTACCAGGTGACATGTTTACATAAAAACCATAGTGTATGGGATTTGTCAAGGGATTTGCTGACAATAATAGGTTTGCTCAGTTTGTTCAGCTTTATTTTAAACATTTGTTGTAAGAGAAGAAATAAAGCATTTTAGATTTCAATGGAAAAAAATCTTCATGTTTTGGCTTTTCTATGTGAATGTATGTAATACCTGTGGATATAAGTTAAACCTTTTTATGGTAAGAAGGTGGTGTTTTCATGTAAACCTCAGGGGCTCTGTAAGAAATCCTAATAAAGCTTTCTGTAATTACAGTATATTTTAGGACTTTCAGCTGTGAGTTGGACAGAAATGCCTCAGGATCTCATGACAACATCAGGTCTTAAACAGTATTCAGATTAGGTAAAAATAAAAATTAAATCTCAGTGAAATAAGACAACCTGCTGTATGTTTTCTCATCAGTTCGGTCAGTACAGAGGTGACGGCAAGGGTGGTGTGATTGGAAGCCTCTCAAACATCTTCTCCCTGCTCATGGACAGAATCAAGTGAGTGCAGCTACAAACAAAACCACACACACATTCACTGACACGGTGAGAAAAACCCAGTGAGGATATTACAATAGACAGTCACTCATACACATTTGTCCTCTTTATTACAGGAGGAATGGTGTTCTCGGTTTGTACAAAGGCCTGGAGGCCAAGCTGCTGCAGACAGTGCTGACAGCTGCCCTCATGTTTGTCGTGTACGAGAAGATCACTGCAGCCACCTTCAAAGTCATGGGTCTGAACAAGAAGCTGAAGCAGTGAACACACACCTACTCGAATACAGCATTAATACACTTGTCGTCAGTAGGTTCTGTTAATGCCAGAAATGATATGAGTCACATAAAATGTAATAAGAGATGGGATTGGTGCCTTTAGAGCTACAGATTTCCACACTTGTCCAAACCTGTTTTTTTTTTTTTTTTTTTTTTTACCTTTAACTATGCAGACTGACCTTGATTATCAACGAATCTCTCTTGATATGGTGATCTTACAGGAGCTGCATTTAGTTGGGTGTTCATGGTAAATAAAAGACAATAAATGGCACATAATCCAAATACGTTATGTAGAATGTACTTATCCAGTGATTTGGCCTGTGTGCTTAATTCACAAATTCTCCTGATATGAGCAGCTTGTTGAATACAGAGCTGAAGTAGACTATTTTAAGGCAAAAAGTCAATCTGAGCCTGCTTTCATTTACACATAAAGACCAATGTCCTCATTTTCCAGAGAGATTCACTGGCCTACAATTGAAATGATATCTCACCATGAAATTTAAAAAACTGTCAGCTGAGATTTTAAAACTAGTTGGGGGGAAACATCGCAATATTTTGTAAAGGGAAAGTTTGACATTAGGGGAAATATGCTTATTTGCTTTCTTGCCGAGAGTTAGACGGAGAAGGTTGATGCTGTACTTGTGTTTGCACTTAATATGAAGCTACCACCACGGCTGGGCTACCAACCAGTAATATGTGATTTGATAAGCTGTAAGGGAGCTTGTAGGTGGATTATTTTTAACCTTTTGACAGAGCCGGGCTAGCCTCGTTGAAATCTCGGCAAGAAAAGCGAATATACATTTTTCTGCCAAAAAACTGCTTCTGTAACATCATGGGTTTGCCGTAAATGATGAGACCAATAATATGTGTTGCTTTGATTTAAGCCACTGGACCATTCCTCACACACTCCCGTCTTATGACTGTGAATTTAACCAAGTGTGATGTTCTGTAAGATGTAAATCTCATGAAATTCCCACCATATGATGCAGAAGATGTCATTATTACACACAAATGAGCATTATTAACAAAAATGGTAAAATTATGGAATTGTGTGTTAAATCTGCACCTACCTTTCCGGCTTTGAAAGGTTTTGGTTTTAACAGTTCTAATATATTAACTCAAGGTGAATTTAATATAAGTAGAAATGAATACTTAACCCTGCACTGAGAGTTTGAGAGTAAATTTTACATGTGTGAAAATACTGCAGTAAGTGCCTATACATCATATCACAAAAAACTGTGCTATGAATTGATGTAAGTGCTGTGATGACTGTTGATGATTTACACAAACCATGATGCACTGAGTCAGCCTTCATGACTATATCGGTCAGTAAGAGTATTTAGTCCCGCAGGTGTCTTCCATTATCTGTCTCTGTTAGTAGGGGGAGTCAGGGCTTGCAGTAATTTACACTATTTGTGCTTGTCCTATTTGGTAAATGGACGTTTTCTGCTGCGTTTCACCTCAAAACCATTTTACCAGTTGATTCACTGCTGTTGTTGCTGTTAAACTGATTGTTCAAGCTGCACAAGAGGCGTTGCCCTCGACACTGCTCTGTAACATCACATTTAGGAGATCACAGCATTTTGACTGTTCATTGTAATGATGAGTACAGGTGGTGTAGCTTAGCTGCAGTTATGTACAATACTGTTAACTGGTTTCAAACCTCTTTGCTGACTTGTGCACCTACTGTCTGGAAATGGTTAGTCATGTACGGAGAAGGAGCCCAAATCTGTTAAATGTCAACAACAGCAAAGCCAGTGACACATTTGAACAACCATTACCAGACAACACCACAGATATTAATTACTGTCTTCTTCAGAAATGTTTTTAGTGCTTTTTTCCAGTGATATCTTGTTTTCTATCTCTGAATGAACTTGACATCACTGCAATGTTTTGTCTTAACAGTTTACATGAAACTATTTTGTAACTGCTGATGCAATACTTGAAGTCATCTTCATTTATTTACATTGCAATTTGTAAACATATTCTTTTCTAATTTTGTTTACATTTACATAAATCTGTTTTGGGGGGTTTAAATTATTGTCATAACCAGGGGAATAATAAAGTTTGAGAAACTGTATATTTGACTGTAGTTTACTGTAATTACCGTTTTATTTAAAAATCACTACATGCCACATGAAAAAAAAAAAATGGTTCAGTTTCAGACGATGAACAAATAAAAATCCCTCCAGAGGATCATGGAGTAGTGATTAGTGACAGTGTGCAAGTAGCACAAGTTAAGATCTCCTCACATCAAATACCAAAATATTTTGGTAAAGAACCCTCCATTGGAGGTCACATACAGTATATCAACAGTCCTAGTGGACCAGATGTTGTAAATCAGGAGTGATGCTGTGAGTCTTGACCACTGGTCATCTCCTCAACGTACCAGTGTGGCAGGAATGAATAGTGGGAGTCTCTGTGGATGGAGTAGGTCACGTCTCTGTGAGGCTCCCAGGAGAACAGGTACACCACACTGGAGGGGAAATGATAACAATCAATACACAGCAACAGAGTGCAAAAATAAACTGTTTAACAATTGACTTATATTTGAAAAAGTGCACAGCATTGTCTGTACTATTGTAACTCACCTCGGATTGTCTTCAGTAGCCACATGCTTCACAAAAGACAAGAAATCACAGCAAAAGTTCATACAGACTGTTGGCTTCCAGCAGTTGTATTCATTCTGTGAGGAGAAAATAAACAGACAACAGAAAGAGTTTTGTATCAGTCCTGCGATCTTAAATCTTTTAATTTCTTCATGCTAGTGGGTTTGTGAAACTGCAGGCTCAGTGGTGCTCGAAACTAAATGCTAATCCATCTTATCTTAGAGTGTTACCACCGTAGCATTTGCTGAGGATGATAGGAATGCCATTTGTTTTAGTTTCGCAGGTAAAACTTTGACCTGCAGGTGGTGCTAGAGGAAAAGTCAGTCAAACACACGAGTGAGAGGGAATCGTCCTCTGTGCGCAAAAAAAATTTCAAGACAATCAATTAATTGTTGACATATTTCACTCTGGACCAAAGTGCTGGAGTGACAGATGAAAAAAATGACAATGCCATCCCCAGAGCCACGTTGCAGGCATGGCTAAAACAGATCAAAAATAAATTTCTCTATGCTTAGATTAGCTTGTCATTCAGTTACACTGTACCTTGATGAGATGTGAAATCTTTGAAATGTGAAAAGTCTCCATAGAAACAACAACTCCTTCATGATCCCGGAAACCTGCGACAACACGAGGGACTCCGGGGAGGAAAGACTGGGCCCACCACTTCAGCAGTTTGAACCTAACAATGACAAAAAATTGACTTTAAATCAAATATCCAACAAACAAACACAACATTTTTTTAAAAGTTAATTATGTGATGTTTTACTGTCTCATCATCCACCTGTGGAGGTTGCTGCGTTGTTTGGGGGTACAGATCTCTGCAGAGGTCTTCAGCTCGACGTAGCAGGCAGGAGGAGCTGGAGCGTTGGGGTCTTTGTCCCGACAGTCCACCTCACCGGAGAACAGGAGTCTGTGATCTGCCAACCGAGTCTGCACCACAGTGCAGAAGGCCTCGTTAGTGTTAACCACTCCGCCTGGGTCAGGTAAACTGTGGATGTTATCTACAGGAATGGATAAAGGGGAAGTGTTATCATTTATGCACCTGCTTATCACCCCATGAGATTTGTGTTTGTGTGTCATATATGTTAGAATGGGACAGACTGAGATACATGGAAGCCCATTTGTGCCAAGAAAAGAAATTATTATTTTTTGAAAATTATTTTGACAGTAAATTAAACTTACTTAAACTTAATACACATATTTTTGACTTGCTGACTCAAACTTTGACTTAAAAAAATCAAATTTTTTAACTTACTTAACATTTCTAATTTTGTCTAGCTACCCCCAAAATGGGATAGTAAAGCAATAACTCCATATCTAATAATTTTGAAATACAGGAGTGATACTTGAGTAACTTATATACCTGCACATGTGTATTGCTCAAACTTGTAGCCCCAGTACATCATCTCTTCGTGCCTCTCAGTGCGGTTCTCTCGTTCCCTGCGAGCAGCTTCTGTTTCCACTTCACTGATGTAAAGCGTGCCTCTGAACCTGGTAACCGCCAGCAACCAGCCCTCCCGCGTCTCATAGGGAGTGGTCAGCAGCTTGGTGAGGTGACCCCGCCATGTCACAAAGTCGACATCTAAAGCACTAGGAAGAGCAGTGGTTGGTCAGAGAATACATGTCTAACAGGCAACACAAGTGTGGTTAGAGTCAGTTGGAAATGAGACAATAGATCACAACCATCTGTCTGTACACTTACCATGATGACGCTGGGGTCACCCTTGAGTTCAGTTTTGATCTATTGGCTACGATCCACCGCAGGATGTGGTCCAGCTTCTCCTTCACGCTGTCGTCTCTCTTTATAAAGCGGTCCTTGTAGCCATCTCTCAGATCAAAATTAGGATTTCTGTCAGGCTCCACATAGTATCTCATTTGCCTGCTGTCGTTGAAGAATCTGCGCTCAGAGTCGAGGGAAAAACATCCCACTTCAACAGGCTGTTTGTACACAGGAAAGTCTCTTTCATAAAGCTCCCTTCTGGTGCTCAGACCCTGAGACCCTGGTGGGTTTTGCCCAGGAGTTGACCCAGACTGATGCTGGTGGTGGGGGTGGTTTGGTCTGAAGCGTTTATTCTCCCAGTGATTTCTTCCACTGTCATCTCTTTCTCTTTTGTATGCTGACTGATGGTTGTGGTAGCTGGAGTTGGGATTGTGGGATCTGTGGCGGTCCATTGCCACCTAATGGGGAGAAGAGCAAAGAAAAGCAATTTTTGGCCTCTTATTGTAGTGGGTGCTCATAATGTTCGTTGTACTCTTGCTTTTCAGGTTACTCATCTAGTGTATTATGAATATAATCCTTCTTGCTGCTTTCCTGCATAGGGTCGATACAGTTGATCTTATTTAACTTTAAATGCACCGCAATTAAACCCATCACTTCGTAATGTGTCTATTTTGTGTGTATGTGAATGCAACCACATGCATAATGTAAATATGTAGATGTTTGCTTTGCATGCTGTGTACAAGTGGGTGTCTGCATTATGTAAACACACATAAATGCCGCGTTACCTTTAGGTGCATGCTATTTAATGAATAGTTCCATTTTTTAAAAACTATATCACCAGTAAATAAATGAAAACCTACCTTCGTCAGCATAAAGCAGCTAAGCTTACGTTAAGTTTCTCTCAATGCCAAGTCAGTCACAATTATAAATAAGACTTCGTGTAAAAACGACTATGATGTTTTGCAGCATCTTTTCTGATAAACACAAAAAGGACCGGTGGCAGCGAGTGAGAGAAGAGTACTTTAGGTGTGTTTGTTTCACTAGCTGGATGGCTAACTAGCGTCATCGGCTAACAGCAAACTCAACGCTGTTTCCGGGTGCAGTTTCACACCCAGTCCGCCCGGTGGCAGCCGTGACACTTCCTGCAAATAACAGCGAGAGGGAGACTTTTAAAGTTGTCCGTTGGAGCTGTGAACAGTGTGTGGCGTTGAATGGGACCAAAGCGATGTGAATACCAGTATTATTGCTATTAATAGCTATCAGGTACGTATTTCAACAAGTTTGACCGGACAGATGTCTGCCTGTGTGTTCGGTGTACGGACAAAGTAGCGGTACTTAGCAGTTAGCTGCGTTAGCTTGGCTAACAAGAAAGACAAAAAGTGACTGAACCGGTAGGTCCTGCCGAACTGCTTATTCTATCAAAATGCGCCTATTTTGCGTCAGAAACATAAACTAGCGAGTATTTTAAAGGTAAATTTGGCCACAACTCTTATTCGTTCTGCTTAGAAAACACAATACCTTAAAAATCTCAAAGTGTCTGTTATTCGCGTTAATTTGAATTTTACCGTTTTGTTGGCGTGGCATGAGGATGTAATGTATCGTGTGACTGTTTGTTTTTAATAACCCAGGTAAACATGGGTTTTGTGGATATTACTTTGGTCAGTGTTGCCATGAAAAGAGCAGCTGTCTGTGTAATCAGCTGATTCACTCTGCAGGCCGTGATTTCTCCACCATCATTTCTCCTCCAGGTATGAACAGGAAACGGGCTCTGATTTCAGAGACTTTCAAAGTGAAGAAAAGAAGAAACGGCACAGAGAAGTTTGGAGCCGACAGTGTTGGAGATGGTAAGTGTGGCTGCCAAGTAGGGGACTGCAATTTCATATCTCATTTAAGCATTACATCTTTAATTCACCTCCCGCTCATGCCCTCATCTCAAAGGGCCAACTGACATCAGATCCACACTGGAGTACCTCATGACACTGTTCCCCAGAAAGCTCTTCAACGACACCTTGCCACAAATTGTGCTCAAGCACCAACTCTACAGCATACACAATGACAAGACCTTGGTGGACAAGGAAGTGGTAAGATGGATTTTTTATTTTTTTTGTAAGTGTCAGAGAGAAGGCATATGTTTTCAGTCTAAATGTGAAAATACACCACACTGCCATCTTTGTGGTTCACAGAATAAACTACGAGAACAAGCAGAACTGCTGATGTTCCAGCTGGGGTTTGACGCAGAAGCTTTCGGGCTGGTCTTCGCCTCGGACTACAGGGCCAAAGTGCTGGCGGGAGAAGAGGGCAAAGTGACACGAGCGACAGTGGAGAAGTTCTTGGAGAAAGTGTTGACCCCCTCTTGCACAGATCTGAGCTTCAGCAAAGACCGAATGCTCCGGGAGTTCCTCTTCACAGACTCTGAGATAACGTATGAAAAGATCCTCATCTGTCTCAAGCATGTTGCAATGTTGAAGTTTATTCAAACTATTTGAAACTCATTTAAAATTCTAGTGGTGACCCCAATTGTGCATTTTCCAAAGACATCAAATCTTTTAGGCTTAACATTTTAGAAATAGGAATAAAGTTACACACGTGTCAATAGCCTTTTTTGTTTTTTCTCATAGCATGAAAATACATACGTTTGACACCTCAGACTTGTCTCAGCCATTTTCAAAGATCAGCACATTCTTTATTCTCTCACCACCTAGGCAGCTCGTGAAGTCAGGGGTCCTGACTGTGAGGGACGCGGGCAGCTGGTGGCTCTCCATTCCCAACTCTGGCAAATTCACTAAATACTTTATACAGGGTGGGTGTCTGGGGAAAGTGTCAGCAATACTTTACCTCAATGACGTCACATGATACATTTACAAGATTTTTTGACGGTGCCTCGCTAATTGGAGGACTGTTTGTTTCTAACCATCTCACCGCTTTTCCCTGTCAGGTCGTAAAGCTGTGCTCGGCATGGTGAAGAAGTCCAAATATAGCGAAGTCTTAAAGGCAGAGCTGGAGGAGCGACGAACAACCACACAAGTCAAATTCCACATGAAATACCACATCCATGACATTGTTGGCGCAGAGCTGGTAGAGAGGTAATATTTGTTAAAGGACATGAAAGGTGTCGAATGAATGGGCTGAGCCACCAGGCATGTTTATGACCCAGTAATTGAGAATGGACAACCCACACCCATAATTAAAGAAATGAAAGCTAGGTCTCACCAAACCTTCAAAACAAAGATTTTAATTTACCCAGAATTCCACTGTTTGTTACATCTAATTTACTAAATAAACTTTATACTTGGAACATTGTTGCGATTTTGCTGACTTCCGAAGACGGCCACGGCATTAGAAGATGGTTGTTGGGAGAGGTGGGTATTAATTTTGCGTAAGCTTGTGTGTAGTAGCAATGGCTATTGTGGCGGGGGCCAGGTTCACTTAGCCATAGCCCAGATTACACATAGTTAAACAAATATCTCTCTGACAGTGACAGTAAAAACTGAACATTATAAACTATTTCTGTGGCTTAATATGTCTAATATGATTTTCTTCCCAGTCATTCAGTGTCCAGTCACAGTGATAGTTACTGAAGAAGGCTGTCGCATAATTTTTTTCTACCCACACAAACAAAAAGGCACAAAACAGAAACCTACACGTGTATATGGCTGCAACTAACGATTACTTCCACTATCAATTGAACTGCTGATTATTGTCATGATTAATCATTTTGTCTTTAACATGTCTAAAAAATAATAAGGCCCATTATACTGTTATTTCCTTCAGCCCAAGATAACATCTATAAATGTATTGTTTCAACAATCCAAAAGATTAGATATTCTGTTTATTTTCACGTTTGACACACAAATGTTGGATGAAAAAAAAGATACAATTATTTTATTATTATCAAAATTATCAAAATAGTTGCTGATAAATTTTCTGATTAATTGACAAATTATTGCAGCTCTAGTGTTGCGTTGGTGTTGCCAGTGTTGTATCAAGGGAAAACTGAGGTTGTGTTGCCTGACAAAGAGCCAGAACAGAGTCTGTTTTCCTGGAATTTATTGGCTTTTTCAAAAAGTGACAATAGCTTTTATCCATAAAACTAAAGAGTCACAACATTGGCTTGAATTAAAGCACAGCTTGATGTCTGAATACAATACAGATGAGCAACATGTACTTAACCCCTGATCTAGTAGTTCAAATACATTTTGTAAATAGGCAAAAAATATAACTGTAGCAATTCTAATCTTAGTTTTCAGTATATGTTGCACATACATGCTATCAGCATTAATTACAAAAAGCTAGGCTTGTAGGGAGATTAAGGTAGCGTTAACTGTAGAGGTAATAAACAAAGGATATTCATAGTGTTAGTTTTACAATACAGTGAGTGAAGTGTAACTTCTGTGAAGAAAGATACAAAATAGTCAATCACATGATTATAACAAAAATGAGTACACTGTATACTACACCATAACCGACAGTAGCTTTGTTACTGTTACTAGCAGGCATAAATGCTCTTCTTAGTGACATTGCTTAGCCAGTAGTGATGCTATTAAAAATCAAATGTGCTGCACAAAAGGTTTCTGATAAATGCCCACAGAGCATTAAAGGTGCTCTTGATCCCCGTCACCAAAACACCTAAACAGTTCTAATCCAATATCTAATTTAAGTTTTCAGCTTTGCACTCCTGGGCAGCTATACCGTTGAGACATTTGTAGGGAAACATTGCAAAGAGGAAAGAAAAATACCATAAACTTGACAGGTCCAATTGGAGCCAAACACATAAAATACTGGATCACTTAGATTTTTTTTGCAGGGATTAATAGCACTGTTGGTGTCAGCAGACCTTTCCCCAGTCTGAATTTTCAGCACATCTCAGGCGTCAGTCGATCCACGAGAATGAATCAGCATGAATCATGTGCTAGGACTGAAAACTAACTACTGGTAAAGAAATTATGGTACACGAACAGTAACTTGAGGCGAAAAGAACTTCACAGATGGTTACTTCAAGTTCCTTGTTGATGGCGCGGTGACACACGACTGCTCTCGCAAAAATGAAACTGGAATTAATAATATGCCATCGGTCATGGAGCTGAACAAAACAGCAGCACACAACAGCAAACTGTCAGCTGTATTTTGAAGGTTTTATGGTGTTGAGACAATAGAACAAAGGTTTTTCGTTTCGGCTAAAATACAGTATGTGTGCAGAATGTATTTGGCAATATTTCTTCCACTCAAAACAAACAACCAAGACTGTAAACAAAAAAAGGTGGACAGCCAGTGGAAGAACAAATTGAAAACATTCCACGGTCCATTTTTTACAAAACATCCAATCCATTTCAGAAGGCCTCAAGAATTTCATAATTTCATAGTCTTGTCTATACAGTATACGTTGTTAGGAAAGAACTAGGGTCTATGATCATCCAACCCCTCCTCCTAAATCTGACCCTATGTCAAATTTTTCATGGAAACGGTTGGTATAACTGCTGTAGCTACACTTATGGAAGGAAAGAAACTGGAGTACATTGTTTTTGTGTGTATACTGGTGTGTTTCTCCTGTGTCTTTAGCCACCCCTCACCACTTAGCGGTCATGTTCCCCTGTAACCGGTTCAAGTGAAGGAAGTCTTAGAGGAGAGTGCACTTCTTCCCCTTCTTCTTGACAGGTGGAGGGCAGAGGACGGCCCGGATGGCCTCGTCAAACACAGTTTTAAGGCCACGCTGAGTCAGAGCAGAGCACTCCAGGTACTTGACGGAACCTGAACAATGCAGAAAAAGCCACTTTAGATATTTCAGCAAAAAACACAAGAGAAAACTTAAAGGTTAAGCTGATAAGTGTTGTTACCAATCTCTTTGGCCATTGCCAGTCCTTGGGGATAGGTAATCGGGGAGAGTTTCTTCTCCTTCAGTTTCTCCATGGTGTCCTTGTCATCTCTCAGATCCAGCTTAGTGCCCACCAAGATGATAGGAGTGTTGGGACAATGGTGTCTCACCTCAGGGTACCACTGCACAGAAACCACAACACTGAGAAATTAGAGGTGTAACTTTTCAAACCTGTGTTATCAGCCCATTGTATTTAACTTTACTACAGATGCACTGATATCAAACTGGTGAATGGAACACAAGAACAGGGTTGGTGCAGAGCAAACAGCTGACTTTTTGGCCACTTAAGATGCAGCACAACAAACTGTAAAGAAACTGACACACTGCATTATCACCTTTTAAGCTGATCTGTTAAACTTGTAAACTAATAGTTGCCTTTTTCCACATCCAGCAGATATAAAGCAACATTAACAACTCTATCAACTCCTGATGGAAACATCTAGCTCTTTAGTTGTGAAATGCTCCAATATATTCACCAGCTAGTTGCTAACTATGTCTATCTGGTGTTTGGTGCTGAGCAGGTAGTGTACGGAGGGTTTATCTGAGCCCCTTCACCGTGAAGAGCTGGGGACAAAGACAACGCTATGAGAGTGAACCAAAACAGTAAAGTTGTGGGGCCGAAAGCTGCAGAGTCGGATTTTAATTTCTTGCGGGTATTCATGTGAAGTGTTTTTTTTTTTAAATCAAAATAATGATTACAGCTGCTTTAAAGCTACAAACCAGAATGTTCTGCACAGTAAAGGTTTGTCATAATATTTGAGGTTGTGATTGTGAAAATGTCGTCAAGTGACAAAGGACCTGTGACACAAAGCAATTTAAGTTTTAGTCTGGCTCTCTCAGAGTTACCTGGCTTCACAACGCTTAACAGTATTGATGCCGGAAAGCTGGTGTCATTAGAGGTGATTACCAGCTGGCTCTGATAACTGTATTTTTAAATCCCACTTATGAGATAGAGTTGATTCTAATGGAGACATTTAATCACTGAATCATACAAGGATAAAATTCTCAAAGTAAATGGTTAAAAATAAGTTTGTAGGTTATTATATGTACTTTTAAATATGGTTAAATATGGTCAGTGTTTACAACATATTCTAGTCTGAGGTGAGCATGGAAAATAAATAATTGCTGCCGTTTCAAAACGGTTTAGAGAGCAGCTTTTTCTGCAGTCATATCAATAGACAAAAACCACAGATAATGACACCAGGAACTGAAACCGGTCTGCTGAATCTGACTGTAATGCTTATTTATAATTTATTGGGAGCTAATGGACAGTGTGCAGATACTGCTCAGCTGGCATATCCCTCATCTGCAGTCATCTCATTGATTCTATAAAGGTTTCATATGCACAAAGTTGTTTCATGTCACACTGAGCTGCAGTGAAGAATGACCAGGGATTCAGATCAAAAACCTCCCTGCATTCTAACAGCACAGGGGGTCACTTTAGTGGAGATGAGTTCTTTATCTGTACCGACGAGACAATGAAATACAATTCAGGAGGTCTAGTAACAGATTCATGTGTATAAAATGCTTAAAAGACACCAAAGCACTGCACGGTGGTTAATAATGATCACAGAGAGGATTTTTGCAATTCTGGAAAATTACCACGGCGGAAACTATTTTATCTTTCCTTGTGACGATCACAAGGTAAACAGCAGAAATATGGTGCTCACATTACAAAGTAATCAACCAGGAATTCGTACCAACAATGTATTTGATAGGTTGCAGGGCCTCGCTAGATGACACTGTTGGCAACCCTGCTGTGTTAAAGGAGAGATTTATGTTTTTTCATGAAGGCCTCAAGTCGGTCTGAATGCAGCCTAAGAGGCTGGCTACTCTGAACCAGTTGCTGTCAGTAATGAAAACATCACTAATGCAACTAATATGTAGCTGGGAATGGCATCTATTTACAGTTAAAAGCCCTGTTTTAGACATAGTGTGGACACATGGGTACCAATGGTTCTTATGTAATAGTTTTCATGAAGAGCAAAATGGCCATTGTGTCACTGTGTGAGCGCTGTGTTTCTGCTAATCATGTAAGGACTCTGTAGAAATGCTGACTGCATTATTTCATTTCAATCCCTCAAGCTAAAAGACAGTCACCCTTTGTGGTACCAGATACCCTGACTTATGCCTTAAGATGGCCTCCTTAAACCTCCGGGTGTAGTGATGGTGAGTGTATGTTGACAGTGGCATTGACCAACCAGACCAGTTTCACCCACAAAATCTGATCAGTATGTCTCAACAGCGGACAAGGAAATGTGCAGTTTTTTCCACCAGGCAGATAGATGCAGTAAATACTAATTAAAGACAAGAACATAACAGATTTCTGCTTAAACATGAACAAAAATATATAGCCTCCACTCTATCCCATACAGGCACTGCACCAACTCACCTTGGCACGGACGTTTTCAAACGAGGCAGGACTCACAAGCGAAAAGCAGATGAGAAACACATCCTGGTAAGAGAAAGAAAACAATGCAATCAGAGTCCTTAACAATTACTTCCTGTTGAGAACAGCAGAAAAAAAAGGAATCTCCCTGTGTACATGTCGCACAAAGGTGTGGTGTTTTTCTTTCCCTCTAACTTCCTTATTCATTCTAAGCACACAAACTTTCCAAATGGATTACGTAAGGGGACCACTGGCATCGAAATATATTTCAAGGGGCATACCACATGTCAAAGAAAATAATAATGAGTGAAATATAATACAGTATTGTCAAACAGTTTTTTATATTGTACCGTCTGTGGGTAGGAAAGTGGGCGGAGTCTGTCATAATCTTCTTGTCCTGCTGTATCCCAAAGGCCCAGGTTCACAGGCTTCCCGTCCACCATAACATTGGCGGAGTAGTTGTCAAACCTGATAGAAGTGGTGATAAGTGAGAATAATCCAAACATATCACGCTTGATGTAAACTGATAAAAAGTGACACACAAGTGTTATGGTGGAAAACAAGTTCTTAATTGATCTGCTGTGCCTCTTGGGCTCTCTCTGGAAAATGAATCATCGCCATACTTAGATCTGGCTCTGCCAAACCCAAAATGTTGTTTATTAACAGCCTGCTGAGCCAGTTCATTCAGACTAACCCGACAGATACAGATCAACACTGGTCAACACTGATCAACGCTGGTCCAGAATCAGATAGGGTGCAGGTTTTGCTTGTAACCTCCTGCAACATCCATTTCCCTGAATCGTAATTGCAGTCCACAGCAGTGATTATAACCTGTTCTGCAGGAAACCAAATTTCCATCTGAAAAAAGCAACTGATAAGTAAAATGCCACCTCAATCATGCAGTGACTATACAGGAAACAAGGGTGGAGACAAACGATGGACCGCTTGTGATGATCAGCTCCCAGCCTGACATAAATAAATAAATCATTCTCACTGGGTTGCAGTCTCAGATACTCACACTGTGGGGATGTATTCTCCAGGAAAGGCATTGGTGGTGTAGCTGATGAGCAGGCAGGTCTTACCCACAGCTCTGGAGGCAGAGAAGGAGAGGGGAAAATTACTTGTTTAGTTTTTCTGATTTGACCCCAAAAACAACAGGGATGCAAAAAGCCATTCTGGACATGATTTGTTAAGGTTTCCTCTTTTCTACACCTGGGCTTGAATCTTATGTAGTACATCATGACCAAGTCAACATTTGGTCAACAACAAAATCCCATCATAAATCATTCCCTAGCCAAAGTTTACATGTCCAGATTCCTTGTTTTGTAGAAACAAACGACTCGAGAATCAAAATCCACAATACTAAGAAACCAGCAAATATTCGTATTTGAGCAACCAGTGAACTTTTGGCAGTTTGCTTGTAAAGTGACTTTTAGCCTCAATAAATTAATCAACTAATTAACCAATTGTTTCAGCTCTAATTGAGCATCCAAGTAAAACAGACACTGTTAAATGACCCCTGGTCTTCCTTACTTTGGCTTAACATAATGCAGACTGGGTTTGGTTTCTGCAAGACATGCATACAAGATCACTAGAGGAGGCGTTTTCGCCAAATATGAAACTTAAGTGTTGTACCATTAAACATGAGCCATACCGACAGAGAGGTTCCACTTGGTCAAAATAAAATCGAAAATAATTAACCAAACACAGTCAGAGGGCCATCAATGACTCTGCTGCTGTGGTATCCACCACACCCTGACCAGTGAGTTATGAGTATGTTTACCTCCCACTCATTGTTACACATCAAAAAGTCAGTCCTGGCTCATTTTTAAATAATCCTTTAACGATCTAAGCTATTGCAGAAAAAGTCTTCAGAATTTATTTTAACTTTTAACAAGCTGAAAACACGCTGTGTTTGCAACATTACAGTGCAGCTTACACCAGTGAAATGACGGACTTAAACCAGGAGCTCAACTCTTAATGTTTCTCAATTGGTAAGTGACTATTGCCAAACTTAAACCCTGGTTTAGAGGGATAGGTGAACTGCCCAGTAATGTCTGACTCACCCAAGTGTGAGGGGAAAACAATGTAACTGGGATAACTTAAGTGAAAGATTAGCCAGCCACTTACATACTAGCTATTTTGAAATGCAATAGTTAGCTGTATCAGATAAACTGAACATGATCAAGAGTGATTTATGGATAAATTATAATATCCACGTAACATAAACAGGTAAAGTTAAAGCTTGGTGGCTAACTTTACCCGTCTAAAAAATTTGAAGTAAAAGGCTTTAACGTTAGCTAGTCTGGTGACAATGGTTTCAGCCAATATTCCACTATGCCATTTGAGTTGAAACACTAGGTGGGAGGCCCAAACTAATAGTCAGCTCGGTTAAGTTAACTTACCCGTCTCCGACAACGACACACTTTATGGCCTGCATTGCGCCGCAGCTAGAGGAATGCTAAGTTAGCCCCGGGAGCCAGCTAACGTTAGCTCGCACGTCTCGTTTCCTTTGTCCGGGGATTGCTCGCTGGTGAAACGTCCCAATAACGTCTCTTTAACGGCCTTTGATTTCACGACAGAGCTCCTGAGGTGTGGAAGAGCTTGTGGGAAACTTGCAGTAACTTATCTAGCACTTTAACACAAGTTTAGTCAGAAATCCCTTCTCGACATTCCCATGCTTTCGTGGGCTGATCGGGAAGCTGTGAAGCAAAACAGCGGCCACCACCCCTGAGGAAAAAAAATTAAGCTAGACACTGCCACCACCAGATGCTGCATCCGGTGCACTGGGGATGATACGCCCAGCAAGATTTCCTCAAAATAGGTAGGTGGCAATCCACCTTTCTCTAAAGTCAGAAAATGTAATATGAGAAAATGTATTGTTGTGTATGTATTATTCGTTTTAATTGAGCATTTTTACTCTGCTAGTTAAAATAAATAATAGAAATAAAGAACAAGGCGGACGAGTTAGGGTGTGACACGGAGTGAGGAACTGACGTCAGCCCAACAATCCCTCTTGATTACTATGGACTTTGAAATTTGTGGTGTGTACTCCCTGAACTGTGCCTTACAGGCTGTGTACCTGTCCTTACCAGTAAAGCCAGCACAAATACCATCTTAAACAAGTCACCGGCCGAAACAAACAAACAAACAAACAAAAAATTACCAGCATGGTCAGCACAAATGCCAGCTTAAACCAACACAGAACATGCATATAGGCTGGTCACCAGCAAGTCCTGCAAAAACTATTCCAAAAACCAGTACACTCTATATGCTGGTCACCAGGTCAGCTTGTTGGTGACCAGCATAGAGAGTGTACTGGTTTTTCCACACGGTAAAATATTAGTAGCAGCCTTAAAGGCAATGAGATGGACAAAGGTTTTAATTCCTTTGTTTGTTTGTTTTTAGTTTTATTGAACGCCATTTGCAATGGCATCATTGTATATGGCATCACAATTAGAAAAAAAAACATGGCTTTAGAACTAAGAAAAAGTAAGTTAAATAAAGCACACACGATGAAGTATTTTGTTTATTTTTACTTTAGGTTTTGTTTGTTTCTATAAACGGTGCATGAGTAAGAACTTGTACTGAGTCAGTCTGCCTGACAGTCCTGCGTCGGGGCATAAAGGACCCTCAACTTCCGTGTGTCGCACCGTCATCTGTCCTCCCGGTGACCATAACAGGGATCGGTGGGGGAGCTGTCGGGGTGGAGCAGCTCTGCCAACACTACCAGCCAATGTGAAAAAAAATGGAGCTCGGAGTCAGACAACGATAGAGATGTGAACTGTCACACATCAGTCACCACATTCTTCGCCTGCCTACCTGTCACCGTACACACCGCCGGGGCACACTTCGCCTTTATGGCGGGTCTGACTTATTTAGTACTCCGGTTTTCGGGCTCCGCTGGTCGGTCCTACGGAGTGTTTTCCAAAGGCTTGACGAGGACTTTGTTGATATTTTTTGATCTCGCATGGCGACTGCGAATCAGATTTCCCTATATCTACCTCGTCGCCTCGATGATGTTTAATGTCAGATTACAGGTAATTATTCATTTCACTTTAACACTTTACCCTTCTTTAGTCAAAATACACCAGCTATAGCAGTCAAGTTTCCAGGTTACGAGCTCGTTAGTGTCAATAAGCCAACAGCTGATGGGAAAGGCCCTTTAACTTCCATGCCAATATAAACATATGTTGTCTGGAGGTTGAATGAACGAGATGTTTTTAAATATTCGCCCTCTGTAGATAGATAGTAGATTAACTTCAACTCAATTTAAAAGCTACTGCCAGTTTATTAGATACACTGAAACTAATGTAGTCTCATAGAACAGGAGGTAAATCCTTCCTCCATGAACGTTACAAAGCTCAGTTTTTCTTAAAAAAAAAAAACAAACAAAAAAAACTGTATGACTCGACTGTATGGTCATTTTGGTGGCTGCAGTTTGTAGCAGTAGTAGTAATTGGCAGGTGTTCCTAATATTTTGTCCATTCACATCAGTGAGGTCAGACTAAATACTGGACACAGTTCTCTTTGTAGTGCAGTTAGAGCTGCAACTAACACCCTTATTTTATTTTTTAAAACATAAACACAAAATATAAAGAAGCAATAATGACAGGCATCCCTTACATTTTTTGTGTGTGTGTTATAGATGGACACACATTTAGCAGATTATATTATAGAGTAAAAATCAACTTATCAGTGCTCTTTGGTGGACAAACTACATAATGGTAACAGTTTCTAAATTACCTTAACCCTTATCTAGCGTTTCTGATTTCGTAAGTATCTGCAGCAAGATAATATCAGCTGATATACTGGCATCACTGGTTTATTGGTCTGGTTCTAATTTTAATCACAGATTTCAATTTATTATCACACAAGCAAACTAAAGATGAAAATCTTCACATTTTAGAGGCTTATTTCTTTGTATTTTTGTTCATCGATTCAACACTTAAATGACTTTTTATGACTAAATGACTTTTAAAGACTTTAGCTGAACTTCTTTCAACAACTGATGCATATTTTTACTTTTCAGTTTAATCATTGTCCCTACTTAGATACCAACTGATCCTTTCTGGATCTAAATGAATTTCCAATTCAGCAGCATCAGAAACTACAGCCTCCAAAACGAACCTAAAGCCAAATAACGTGGCAACTGTGTGACCCTTTAAAGTTTCTTTCTTGTCTTCATCACCGTCTTATCCTTTCATATTGTATGTAGTCTGTTGCCTGACATCCTCCTTATCTCTTTTACAGGTACACATTGAAATCCACTGATCAATCTTCAATGCCTGCATTTGGACAAATAGTGAGCACTGCCATGTTTCAGTCCTCTTTGAACAAAAAAGTGGCCGATGCTGCACGTCGACGCATAGAGAGGAAATTTAATTCTGCAAACTGGTGTGTTAATGCAACAATGTGACGCGGCTGGCTGTCGTGGTCGGCTCTCGTCAGTGCCTTTTGCAGGGGAGGGACAGTGGCGATGTCTGCAAAAAACGAGCCCAGTTGTGCGGTGGTACGGTGGTGGAGGGTGGAGGGAAGGGATGGGAAGGGATGCTTCACCATCACGTCATCTCATCTCGCCACCTGAGATTCAGGAGCCGCTCGTCCTGACTGTGAGGGCTGTGTCGGGTGAAGGGTGGATTTTGACACTGCCTTTTCTCTGGATGTTGAAGGACTGTGGTGTGAACACAAAAACAGATGATTGTTGCTGTGGGACTTTGTAGCTTCTCTTAATCGTCTGACATGTATGTCTATTAGGCGCTCAGTGTAAACATCTCACAGTAAAAAACTGGAGCCATTTCACTTTAATTTAAAAAGTAAATATCTACACCGCATGACACAAACAAGCATGTTTTTCGCCCCCTGTGGCACTTTATTTGAGGTTAGCTGTATAAGCGGTACATGGTCTTTCAACAGCGGTTTGTTGTAGGTTAACACGACAGCTACCACAGCTGTTCTACTGGGAATTTGCAGCCTGTCAGTCATTGCGGTTTCGAAGGGAATCACTGCATGTCCTCTTTGTGTTTGTACCCACAGGTTGTCATACTCACTGTTGTGTTTCTGCATATCAGTGGCACTGGAAAGGTGACATCAGTGAACAATGTTACCTTCAAAACTATTTTTGTAGCTGCATTTGTCCAGAGTGTTTATCTCTGTGATAAATGTGTGTTTGGGGATTTTGAAGTCACAGAATTGAGGAGAGGGATGGTTGAATTTGAAAAGTAATAAATGAATGAAATCACCGTTCTCAGCCTTTTGTTGTGAAAATATCCGTTTATTAACTTTCCCACTCTACATTAATGCAATTTCCATCACAAACTATATCCTCAAACAACATGTAAACAGCAGCAAAATGAGGAAAAACGCCCTCACTCCTACTTCCCTTTTCTTCTCTTTTTACATCACTGATCATGTGTCCAGTACAGAAATTACATTGAAAAGGAGAAAGAGTGGAGAAACAAAAGAGATATATGTATCCAAATTAAACTGTATACATTTTATGGCCAGAATCTTGTTTTGGCAAGTAATTAACAATAACAACAAATGTAGAGTTTACGAAGATACAGGGATAAACATAAAGTCATACTAAAAGCACGTATGAGAGTAAAGATAACAACATAAATACAAATAATTACACAAAAAGTAGTACTGGAGACCCACATTAAAATATGAATGAATAAAAGGCAAAAATTTTCATCTCTCATTATGCTTTTATTTAAACATGACCCAGTTCTTTATGCATGACAACTTTCCCCACATCAGAGTTTCTTATACATGGTTCAGTGGTTTCCAGATTTTCTTTAATTTGCCTCTTAAATTATATGTTTTTTCCCCCAATCCCATGCAAATAACTATTCTTTAACCCTGATGTTTTAGTTGTAATATGCACACATGAACAAACGCATACTCTACTGGTTTCCAAGTCAATTCTGGAGAGCAGAAGTGAAAGAAACACCTGAAGTGTTGAGGGAATAATTACAAACACAAGTTCCTAAACTCTTACTCATCACGTTTCCAAAAGTGCTTTATCTGGACATACTCAAAATAAAATGAATAAGATATTGCTTGAAAGTCAGTTTTAAGAGAGCTATTCTTATTTCACTTAACATGAGTTGCTTATGTCCACATCATCCAGGAAATTCTTCCATCAAATCCATTTTACAAGCTTCATGTTTTGCTCCAAGGTTTCAGTTTATGTAAATCTAAACAAAGTGTGTGAACTCTCACGCTCTTGAATTTTGGTGCTTTGCCTGCCACATTTACATTTACTAGGCACAGCCACTGAACCACTGTTGTGGTAATTTCAATAAACAGTAAAATGTAAAATCCATCAGTCAGTGTGTGGACTGAGGCATTTCACTTCTGCCACACAGCAAACCTGACTAATATTAGATTAAGTCAACCCAGACAGAGAGAGACAGTAGAAGATGCCTTAATGAAAACAGATCAGGACAGACTTCACTCATGTTTCCACTCCCAAGCAATGATTGGACAGTTGATTGTTTTTCATTCAGTGCGATGTTTCTCTATCTCCAAAAAGAGAAGTGTTAGCAGTGTTAGTAGGTTTATGCTGCTCTCTGCTGCGCAACACTGAAACACACACACCACCTCATTTTGTTTTCTGTGCTGTGATTTGATTTTAACGAGGCGAGGAAAATTCATGTCAAAATGAAAAACAATTTGGTTATTAAAGACAAAAAGTTATATAAATGTGTTTTTGTGTGTTTCTTTTTTCATTTACTCATACATAAAAAGAAAATACATATAGCAGCGTGTATTGCATTTCAGTTTATGTCTTTGTTTGCTTTGTTTTATTTTGGGTATTTTGTGTTGTAGTACCAGATGCATCCACATGGGGGGAGCAGCCTATCGCAGCACTGGATCACCTGTCTTATCTGTTGGAAATACACATCATGAGCTGTCAGCCTCTTTGAGGAGGACACTGGACAACAGGAGAATTACACAGGTAATGAAGCTGTAGTACAACAAGAACTACATCTACCAGTGAAAGCAGAAATTTGAAATGCAGTACAACTGATTCTGTTGTTTCATTTGTCACGATTTATCAGTTTTATTCCAACACAGTGGTTTGTTGTTTAAAGTTAACTTTTACAAAATGCATCATTTATGAGTCTGGAGGGAGAACATAAATTTAACTTACACTATAAAGTGTGTTTCTCTGATCTACATCAATTAAAAAATCCTCTGTGATCCATTCTGTGTTTATAGGGAGTGAGTTCTGGCCAGCAGCAGACCCATTTGGCACTTCCCTTGAATGTGCACTTCTTTTAAGTAGATTTCCAAACTGCTGACACCCTTGCTCAGCTCAAAATGTCCCCAGCAAACTTATCCTAACCAGTCACTCTGATGCCAGGCTGCAGTGTAAAACCATGAGGGGTTGCCTAGGCAACTGTATTTCTCCGTGTGACAGACAAACCCTCCTGCCCGCCCCCCCTTCTGTGGAAAAAAGAGGATTTATTTCTCAGGGATTTGCCAGAGGAAAATATTTTAATAAGGTTATCATAGAGGACTGGCAGAGAGCGGGAGAGAGATCTATAGATGAGAGATAAGTCGGGTTATCTTTACCCTGTTTTTGCCAACCACCATTTGTACCCTGAGAAAAAAAAGGGGTTGTGGAGTAAAGATTATAGAGTTTTAGCCTTTGGCATCAGCAGCAGCTCACATGTGAAAGAGTGATAATACTGCAAATGGAAATGGCAGGGATTCAATTAAAGCTGCAATGCAGTATATTTAACGTACAACCCAGTTCCATACACATTATTCATGAACTTTAAACAATTTATCTGTGTGGGATCCTGAGATTTGTCATCTTTTGATTCTGAATTTCACCATGTAGACTACCTTTACCCATGTTTAATTACAAGATTTGTAAGCTGTGTAGTCTTTTTTGCCACTGTGTCCAAATACAGATGAGCTCTTATGTATTGTCATTTGTATTCCATGTGTAAGCTGAGAGACTCAGTAGCAGGTTATATTTGTTCGGTCAAGATTTAAATTAACTGAAGTGGTGCTTTTAATTGCTTTTTGGGGTCTATTTTTCCTCTTTCTGTGTCTTAATGGGATAGTTTGACATTTTGGGAAATGTGGTTTATTGTTAAAAGTCAGGTGTGATCATCATGTGATCATCATCTCATGTCTGTTTGCTTAATATGAATATAATGAGCAGATTTCCCAACAATGATAAACTATAAATATGAGAAGATCACATGGAGGCCCATTTCTGCCAATGTGATGAAGATAAAACAAACAAACAAAAAGATAATGTAAATCATTATAATGAGAAACTCTCAAAATAATGATTAGACACTCACTGAGATACTAAGTCATTATTTCAGGAAGGTGTCTCATGATAATGACTTATAGGATCTTACCACATTGGTGGAAGTGGGCCTCCATAAGATCTTTTACTGTCAAGTTTAGGCAGTTTATAAAGGTTTTACTTGAAAACAACGTACTGACAGGGGAACATACAGTACATCATATAGATTCTGGGACGTTACCAAACACACAGAAAAATGTACATCTATACAAGATGACACTTTGAAGAAAGTTCTAGTCAGAAAGTCTTGAACTACACTTCATTTCAAGAGTCCACAGTGTCCCTTGTGCAACAAATCTACTCATATATTTATTTTGGCCATTCTAACTTTGGTTTGCATCAGTATTTTATTTGAAGTTTTATTTTCCCTGTTAAGTTGAACCACCAATCATAATCCAATTGTCCACACTACATACTTTAACCTTTAGATCACAGCTCTGTTACACTTCATTTTAAAAATCCAAACTGTTTATGCGTCTGCTGTCAACCTTGTGCTTGACAAGCAAACAGGAAACCGGGCCTTGTGAGTTGTAGCAACTAAATGTCACGACTTGTTTGGAATCAGCTGCTCAGAATGACCCTACATAAAAGACACCCAAATGAAGAACTGCTTGAGTGATTAAACATGACACAGTTTATTGTAAAGAAACACCTCATGTGTCAAATCACGATTGTTAATTCACTTAACAGCCAGCATGGATATTTCACCCATGCATAGAGAATGGATTACTAATGCTAAAAGTAATCAAATATTAATCCACATGATTTTAGCTTTGATGCATTAGTCTTTAAACCCCCAGTTTGAGGTTTTGGTGGAAGTGTTCTGGCAGCGGAGAGCATTACTGCGTATAATGTCCTCTTTGTGGTTATTTAAATAGACCTGAGTTACACCTTCGGTTTGAAATGCTGTTGACCGGGGACGAGAGGCATATGCAAAGTGTTAAAAGGGATAAGATCAGGTGCCGAGATGAGCTCCGAGCTGACCTCAAAACTGAATCAAAGGAATGGGGGGGGGGGAGCCAAAGGGAGAGAGGGAAATGTGGAGGAGGAGGAGGAGGATGGTAGATTTGTGGTGTTATATTTGCTGTAGTAATATCGTGGGGACTGAAATAGGTCAGACAAGCAAAAGAGCATTCAAATATGTGCCTATTTTAAGAGGTGTTAATGTGACATTTTTCTATTTTCATGATGTGAACTTTTGTTTGCTTTGGAATTTTGTACATTCCTGCATTCATTTCTTGGATGAGTGCAATTTTAGATTATAAAGAGCAGCCAAAATCAGTAAAAACAATTGCTCTTTTTGACTTATTTGCTTAATATCTTCTAGTAATTGAACTGTCTGTAATAAGTCCTGTGCTGGAATATGGAAAAAGGAGTAAATATTACTCTTTATTTGCATTATTTTCTTCCTAGCAGCATCATATTAAAAATAGTGATACATTCAGTTTTTCTGTGTAAACTGTCAGCTGCATCTGACTTAACAGCTTATTTTTTTATATATTATACAGAGAAGTATTAAAGGATAATAGTTCAGCTATATGCTTCATGCTTTTATCTCATGTTATTGTTTGATCCTGCATGTTGCACCCCCCTGTTTCACTCTTCTATGTGCTGTTATACTGTATCCTGGTCACATAATCTCTCCATTGATAATCACTAAAATGACCTCTTTGGTGACAAATGATCTGGGCTTCATTTAGTGTGTTTTTTCATTTCATAACTGAGGGAAATGAGATGGTAAACCTTCCGTAAAGGTTGAGAATGAACTATTTGCTCAGTAGTGACATTGTCAAGAGGAATAACCTTTAGGGCTTGTTATGTAACCCCAGGATTGTACCTTAGATGTGAGGGGGACACACGCATACACACACACACACAGCTTTACGTTCGAGTGCTCAGGCATACACTGCTGCCTTTGTGCTCAGCAAACTCCAGACTCCATATAAAGACCCTACTCATATGCGTCCTTGGGGCCAGAAAATCAACTCAACTTTGCCCTTCGATCAGGTGGTGGCAGGAAAGAAGTGGCGGAGATGCAGAGCTGGCTATTAAACCAAAGTGGAGGAAGGAGGAAATCCTGCACCGCACTTCCTGTGACCTTTGTCACACACACACACACGCGCGTGCCATCACCCAAAGATTAACCTCATTGACCTCCACAACAGGAAGGAGGTGTGAAACCATGTCACATCCACTGGTTTGGAACAGTCTAATTCAGGGTTTGAGGACACATGGGACAAAGATTAGAGCAGCATCAGTGGAAAAAAAGATGACCTCCTAATCAGCATAAAGGTTCCTGTGTCTAAAATCTAAAAGTATTACTGTGTGAAACTTACTGCATCAGTTTTGTGGTATTTAGCCACAAACCAAATAGTTTTAAATTTTAACCTGATGATGACGCTAGAGGAAAAATCACCAAACTCATGAGGATTTAACATCTGGGGGCAATGATCATCTGTACAGATTTTCATGGCAATCTATCCAGTAGCTGCTGAGATATTTGAGTGTGGACCAAAGTGGTGCTCTTGTCCCAATCAGCATAATGTTCCTCACAAACGGGAGCAAAAATGGTTTAATCAAAGTATTCATACGGTGGAATTCACTGCATCGTTGCTTCAATGCCTCAACTTAATAACCTCGACAAGCTCCTGAAATTTATAAAGTTCAAACCACAATTTCCTCCCTAACTTTAAACACAGGAGCGCTCCTCACTGGCTCCTCAAATCTGTTTGATATTCATAAAGAAAAGAAGGATTCAGATATTTGAAGGGGGTTTAAAGCTCTGTAATGTGATTCCACTTGATTGCATTATAGAGGGAGTGGTTTTTGGGGAAGAGAAACAGAGGTTTGGGGGGTGGGGTGGGGTTGCTTGTCTGTGTATGTGTAAGTATGAGCTGGGGCGAGGTGGGGGGTAGGGGTGGGGCAGTCGGAGGTGATCGCCCTCTGGGCATTGCTGCGGTGACTGGAGCGTATGAAGTGGTATGACTGCTCAATCAGGTCACGTGAAGTCGGTCAGGAGTACCACAGACGTTTCCCATGATGGTCGGGCCTAATCTGCCAGACGTGCGCCTCCCTGGGGGTATGCACCCTCAGCGGCGCAAGAGACAGGGAGTCAGACAGCCCCGAACACCCCGCACATGTTCACTTCAAGCCATGGACTTTTACTTTTAGACAAATTTGAGGTCTTTGCTCTGTGGTTTGGAGGTGAAAGGATTCATTTCGGTGTTCGTTTTTTTGTCAAAAAACGACGGAACCTAACTGATCATTTGTTGATTTTAAAGCTCTAAAATCTGTGTCTGCAAGCTCACATTCACTCTCATCACCGACGATAACTGGGCCACACTCAGAGGTTCCTCTTATGACTCATAAACACATTAACATGACATTTATGTGGAATAGAGTGTAGTGTGTGTGTGTGTGCCAAAGAGTCAGACTCAGGAATCTAATTGCTTTTAATGGAACGTACTCTGACTCTCAGAGAGGATGCTCTGCTTGACCAGGTCCAGCACTGACATAAATGGACAGTAACACTGTATTTGTCCAACCATATTCCGGGTGCCATCACCACCATAATGCATGTGACCTATTTTCCAATTGTAGCACAGAGAATATTCAAATCAGGGCTTGCTCTGTGTGCTAACTACTTTGCATCAATCCATCTAGTATGTAAAAACTCATAACTAGTGGGACCGATGTGAAAAAGACTCTTTCATGGACCCTAACTGCAGGGGCTTCACCCAGATTCCTAAACATTCCTCATTACCCTGTTTTCTCTTTCATAGCCACCATCATTTTTGAAACTAACCAAGCTCTGAGGACTTTTTTCTTTGTTTTCCCCCTCTCAACGAAGTGCCACACGTCTCCCGGAATTAAGTTTCCTTTAAAACACATGGTTAGGTCGTCACAGCCTGCGCTCATTGCCAGAGCGTAGAGAAAATAAACACTGTCTGGATGCATGTGCCCAAATATCCCGCCTGATCCCCCCCGCCCACCTTAGGCCAGTGTGAGCACCACGTTTACCCAGGTGTAACTGCAGGGTCTCCAGTTTCTCTCTCTTCTCTTGTCACCAGACCGAACCAGACTGGATCGTGCCGGATCGAGTGGGTTCACTGGATTGTGTAATCTTTGTGGCCCTGCTGATGTGAATTTGGTAGATGGTAGAGCAAATTCAAGGAGTGCCACACCACGAAAGTGAAAATGATAATATAGATTTCAGGTGACATTTCAGTCGAAGCAAGTTTGATCATCCATGAAAAAGGAGGCAAATCATTTGCTTTCGCTTCTACTTGAACAAAAAATATTTGTGTTATGTCTGGAGGATGTCACTTTGTTTAGAGGAAAGGACTGAGAGTGAAACATCAGTCCAAAAGAGACACCTATGAATAAACAAATCAATGAATACATTAAAACATCTGTTCGTGTTTGACCATTGGAGTAATGCACACAGGAAGTGAGACCCCCTCCTTCTCTGCGGAGGCAGGAATGCTATAATTGAAACCACGTGTGTTGTAGAAACAAGCCTTGCAAAGCTCTCTCTCTTTCTGTGTGTGTGTGTGTGTGTGTGTGTGTGTGTTCTCTGTTCCACTATTTCCTAACCTGGTGGTTTTCCTGGCTTATGTAAGAGTCTCCAAAAGCCCTTACTGTCTCTTCTGAAATTAGTCTTTAATATTTTGGATTGTTTGCTGGTCAGATCACTGCAGAGTACAATATATTGATGCAACATGTTACTCCACAGCACTTGGTGCAACTGTGAGGCTCACTTAAATTAATTCCATAAATCATTTTTGCTGCTCTTGTGCATAGCACTCTTCACAAACCTTTCTATCTGTCCTTTAAAATGCACTGCATGTTTAATGCCATCCCTGCTCTTTGAAGCTTTGTTTTCCTACATGGGGGGGGGGGGGGGGGGGACTCATCATTGGACCAAGACAGTGGACTGCACCACTGAAACACTGCAACACACCTGGGTTACAATTACAGTTACAATGTCTGTAGGGATTCTGTTCTTCGGTAACAGTCGTTTGTCCTTTTTAGTATTTTCATTTTCTGCTACTGCTTATTTTTATTCTACCCCTCTACATTTCAGACTGAAACACTTACTTTTTACTTGGCTACATTTATTTCACAGCTACATAGTTACTTTCTAGGTTGTACACAAATCATCTAATAGAACATTGCACATTATTATACATGAATCTATCTACAGGAACAAGAAGTAGTTTACCTTAACTAACTACAACATTAAAATACTGATTACATTGCATTATTAATCACAATAAATGGATATAAATATTGTGTAGTGAACACTCTGAGAGGAGCCATTTTGCTTAATGAGTAAATTTACAATGAATAATAGTGATTTTCTAATCACATTCCTGTACTTTTACTCAAAAAATTGAATGGAGAGCTTTGACTTTTAACTTCTACACCTGTCAATAATAGGTCACTTTATGGTGCAGGATGATGAACTGTACATTAAGGCAGTAAGGGTATAACCCTATAAGTTTAAACATTTAAATATGTTTTGCAAGTAGTGGGTAAAGGTACTCACAATATTTACTCAATATGCATTCAGTTTTACTTAAGTAAAAGTACAGAAGTATTGGCAACAAAATGTATAAGGTGGCAAAGGTAAAAGTACTGGTTGTGTAAATTGTACATTATATTTGTTTTAATAATCTGAATCTGCAAAGTTACTTGCAGCCATAGCTGTCAAATAAATGTGGTGAAATAAAAAGTACAATGTTTGCTTCTGAAATTTAGGCCAATGGAGTAAAAGTGTAAAGTAGCATAAAATGAACATGCTGGCAAAGTTTATTTGGTATTTTCCAACAATTAATAAAATACAACTAAAAACAACCAACAGCAGTGAATTCTTGATGTGTATAAGCAAATGCCACGGCAAAATTCAACTATATCGGACAATCAATACTACTAATACTATAGATACATTTGTTGGGTGTAATGTCACTATTGCCTGGAGTCACGTGAGGGCTGAGCAGTGATGAATGCTGACGCGCTGCACGAGCTGTGAAGCGGAGCTGGGATGGGATTAACAACTAGTGTCAAGCGGACACAGATACGAGCGATACTTCCTGTTTTTACTTCCAAAATAAAAGCAACCGCTTGACGGACAACCTCTACGTGAGCGCGACTCACTTTTATTTTTTATATACAAAATCACCGTACATCTCGGGCCGTTCCGGTTTGTGTGTCGGCCAACTTGACGCAGCCATGTCAACTACTCTCCCGACACTGGTGGAGTGAAGGCGTATTTGGAGGGATAACGATAACACACCCGGCCACAGTGGGCAAAAAGACACCGCCGCCGCTGCTGCTGCTGCTGCTGCCACAGACACACACCGCTCACTGACTGACTGACGGGAACCGGAGCGCTGCCTCGCGACTGTGAGGCGTAAATGGCCACAACATTTCCTAAAAAGAAGACGCTGCCAGTGAGACAACCTGTGTACCAAATGCGCCCTGGAAATTAGGCTCGCGCGCATTTGCCGTAAATTAAACCTTTTGTCGCCCGACGGAAGTTTCTGTGACCATTTATTTTTTATTTTTGGAAGGGATCTTGATTTATCGGCTGCAGACATGGACGAGGACAACCAAGGTAGGATTCAGTCAGTGCAATTCACACAGCTGATTTGTAGCTATTTCATTAACTGTCAGGAGACATGTGCCTCTGTAGCCTGCTGCTGTGTGTTTCTCAATCTATTAATAATTATATTCATAATGATCATAATAATCATTTTATGTATACTGACTTTGGCCTTTGATTTAAGTCGTTTTAGACTTGACATGGACTTAGTTTGTGTCAAACCACTGATCTAATCTGCCTACAAACACAGTCATCTCCCCCACATTAACGTTTTCTGTCACTGACATGAAGTTGCCTCTTTAGAAACCAGGGACACCCCCCTCCACTCACTCATGTTGTATTAAGAGCAGTTAAATGACTTACAGCTACATGTGTTTTAAGACTGACCTACCCGATGATTAAGACTCAACAAGGTTATCAGGCTTGAATGGATAAGCACGCGTGACTGACAGGGCATCAGTGTCGTATTAGAGCTGTAGCCAGGAGACTCGCGTTTATCTGAGCCTTTTGTCAGCAGTTGGGCTGGTGTCACTCCGGCCCAGCAGGTCCTCTCACAGTCAACCAAGCGTAGCCACGAGACACGGATTCATTTATTGACTCATGACAATAGCTGAGCTTGTTTTTAGAATGTGTTGGCACGGATGCATCACTGCATGACTTCGCCACACTACTACCCTGCGGACTGCATCCACCTCTTAGATCAGAAACAGAAACTTTTGAATGGGGGAGGCCAGACTTGGGAACAGTTTTAAAGCACAGGGGAACATTTGTGAAATGAGAAGTTTTAATCAGTGAGTCGCGTCTCTGTGAGGTTGTTTGACTGGCCCAGGTTCCCCTGAGCCTGTATACCCATGATACTAACAAGCCAACTACCTGTCACCGTCTGACTCTGATAGGCCCAAGGGCCTGGGGCACCCTCTGGCGCTGCCCCTGGACCAGCAAATTCAGCAAGGCCTGTTAATTAACAACACACACTTAAAAGTTTGTCAAGGTTTTTAACCCGGCAGGTGAGAAATCCATCACTGCTCTTGTCTCACCTCTACAAGCCAGCGGTATCCAGTTCCACATGTTTGCTGCTTGCAGAGCCCAGCAGGATGTGACTATTTGCTGGAGCACTGCATTCATGGCATGCAGGCATAAAGCTGTCATTGTACTGTGTGCGTGGCCGGTCTGGCCTCCAGCGGTGGCACACATCAGCACAGCCCCACAGACAGACATATGGTGCTGTGATGCCAACCAGGGATAGCTGACAACAGCCGGGAGCATTTACACACACATACACACTTTGACTCACATACATTCATAGCTACGTCCTGACAGACGCACAAATTAAATTTCTCCTTTTTCCCTTATGGCGCTGTTTGCAGTGATGATAGATGGACGGATGGATCATGACCTAGAATAGTGTGTATGTGTGTGTGTGTGCATGTGAGCAGGTGTGAGTGTGTGTGTGATTTATGCCACAGTCTGTCTTCTCATCTGGAATAAATAGTGTCCTGTATGCTGCAGGAAAGAAAGGCTGCAGAGTTCTTGTTATCTTGTTATTTTTTTGTTTAGTTTTAGGTTGTGAACATTATCTTCAAATTGCTGCTTTTTTAACAAGTTAGCACCTACACACACACACACACACACATACGCACACAAGCCCACAGCAGAGTTGTGCAGGGGGTAGCAAAAAAAACTAGAGGATGAGCGATTGTGCTGGTCGGGATTACAGGCATGAATCTGGTCAGCGTGATGTGGCGGACAGGTGGCAGGTTGGTTCAATATCTGACAGTCATTCCTCACAAAGGTACACACACAGACACACACAGACTTTGCCAAGTCACAAGTCGAGTGAGAGGGAGGACAGAAAGTGGCGGGCAGAATGAAATAGTGAGGCGTCTGCAGGGAGCACAGACAGCGAGAAAGGCGTGAGGATGGAAAGAACGTGTGACCACAAAGAGAAAGAGAAAGAGTGAGAGTGAGACACAGTTGTAGTAGCAGCAATTGCAAGATGTCTGAGAGGGAATGAGAGACCGAGACAGGAGATGTGTGTGTGAGAAAGGGGGGTGGGGAGTGGGGGGGGGGGTGAAGTGCCAGACCGAAGTTGGAAAATGGCCAAAAAGGTATGGAGCACCGCCAGTGAAAGACAGAGAGGGAGAGTGGCAGTGGACCAGATATTCTTACTGAATCAATTCTCCAGTGTATTACAGGAGTCCTTCTGTTCTGTCATAATTAACTCTCTCCGCACAGACATTCATGGTCCCCAGAGGAAGAAGCCTAGTGTCTTTGGTGATCACCAGACTGTTCCTGTAGCACCACTGTAGGGTTTATTTTGAAATGTCCCAAAAACTATGAAATGGATTGTGACAAAATTTTGCACAGATGTCCCTCGGTATTAATTATAATAATTTTGGTGTTCCATGTAGTGTTGCCATCAAGTCAAAAAGTTTATTCAAATTAGTTCTATGGTTTATGACCTGCAAAGCTAATGACAGTCCCATCAGCCTGAACTGCACTGTGTTTTTAGTGCTAATTAGCAACACTCTGCTAACACTCTTAACTAACATGGCATCATGGCTGCTGAATATCAGCTTGCTAGCATTATCATTGTGAGTATGTTAGCATGCTGACGTTAGCATTTAGCCCAAAGCACTACTGTGTTGAAGCGCAGCCTCTGAGAGATTCCAGCTTGGCCTTAGCATCTCTGTCTTGTTTCAGAGATGGATTTTCTTTCTGTCTGCCTTTTTTCACTTATTGGATTCTTAATTTTCTATATTTTACTTTTCCCCTTATCAGTTACTTTTCTGCAGCCTCATCCAGGAATGTAGAGACTTGCCTTTGCACATTTGGCCGTACAGTACAAGGCTTAGAGAAAACGAGTCCATAGTAATCCATCTGACACGCATGACGGTCAACAATACAATGCCTTCTGCCACAATAGTCGCTCAATGGACAATGGGCCAACAAGAGCCCACAAAGCTTTGCTACAGTGAGGCCTGTCTGACTGAGCAGACGGAGCGTAGCTTACTGTAACACATTCTCGTTCTGCATGACTGTCTCTGACACTCCATCAGATGTACACCTACAGTATCTCTGATCCCTCTGCTTTGGTGTAGAGTGTCATTTTTTCTTTTCTAGTCAGTGAGCTGTATACACTGTCTTCATTGGAGACTACAAGAGTGATGCCCATATGGTATGAATCAGAGCATTTATGCTAGACACCGTCTTCACAGCACGCCTTGTGACGGCTGGCGAGTTTGGCTACAGACCGCTCTATTTACACACTGTGAAAACCAGCCATTTAAACTTGGCAGTTCGGCGTGTGAGTGTGTGGTCTGTGGGGTTTACGGCACACTGCAGCACAGCTCAGGCGAGGGAGAGACGCACACGACGCGTCGGGCTTTGAGATCTCCGCGCCATTCATCTGCCGGCCGCAGGACAGCGCCAGCAGCTTCCTGCTATGTTTGAGATCTGTGTTTTTTGTCTTTGGAGTAGATTTGCAGCTGCTGTCTTTCCCCTGCAGCCCACACGCTGTCAAGTGGCTGGGAGAGGAGCGTCATGGAGCGTAGGAACAAATCATGCTTTAATAGTACACACCTCTTAGTGGTATCCAGACTGAATACTTTCCTATTCTGACTTGACTTTTTTTGAGAGGGGTCACCTGGTTCACCTGCACTGCACATATCTTCAGAAAATGGTGACTCTCAGGAAACCGGTAGGTTGTGGATGTTTACTTCAAGCCTGAGGAGGCTTGGGCAGGAGGCAGGGGTCTGTATGTGGTCTGTGTGACAGTGAAGAGCCTGAGGGCCTTGCAGGATTTCAGGGGCCAGCAGAGGGGTAGTGCGATATATAGACCCAGAACTCTAAAGAGTATGAGTAGAGATTTCTGTATAAGTTATCTCCCCACAAAAAGTCTGGTGTATAATTCATCAGGCACTGGCAATAACAGGGTCAGTTAGGTAGGTTAGCATGAGTACTCCAGTGTATAGGCTGCTGTTCTAGCTTTAGTGTATGGACATTTGTTAAAGTGTCCTTTGTGTTACTTTCTCACAGATTTTTTTCTGTGTCGACTTAACTAATAGACTTATCATAACAATTTTCATTGGTACTATTTTCAGGGTACTTCTTAAAGGAATAGTTCAACATTTTCAGTCAGTGTTTTGAGGCCAACAGCATTATGTACCAAACTCCATGTAAAATTAGTCAGTCTTCACACAAACCATATGTGTGTGTGTGTGTGTTTTTATTATTGTGGTTTGTATTTTTTTCTGCCTTTTAACATGGTGGCATACTAAAACCAAAATCTCTCAGACTGTTTTGTTCCCACCAGTGTGACTCATCCCTGTTAAAGAGCGTGTGTTTCCTCTGTTGTGACTGCTGTGCGCTCTCACTGCTCTCACACGCTGGTGGTCACACACAGGCAGTCCGGCCTCACCACGGCTCAGTGACTGCTTTGAGGGGTTGATGTGGAGATAGAGGAGACTTCTGGCTTCTGTATGTGGCTTGATGTTAACTGTATAGACTGAAGTCTGTGTGCATGTTTCATCTTGGACTAAAAGGTCAGTGAACACAGAGGGCCCTTGTTGAGTTTGGCCTCCAAGAGTATCAGATAGCGCATTACATTTACTCATGACATCCCCTCAGTGGTTTAAGTTGGACTCAACACACATTACGCCAGGCTGACCCATATGGAAGTCAACTTTCTGGCTTTGGATTGCTTCTGTACATGATCTACTTGCATCAATGAGAGCTAAGTTTCAAGTGAACATGAGTCATGTGTGCAAATCCTCTTGGACCTCTGTTCTGTTTTTTCAGCCTTAAAAAAATAAGAGTTTGAAGTAGTTTTATAAGTGGCTGCGACGCTGATGGCAAGACTTAATTTTTGTCTGGAGCAGAGGAGGAAAAGCACACATGCAGGAGCTTTTCAAGAAAGTATTCAGTTTCCTCCTCGTCTAACAGACAGCGCTGTGCAGGTCTACTGCTCAACAGGGTCACAGATTGGGATCTGTCTTTGTAGCATTAAAGACCATCAAGGGGCTTGTGGAGGGGAGATGTGAGGCAAATCGAGCTATTTTTCTCCTCTTTGGAAAAGAAAAATCAGAGCGTGCTAAAGGTCCCAGGAGTCTGAGGCCATGTGCTGAAGTGAATTTTGGGCAAAGAACGTCCTGCTCCACTTGGGCCTTTGTGGCAGTCTGGGTTCATGGCTGCCATTAAAGTGTGTGTGTGGAGGCGGGGGAGTTCAGGTCTGTCGGAAAGGGAAGAGAAGAGAAGGCCGAGCAGAGTGGACAGGAAAAGGGAGGGTTGGAACAATTATGTAAGTGCACAAAGATTGTTTGACCTGCTGAAGATGCAGGAAAAAGGTGTATCCCCCTCTGACTGCCAGTACATCCAGTGCTCCACACGACAAAAACACAACACAGTCTCCAGTTGCCTGTAGTTTTCTCTCCCAAAACTCAGATTTTTAACACAGATTACAGTTTTATTCAGTAGATACTGAAAAGTTCAACCAGCTGTTATCACCCTGCAAATGTCCATCTGATTTTTACCAAAACCACTGATCTGTTTCGCCTTTTCTGAACTAACAAGATAACAGTAAAGTGATGTGATGCTTCATACTTTCCATCCTCTTTTGCACCCACTGGCTATGTCCTCTGCTAGAGGTTGAACTTAGCCTTTTGCTTTAGATATTTTCAGAAATGCCATGTGTATATTAGAGCTGCAACAATTAAGTCGATTAGAATCAACAATCAGCAATCACTTTGCTGTTTTTCCTTGTCTTACATTGTAATAAATGGAATATCTTTGGGTTTTAGACTGTTGGTTGGACGAAATAAGACATTTGATATGATCACCTTGCACTCTAGGCGGTTGTTATGATTAATGATAAATTTTCTAAACAATATCAAATCATTACTCCTCCCCTAGATGAGCTTCACACCAGTTTTACATCAAAATTTTGGTCAGGTGTTGTCATTGTCACCTCCTCAATGTTCCTTAGATGCATCATGGAATGGTACATCCCATGGTGTCTTTTATGGTTACATTCTCAGGCCTACAAAACGATTACTCTGGCGCACTTTTGTATTCAGCTCTATGGTCCATTCTACTCTTGGACATCTCTGTTCTGTCTTGTTCCAGTGTGTGTGTGTGTGTGTGCATAGAGCATCTGGCCAGCCTCCAGCCTCTTACAGCGCTCTTGTCTCCCCCCCTGGGGCTTGTGGCACTGCCACTCCAATGCCAACCCAGCTTTTAAGAAGGGATTTGTAACACTCAGTGACTCACTCTGGGGGTCAATGTGTCAGTAAACCACTACAGCACATCCTCAGTCTTTGCTATAACTCTCTTTCTTCTTCTTCTTCTTTTTTTTTTTTTTTTTTTTTTTTTTTTGCTAAATGTGCATGTTTCCACCAGCTACCCCCACTCCCTTTTTTTCCGTAAGATGCTGCTGCATCATGCAAAATTCATTCTTCTTTCATAGGGAGAGAGGATGAGCTGTGACTGCACCGCTGAAGAAGGCTGAGGTTGTTGCAGTCGTGTAGTCTTTCCCTCCACGTTCCCTGTCATAGGCTCTGTGCTACTCAGAACGGCAGCGGTGCTCTGTTTGTCACTGAGACATGCTACAAAGAGCACAGCAGGATGACCA
This sequence comes from Lates japonicus, assembly GCA_033238685.1. NCBI lineage: Eukaryota > Metazoa > Chordata > Actinopteri > Centropomidae > Lates > Lates japonicus. The sequence continues at coordinate 1,115,510 of BRZM01000088.1, read as the reverse complement.
TGTGACACACAGGTTCTTCAGCAACCTGTCAGTGTGTGTATATGTGTGTGCTTGTGATGGCATGCTGGGACAGTGAGTCAGTTTGTATATGTTGAGGAGAGAGAGATGGAGATGGAGACATGCAGCAGTGGCACAGATTCAAAGAGACTGATAGGGAAGCGGATGCTGCAGTCGCACAGTGTGTAGAGTCAGATGCTTTAAGTAGGTTAGTGGTGCAAGGCTCAGCCCAGCTGTGTATACCTCATGCTTCTCCACTTCCACTATTTCACTTGTGGAGGCGTGTGTGTGTGTGTGTGTATATAGAAATGTGTGTAGATGCGCACACATGACTGTGAGTGTGTGCATCTCTTTATATGGTGGGCATGCATGCTCACACAGAGGATTAGTGTGGGCTGCGTGCCCTCACGATGCGTAGACAAATGGAGGAGATCAAGTGGGGAGGGATATGGATGACAGTTAGTGGATTATAGGTCAGGGGCTCGGGCCGCTCTCTGTCACTTCCCTACTGTGGAGTGCTGGAAAACATATAATACACACACACACACACACACACATATATGTATATATATACTGTGCATACTGTATAAACAGCATTCAACCATGACAAAAGAGGCAGCCCTGAAAAAAAGCAGAGTGGAAAAAGAGAGATGCCTTCCCCTGTCTTTTTCTATTCCTGACACAGTCTGTCTTGTGATTTATGGTATGGTGTGTCACCAGGATTTTCTGCTCCGTGCTCCTCATCTTTAAGCTCTTTTCCTCTGCCCTGACCCTTGAATTGAGCAATTGTTTTCAGACATAGGATGGCTGAAGGATTGTTGCTTTAGTAAAGACTGTGATATATAAAATGAATGGGTGGCAGGATCCAGGATAGTCCACAAGGGCATCAATAACCGGGGTCTTTCCACAGGCACAATGGTCGCTCGACACATGGCTGTATTTGAGGTGCTTTCACCCACCCCATAGTGCCATAAACACACAAACACACACACACTTTCTCTCCCTGTCCACACTCTCACACCCACAACACATAACTCGCAATGCATCAATGTCAGTGCTCCCACAGACGATGATCGGGTATGATTGATAATCCAGTGTGGCTTTGAGTGGGTCATGACCACTGTAACACACACACACAAAAACGCACACACACAAAGTGGCCCCGAGGGTTTATCAGAAGGTGAGTGATTTGCAGCAGCTCTCGGACACAAGTTCCTTCACACATGCACTTAATCTCTTAGTTGACCTCTGTCATGTTGAATTTCTGTCATCATCAGCTTGTACACGCACCACAGCTAACCTTGAAAAAAGCTTTTCTTTTAAAATATTTTTGTTGTTGTCTCTTGATAATGTAATGTGGCCAGAGGAACATGATGCAAACGCTCCATCATTAATCTCCTCATAAGTGGACTCAGTCAATACATAAACTGAAGCAATAATGAGTAATTATTGTTTTTCCCTCAGGGAGATGTCAGTCAGTGATATTGAAAACACCAACAGCTCTCAACTGCTGAATCTCCCAGGACATCTGTGGTTTTCATACATGCCTTGAAGCTGTCAGAAGGCCGTACATGTGCTTAGTTTCATGGTAAAATGCTGGATTTCCAGCACTTCTCACTCTCTCTTCTCTCTCTGATGGCTTAAAGGAAGAGGAAACCAACCTGATAGTTTTTAGTTACCGCAGATAACAGCGTTTATTACATGGAAAACACTTTTTTACGCAGTTGTATAGAGGAAGTGCAAGATACTGATCATGCATTCTGTCCAGCCACGTCGTGTCTGCCTGGTCGCTATTTTCATATCTGTTTCACCTCAGAGTTTCCTCCTGCGTTCTCCTGTTAGCTGGCTGCAGAAGTGAAGAAGTTCATGTAATTTTTAATGAAATAATGAATAGGCTTTTCTCCCACTTAAAAACCTCCTGGCAAAGAAGCATTTAGTAACAAGAACATTTTTAAATTTTAAAACCTCCATGCCCTCATAATGAAGTCATTCTTTTGCAAAAAAAACTTTGACTAAGCACCTAGTTTTGTTGAGGTAGCTAAAAGTAGAGGGCTGTACTTTGGTGGTACAGTAACTGAGAACTAGGGCAGCAAAAACAAGCTTTGAACACAACTTGACATATGCTTAACTTCTTAGCAAATAGTTGCTTATTTACACATCCAGCAGATGCAGACCAATATTACCATTATTATTCCCCATGAGTCACGTTTCTGGTCACCGGGCAAATGTAAATGCAGTATTCTCTCTCTTTTAGCTCTGTTTTTGGTCTCTACCAACTCCTGAAGGAAATATTTGACTCTTTAGCTGCTGAATGCTCCATTCTGTTCACCAGCCAGTCAGCAACTGTGTCTTTCTATTGGTTCATCACTATGAGTGAATCCTTTCACATTGTCACATTGTTCTAATATTGATTCGAGTCCTTTAAGTGGGATTGACGTTGCAGTATGTGGCAGATTTTTGACCCCTGAATTTAAGCAAGTTAAAGCAAATTCTAAAATAATTGGGTATTGACTCAGTATTGATGCAGCGTCATTCAGATTTGTGAGGTCGGTTCATCAGCTCTCAGCTGGTCTTGTTCACCCAGCAACCTATTTTTACAAATGAATCAACCATGTTGCCTAAAAACTGTTTATATACTGCTAATTTACATTAGACATTTTAAAAGAAATTTGATGCTGCCCTATGTTTTTTTTTTTTTGTTGAAGCTTAGGCCAAATGGGCTGTGCTATCAAGGTCATCCTAGTTGTTTTAATCTGACTTTTGGTTCCTCTGTGGAGATGATGCAAGAGTCAGAACTCATGTTTACTGCTAATAAACCACTGAGATTTAAGATAAGAGGCTAAAGAAAAGGCTGCTGTGTGTAGATGCTCATGATCTGGAAAACCCCTTTAAACAGAACCTGGAAAAGAGTGATGGTCTGATCTGAACCACCCACATATTTTGTGTAATAAAAAAATCCTGGCTCAGGTTTTGACTCTGTTATGAACTCTTTTTTCTCTCCTCCTCCTCCTCATCCGCCTCTTCTTCTTCCTGCTGTCTTGGAACAACAAAGTAGAAGTGGAGTCCTGCTTGGCAGCTGGAGCGTCTCTTCATCGTCCTGCCTCCCTCTCTTTCTCTCTGTCTGCCGTGTATCTCTGTGCCTCTCTTTTCCAGATTTAAGGCCTGAGCCCAGTATAAACAGCCTGTGCTGCTGCCTCCTCCGTAGTGTTTGTCTTTCAGTCACGTGCAAGTTCTGCATGTCTGCTCAGAGCTTCCATATCAGACCGTGGGCTGAAGAGACACTACTATTTCCGGAGTGAAATAGGACTGTAGGGGTCCTTACAGAGGCCCTGCTAAAAGTTCCTGGAGGCGTCTTATGTTGTGACAAACTAAGCAACTTTGCAGCTGAGTATCCTGGTTTACTGACAACCAGATGTGTTTTTTAAAGTAGGGCCACAGTTCAAACCGCATGTGGGTAAAATGAGACTACATACCATAAAAATACGATGTGAAGAATTGATCAAAATGAAAAAGCCTCCTCCTCAAACCTCTGGTTTGTGACTCAAAACATACTTAACCAAATTATACTGACATGAAAAAACTTTTTTGATGTCAGTCAGACTTATACTATACAGTGTTACCGAAAGTTTTACCTAACAAATTTGTTTTCAGCATGTTTCCAGTATATTACTTTTTGTCCAGTTCTGAGTTGCTCCTCATTCTCCTTAGTGAACTGCATTGTGGGAGAAAGGTGCGCATCAACAGCACACTCAAAAATGTACCATATTTAGTATGGAGTTTATTTTGTCTCTTTTTCACTTTGAAAACACAGACGTACTAAACACCTGCCTTGAACTAGTGTGTTATATGGCTTTGGGACGTGCTAACAATAGCATGCTAACATATTCAGAATAACAATGCTATCGTGCTAATGTATAGATGATGCTGACCAACAGTCGCTGATTACGGAGTGGCGTACGGATGTGTGCACTAAATTTCATGGTAGTCCAAAGGGATGGTCCATCAACAGACCTATGTACTACACTATACTAATTCTGTATAGTAGAGATATATTTCTAAATCATCTGACCCCTGGGATTTATCTTGTAACCCCCAGGGTGAGTCCCGACTTCCAGGTTGGGAACCAAGTTGACTGTGATTTTCTCAGACTCAGCATTCACTATCAGGTTTCTAAGGGGAAATTTTATAGGATTGTAAACTGCTCTATTCAGCAATCAGGCTGTCTTGTGATTAGTTGTGCATGCTGGTAGGGTGAAGTGACATTGTGTGGAGAGTGCTGATTCTAGCATTGCTGCCATCTCAACAGATCTGACCGTACACCCAGCGAATATAAAATTCTTCAGGACTTAGTTCGGCCCCACACATGCAGGCTTCTTGACTTCAGAGTGGGTGTTATTGTGTAACAGTTGAATCCACGGTCAATTAGGAAAGGTCTTGTCTAGACAGTGTGAGATTATTATAAGAACATTATGTACAACAAGACAGAGAGACAAAACAAAGCTTTACTATCATTGTCAACCTGCAGATTACATGGGTTAAATGGCAGGCTGTCAACATCAACATCTTCCTTTCAAATTTGGCTCATCTCTTTGAGAAAAAAGCAAAAGTCTGAGCAGGTTGTGTAATATGATAAGAAAAGGTCTCAGTTTCTGCAGTCGACAGACGACAGACTGATGGGTGGCCTGATTGTATATCAGCTGCATAATGTGAAACGGTGTAAGAAATCAGTGTCAGTAAAAAAGTACTTTGTGGTAGTGGAAATGGCACTTAAGGTAAGATCAACAGTCATAATCAAAAACCATCTCTACTCGCAGTCACGCTTGTAATTGAGCAAAGATGAAAAAACAGGGGATGCTGCTGCCAAAACCACTCAACTAAGTCTGAGGATCGTGACATATGATGGCCCAAAAATAAACCAATCAGAGGCTGTTTTTCAGATCCAAAGGGAAGAGGAAACGTTTCTTTTAGAGTGAAATTTGGCAAACACAGCACTTGTTCATGAATAAGTGACTGTGACTGGTGGGTTCTGTGAAGAGACTATCTTGCTTCAAGGGATTGTGTTGTAGAGTCTTTGAGACTTTGAAGATTCAAACAGCCATGTTGTGTTTGATGTAACCTCTGATTTTTGTTGTAATTTTCATAAAGGGAATGTTGTGGATGTCTCTTCTGAGATGAGAGCTAACAACAAGTGACTGCGGCAGACTTGGAAAACATTCAGTGATTTCTTTGAGGCAAACAAACAGTTCAAAGAGGGCAATTTATTTGCATTTGACAGGCCTTTCTGCAACACATATTCTAAAAAAACAAACTACAAACATGAAATTTTCAAATAAATTTTACACATCGAGAATAACATATTGCTGTTTCATGCACTCCAGGTGTCTTTTATCCGATATTTTACACCAAGGGTTGCATCCAAGGACAATAGCATGGTTTTCACATCAGATGTGTTTACAGAGCTGAAAGACTTCCCTCCTGAAAAGACACGTAGGAAGTTGTTATCTCTTTTTATCCAGATGACGGTGAAACTTCTGTTGTTTTTAGCAACACTAGCAACATGGCTCATGCCAATTCTGCTGACTGTGGTGGTCCCCTGACTTTTCTGTTAGCCTCACTGTGAGGTCCAAACATCTTCTTTAGGAAGATGTATCCACAACCATGGGATAGACTGGTATGAAATTTGGTGAAGACATTTTCCCCACAATAATTAGCAATCACTTTAGTGACCCATGGACCTTTTATACAGCATCATCAGGTCAAGATTTTAACTTGTCCAATACTTTATCTTCTGACCAAATACCTGCAAAACTAACTCTCATCAGCTGTACTGTTGCCAATTAGCAAATATTAATCCATTGAATTAAGATGGTAAACATGCTATTTGTTATACCTGCTTACTCTAGCATTAGAGCTAGACCAATTAGTTAGCCAGTATCAGCCAATATTAGGGTGTTGCAGAAAGACACATTGCAGTAAAAAACAAACAAACAAACAAACAAAAAACCTATATGAGGTTTAAGGTAATTTAGATCAATATGTTACTGCTATGTTTCTTGGGGAAAAAAAAACAAAACAACAACAACCAAAAAATCAATGTGAGCATGTTAGCATGATGATGTTATTTACATCAAAGCACTGCTTTGTACGTACTGTAGAACTGTAGACTCTTGAACTTGGTTCCTGATCTTTGTTCCCCTCTTATTATCATTTTTCATGGACAATGGAGAAAAAGACCTCAGCTGACCTTGGTAAAAGCGAAATAGCAGGAGAACAGAGCACCCAAGAGTTTCATTTGGGAGTGATTTGAAACATGCAGTTGTTTGGTTTGGCTGGACATGAAATTCCAATGTGGACATTTGTTTTCCCGAAAAAATAAAGATGGAAATCATTGTTTTTTATGCGTGTTTGAAATCAATATGATTAAAGCCAGCATCATGGTGCAAATGGGAAACTGCCTGAAACTTGTTAGTCGTTATTACCATGGTGGGAGAACTTCTTTGAAGATAGTGACCGTTATGAATAAGAAGATTTCGGCCGACTTGTTTCTTTGTACTAGAGCAGAAACAGCAAATGAGTCTTCTTTATCTCTAACTTTTACTCCAGCATATGTAGTTGCAATAGAGATTCCTAAGATACAACTCTATGAAGATAAAGATAGTAAAAGAGCACAGTCAGAGATGCAGTGTTTGGAATAGTGAGGAAGGAACCTCAGAATAGTGTTTTTTGTAAAAGTGACTTAGTGAAGTGGACAATAACATAAGCACTGTGGACTGGAGTGGCTGCTACTCCAGCCTCATAAAAGTTGTAGTTGATGCTCTTTAGGTGAGTGGACTGTATTTAAAATGAGTGCGCTCTGCTGCACCCTCAGTGCTGCTGATCTGATGTGAAATGCAGGCCAAAACCTCATCATCATCGTAATAAACATCCAGAAGGCTATGTGAAGGGAAGATGGGCCTTATGATAGTTTGATTCCTTTATTAGCAAGGCTAATGTTTGTGTTGAGTGTTCTCCAGGTGAAATGTGGAAGAGAGTTGATGGTTGTGTGAGAGAGAGCGAGTTGAAGCAGAAGAGCGGGGTGTAAGTGTTGGTTGGATATGGATAAAAAGAAGAGATGAGACAGGAGGAGGTGTATGGAGAGCCGGTTGGACCAGACTGGGCGGTTGCAGTAGGAGGAATGTGGGCTATTTCCATACCACTACTGTCATCTGTCAAGAGGCAGAACTGTCAAAGAGGCTAACAGTGTGTGTGCGTGTGTGTTTGTGCTTTATGTGTGTTTTCCTGTGTGTCTGTGCAAGCTTGAGAGCTGTGAGTAGGAGTAACGCCGTGGGGGAAAAAACAATTACTACACACCTACCAGCCGCCATCGCAGCTTTTGCACATGAGCGGGAAAGAGGCTGCTAAAAACAGAGTAACTGTGAAGCTCTTAGAGCAGCTACAGCGTCAGTACTGACACTTAGAGCACCGGACACCTCTGCTGATGGCATGTCAGTCATCATGGGAACTGGAGAGAGGAAAAGAAGATGTGGTATGTATTTTATTCAGGAAATTGGATTTATTTTGCGAGAGGATTATGTTGGATCAGAAGTAGGTGTCTTATTTTCACCTACGGTACGTGATGGTGTTATATGGACAGAGTTTATACGCTGAAGTGAATGTAAACATGAGTCCTTAGGGGGTTTATTTGTCAAATGTGTCACTGACTCTGACACACTTACCGGCTTTCTTGCATCATTCTTAACTCAGCTGGCTTGCACATATTTGCAGCAGCCTCACCACAAAGTAGAGTTGGCGGTGTTGTGAACTTGTGTAAGTGCTCCCTAATTAGCCTGTGGTGGGAACAGTCTCAACCTGTTTACCTGGTTGCTATTGTTACGGGAAGACCTGCCCTGCGGTCCTAATCACAGCAGACATCCCTCTCCATTGTCCCGCTGAAAGCCTGGTGAAAGTCAGGAAATGTCTCACTGGCTCTGTTGACTCTGTTTTGTTGAGTGAAGTTTTTAGCTGGCAGTCAAGAAGAAATGAGTTTTACTGTCATTTGATTCAGCACAACTTATTCAACTAAAATAAGAGTCTTAGAACTTTTTTTTTTAAACAATTTTTCCTGTAATTTGTAGCAAATTTTTTCCAGAAAACTTTAAAGAAGTTGTGCAGAAATAACCTATACCTGTAAAATAATGCGTTGCCAAATCTGACACCAGAGTGCCTTTGAATGCATCGCCAGTGAGAGCTTTCAAGTCCAACTTTAGGGTGCCAGATTTGCTACGTCATTCCCTCGCTCTTTTTCCCCGCATTTTCTCTTCCTAATTCACTCTGATAGGTTACATGCAGTATCTCATGTTAGTTCCACAACTCTCCAAAGGGAAATCAGTATGCGAGTCCATTTTCTCTGCTGCCCTTGGTGCCAAGGATACTGGGAAGGCGTGACTGTCAAAGACGTTTAATCATTTGACTTTGTGATCTGCCAATAAAGGCCAGTTGGTCACATGAATCAGATCCCAATCTGTCCCATATCTCCACACGCATCAGAGAGTGAACTGTCTAACTCGCTGGAATGAGGAACAGGACAGTAATGTATTATTTAAAACCTTGAGTAGTTTTCAGCTATCAGTTGATTGGATGTATGTGTAAGTACAGCTTGAGCAGCAGCTCTAACATGTGGCTCAGCACTTCTGACGCTAAGAAATATTCATTATATTTTATATTTATATAACTAATATGAACAAATATTAGATAATTTATGTTGGTGCCAGTAGCAGGGCTGAACGACGTATGAGCTGTATTCACCCCTGGACTCCACCGGGGGCTGGCTGCAGACATTGTGTGTTGACATGCGACGCGGCCACCGCAGGTGATCACTGCCGCTCTAGACAATACGTATTTCATGTTTCAGAGGTGGCTCCACCAAAAAAAAACGTGCTTAGTCTATTTTTTATGGAGGTCACGTTAAGCTGTGCAGAGCAGATCAAGCCAGACAGGAAGTCAGATACAAGAATGGCATAGAGCATACAACAAAGTAGGAAGTATCAATATTAAACACAGTTAAAACAGAAAAAAACCCACTTACCCATGGTACAAGCACAGAAATCAAGGACAAATGACCAAATTATTAAGTCAACAAACCTAGCAGAACTCCGTTCCTGAAACGCTCCCAATGGGGTATGAGGCTGTGCGAAGGACAGAACAAAATTGTGTTGCAGACATAGCGTCATAGACCCACGCCCAGTGGAGTCCAGGGGTCATACATGCATACTCAATTGATAACTTATTTGTGCTTATTCACAGTAACCAAAACAGCAATCACAGGCTCCAACAAAGAACATCATTGAGATTGAGTGGACCTGAAGCACAACTTCTGTTATCAGTAGCATGAATAATGTGCTTGTGATCTCTGTTTTCCTTTTTATGACTCCTATGACTGTCTAGAGCTGGGCAAGTCATAAGTTAGATTTCTAATGGAGTCATGAGATTTTGCCAGTAATGATAGCTAATTATACTGTATACCAACTGTGACCTGACTTGACAACGATCTCAATATTATATAAAGGACAAAAAAGGGATTTGATCAAGCTCTCCTACTTTATGAAAAGGCTTCACATTTCAGACATGTGTCACTTTGTCTTAATAGAGAAAAAAGTCAATAATTGGCATTTTTCCATCACATCCAGGCTGTGACCAGATCTCAGGCGGCTTATGTGGCACAATTAGTTTTCCAGAAAAATGGTTGAAGGTGTCTGTTTCCTCCTCTTCCATTCCCTCCCTTTGCTAATGATCAGGTCTTGTTTTGCAATAACCCTGGCAACAAACAAATACACAGCTTTTCCTGTGGCTGCTTCACAATAAAGGCCAGCCTTTGATTTGTCAGCTGAAGACTTTTAATAAGAGGCATCAGCAGTAGAAAATGTTCAGCTTGCATGAACAGTACACGTACAGCTCTGATACAGCTGTAGAAAGTGATGGGTGAACAGGGAAGCTTCCATCAAACAGTAATGTTAGTATATGCATGCATTGTTTCCTGTGAAATCCAGTGCAGGAATGGCAGACTCTGCCACTAATAATGAAAACTACCATATACAGAGGCAATTGCAGAATGTAAATAGATTGAATGGCTATTATAGATGACATGCTGACCATAAACGTATCAAAAATATTATATAGATTGCTACTTTAAACACAGTTTAAAGTGTTTTACTCAGTTCAATCTGTCTCGCTTGGATGACAAACTCTCTCTCAGAATACACCCATTAATGCTGCCGTGTTCTTGCTGGCTTAGCGGCACATTGATCTTAGTGGGACTTGGTTCATGACCTCTTCCCCTGACCCCCGACAATGGTGTTGACCTGGCTGGTTACAGTTCTCCAGGAGTAGAGAGATAAAAGTCATAGTAAGATATGAAAGGGGAAGGCATAAACCGACTGACCTCTTTGGAAAAAGTTTGGACACTGTGTCCATCTGAGAAAACTTTGGCACAGTGGCAGTTACTCTTCCATGCATGCTTGAAGACCAATGGGGGGAAGGAAAGGCAGTTATGATGATATATTGATCATAACTGAAACAGCAGCCCTCTAAGTCATCATATGAAAAGGCTGAGTGGTGTTGCATTGGTAATCTATATGGCTGTGCCTGGGGTTAAGCATGGAGTGTTTGTATATAACCTAATATGGATTTTTTTTTTCTGTAGGGCTGCTCTTTATGGAAATATATATAAACATCCACTCACAGATTCCTAGACTTTCATGTATTATTCATCAGAGGTCCAGTCTCGGCGGTACAGTAGTAGTTGCCCTCACAATGATATCAGATTACTCTGCGTTTTTCACATTGCTACAAAACACAGTGGGTAGATTGTTACCCAAAACAGATCCTGTCTCCTCAGACAATTTGTCCCATTCTCCGGTCCAGCCGAACTCTTTCAGCCAGAGTAGGAGGGATGGAGGAGTTTTTTGCGCATTACAGACGTAGGTTGCCTGCAGGGTCTCTTTGCTCCACAATTACTGCTTTATGAGGCTGCTTAACTGAAGCCAAGAAAAAAGAGCAACAGGGGCAAAGAGTGTGAAGATGTCTGGTGGGCTGGTATCTGTTCCTACATCACTCTTGAGTCTTTTCCTTTCTTTCCTGTTTGGCATAGAGAGCATCCTTTTGTCTCCTTGTTTCTCTCACACACAGACTTTGTCTCTTTCCAACTTTTTTCTCTTTTTCTCCTCTTCAGCCTCACAGACCCTTCGCCAAGAGCCCATCATGACGTTTTTTCAAAGATTATTTTTTGGCTTTTTTTTTTTTTTTTTATTAGATAGGACAATATAAAGGAAGGCAGGAAACGAGGGAGGAACGACAGGCAACACAGGAGATATGCTCCTTAACCATTAAGGGGCCAGTATGCTCCTTCTGAAGTGCCTGTCGCAAAACCCCTCCCTCCACAGCCCCTTACCTTTCTGATGTCAAATTATGGGGTTTCTGTGTTTGACCATTTTCCAAAACCCACGAGCTGGCAGTCACGCCCACGTCCCACTGTGATTGGCCACCTGTCCTGAGGTGAGAAAGTAGGCTAGGTCTGCACCTCTCTGTCTCTGCTCTCTTTTTTCATTCGTTTCTCTGCTATTTGTGGCGTTTTTTAATGTGAACAGTGGAGCTGCAATGCCATGAATGCACGCCTGAAAAAATGCACCTATATCCATGCTATTAAACGATATCTCGTCTCTCCCTCCACCACGCCGGCTGGCTTCTCACTCCGCCTTCAAGTATTTGGAACAACTATAAACACTTGTGATTTCCAATGTGGTTGTATGACCTAGTTCTGATCGAGTATAACCCGGCCCTCAGGCTATCAATCTTCTCATCTAACTCTCCTCCCAAAGTGAATGATCAAAAGCTCCAAACACAGCTTCCAAACAGACTTTAAAATGAGATTGTTTTGTCAGGTACAGTTCCCAAGGTCCAACATAAACTTTTAAATCAGGGTTGTTGTTTTTTTGTTTGTTTGTTTGTTTTTTACACCTTTTGCCAGAATGACAAAACCACTCACCTCCATACAAATCCAAAAACTAAAAAGAATGAAAAGAAAAAAAAGGGGAACACAGTACCCTTTGCTGACATCTAATTCATCCACCCACACATTTCCATCCACCCCTGCTGCCAACTGACAAATAATTACAAAATAATTGGCAAATAATTACAAAAATCTAACTTCACAGTCTATATAACAATATCACACTTGCAGTCCTACAGTTTACAGGAAATGTAGGATTTAATTAAATCAGTAGCAGCTGTGTTAATGGCCGTTTGCCCTTGCCATTTACAATTGCCATTTTTATCACAAAGAAACTGTGAGAAAAAGAACTCCCATCGTTTATTATGTTGGCTATGTGGGGGTTTCCATCTTGAAATCTCAGTGAAGCCAGTAAAAACATCTACTTTTGATATCTTGACAAATTAAGGGTGAGTCATCATTCAACTGCACAATGCTTAGCAGACGTGGTATTTACACCCCATTAGCATCCAACCCACTCTGCACCTTCGTATGATCATTTTTAAAAGTTGTTTTCTCTTTTTGAGTTCATTATTTCTTCTTTTGTTTAGTCTCACAGAAGTTTGTAGATCATCTCTCTCACACACAGCTAAAAAAAAAAACATCTGCACCCATCTGGATCCCCCGCTCTCTTGACTGGCTGCTCGTTTGTGATAACATGAGCTCTGCGCCCTCTGAATGTAACAACCTAATGGTCCATGCCGCCTCTGTCACTTTGTCTCGCAGAGTAAGACAGGGGGAGAGGGACTGATTCAGAAAGTGTGTGAGAGAGATCCAGCAGATAGATAAAGAGGAGAGGAAATAACTTTACTTTTCTGTTTCCATTATTTACAGTCAGGGGGAGAAAAAAAAAAGTCTGAATTGCAAAGCTGCTTAGTGGCATGATTCAGTTGGGGGATTTGAATCTGCTCTCACCCCCACTTCAAGCACTGGGGTGGAGGCGGACAAAGAGAGAGATAGAGAGGGGGAGTGTGTTCATGTGTATCTGTGTGAGAGAGACAATGTAGGGAGAAGCACAATCTGGTATAGCTCCATGTGAAAATGACCTACTTCCTGTCAGCTTGCTCTCAAATGGATTGCTGTTTTCTGATGTGTGGAGGAAAGAGGGGGAGGTCCTCTCAGGGGTCTGGGGGGGGGGGGGGGGGTTGACGTGGCACGGGTAAATGAAGGATAAGTAGGTGGCTCCGGGGACCCTCGGTGTAGAATAAAATGAATGTCATTTGTGTGAAGTGTAAATTCTGTATGCACACACTGTGTGTAGTGTGTACTCACCTGTGTATACAGCGTGAGCTCATGCAGTAAAACATGTATGTTGCGTGACGTGCCCCGCTCTCTCTCTCTGCAGACTTAATTACCCCAAATGAGGGCTCGACAAGAGTTGACTATCAGAAAGCCAATATTTGAAGGGGCAGGCCTCGCCAGATGCTCGGTGGTCGTGTGTGTCTGTGCGTGTTTGTGTGTCAAACACACAGGATGTTATTTATGGAAGTCATCTGCTTTTCAACAGGGAAGTTTCTGTGGTTTTAATTTGGTTTGAAAGAAAAATCTCACGAGAAACCACTTCCTCATATGTGGCTTTTGTGTAATCTGCCTCTAACACCTGCTGTATATTTTACACTGTATACAGGCTTTATTAGCTACACCTGTATAATCTAATGCAGTCCAGTACATCTGCTCTACAAATAAAATCAACATTTATGATGCCTGTGATGTTGTGACATTGTCATAAGGGTGTTACTATATGTAATTATATGTTTTAGCATTGAGGTCATAGTTAACGTTTTCTCATTTACATAAATGGAAAAAAAACCTCACTCACCTCTGAATATAATGTAATCCAGGACAACACTACCTTTATCTGTGTCAATATTAAATATATAACCTGATCGATTAGTTTCCGTCAATGTCATGAAAACTGAACGTTACAAGCTTCGTAAAGAGAGATGTTATGGCAGGTCTGTTGTTTTGGATTACATTAGGTTGTGCAGGTGAAGCTAATAAAGTGACCACTGAGTGCATACTGTAAAGAGGTGGAATATAAAGGTTGGAAATGGCACTTTTCTATTACTTAATAATAAACTATACACGACATAAACAAACTGGATACACATAAAGACAGAAGATGAAAAATCCTCCTTATTCCCTCTGGGTAACAAGAAAATGGCTACACCACAGTGCCTCCAGTATATTCACACACATGTACCTGCACATACAGTACATATATAGTATAAATGTGTACACTTAAACACATGTCTGGACATTTCATATATTTAAAGCAGCTATAATCCCTATTCATGATGACAAAAGGATTGAAAGGATTCGCTCATAGTGACAAACCTATGGAGAATTATCACCTGCAGTTCCCCTCAGCTTTATTGAGCCCTATAATGAATTGTTTAGCTTGTTGTTGTTCACTTTCAAAGCTTCATTTTCAGTTGCAGCACGCAGCTCATTTCAGAGGAAAAGCTCTAAAAATCCACCCTACACTATCTGCTCACCATCAAATGACAGACGGACACAGATGATGAACGTAGTGGAGCAACTAGCAGCTAAAGGGCCAGATATTTCCAGATATTGGTAGAGACCAAAAACAGAGCTACATGAGAGTAAATATTGAACTTACATTTACCAGTTGGCCCCTAAGTTGCCAGTAAAAAAACAGACCTTTCATTTCTTTCACAACTTCAGTCAAAACATTCAACATTTTCTGCCTTTGTCACATGTTTTTCTGGCAGCACTTCATTTTATAAGCACCAGGATTTGTCTATATTCTCCTCTGTGGTGTGTCAGCTGCCTTATTTGAACTAGATATGCAGGGGATGTAGAATAAAAGGCCACAAATACAACCTGAAGTGTTGAACTCTCAGGCCTCCCTGTCTCTTTGTAATGTTTAATCCCCAGGTTTCAAAATGAAATGACACTCCTGTCTGTTAGTCTATTAATTTAGGTCATGAGTAATGTCTTTGGGATGGATTCATTGAACAGGTATGCACTGTCGAGCTTAATCCCTGTGACTCTGACTGGCTGGTCGGAAGGTGAATTAATTTAATCCATCCTCACAACCCTTCCCTCCTCTCTCTCTCTCTCTCTCTCTCTCTCACACACACACACACTCTCTCTCACATGCTCTTTCATTTTCTCCTCTCTCTGTATTTTCCAGTACCTGAGGACCTGTCTTTGGAGGAAAGAGATGAGCTGTCGAACATACGACGCAGGAAAAAAGAGCTTCTGGATGATATTGAAGTGAGTAACAGTCCATGAATGATATTTTATTTGTTCTAGCAGTGGAATATTAAGGTAAATAGGGCTGGGCAGTATTAAAAAGAAAAGTAATCATTATTAAATTTGTTATTCTGGGCAAAGTATAAATCAATAAAATAAGTCATTGAGGTGTTTTACATGTCTGATTTTATGCTGAACAATGTTTCATTATGGCATTGAACATTACTTTGATAAATGTGTTTTATGTGAATTCTTTTGCAAACAGTTGGTATATTGTGTCCTGTCGCATCACTACCGTCCACCATCTAATAAAGGCTGCAATCCTCTATTAAGATAATCCCATTACGATTACGTAATATTGATTTCAACCATATGACCCAGCCCTACTGTAACTGTAAGGAAACCTTTCATCAGGATGCTCTTTGCTATTAAATGTTATGTCACCATCAAATTAGGATCCTCCCAGACACTGTTTACTTGTTACTTCAAAGCTGCAGCTGGATCCATGTTGTCCTCCCTTGTCTGTCTTTTTATTAGGAGTAATAAAACACAAATTGTAGTGTTTGAAATGAGAATGACTGAGTCCTTTTGCCATTTTCCTCTCTGCAGCGGCTGAAGTTTGAGATTGCAGAGGTAATGACTGAGATCGAGCAGTTAACCTGCGTGGGGGAGAGGTGAGTTTCTTGAGGTCTCACTGCCTTTACATGCCTCTCCATGGTGTCTTTTTCTCTGAGTCCATTAGGGAAAGGGCTAAATTGTTCATTCTAAGGCTGCGACTAACAAGAATTACTCCTTTTTTTGACTATTTGATTAATCATTTAGTTGCTAAAATGCTACAAAATAATGAAAAGTACCATTTCACAGACCCCAAAGTGACTCCAAATCGCATTTTTGATTGATAAGTGACTTAAACAATTAATGAATTATCTCAATTGTTGTTGATTAATTTTCTGTCAATTGACAAATTGATTGGCTGATTGTTTTGGTCTAGTTTATTCTTTATTTTTCTTCTTCAGACATATAGCTACTTCAGTTGGGAGCCGCACACCTGTCGTTTTACATGTGGCGTTTGTGTTTGTGCATGTTAATCCCCCTTTTGTTTGAAGAGTGCAGCGGAACAGTCCCTCCAACTAAACATTAGTCAAACAGTCTGTATTCAGAGGCTTTCATTCGATTGGTCGATGAGGTGGAGTGAGGCCGTGTGTCAGGGTGTGTGTGCATGTGTGTGTCTCAGGTGCAGCTGGCAAAGGGGCTCAGGCTATTTTGGGCACACAGGAAGCGTAGGGAGCATGCACAGACGCACAAAGGTGGAGATTTCCCTGTGGGGTGCATACAAAATGAGTTTTGAGGAAGAGCAACACTAAAAATGGGAAATATTCCTCCAAACGGCTGCATGGTCTGTTAAAATAAAGGGAGCTGATACAGTTGATACAAAATCACATGCTGTCTTGTTTGAAGTATTTCCAGTTTTGTCAGTTTAATTCCACTGTGCACTCATTACAGAGTAGTAAATAAACAAAGTCATGCCATGTCCTGGACGAACCCATCGCAAACTGACCTACTGAACAAACATAGCAGCCTGGGGATAACACCACACCCTTAACTGTCATGTGATGGATGTTCCTATGTTTTTTGTTGTTTTTTTTTACTGCAGCAAAACCACGCAAAGAAACAAACAGATCGCCATGGGGAGGAAGAAGTTCAACATGGACCCTAAAAAGGTCAGCCCTGAACTGAGAATCCGTAAGACTGTCGCTGTTGAATTATGCTTTAAAAAGTAGAGAGTATCTCCAAGCCATCCATCAGGGCTATTAAAACAGACCAAAACAAGTAACTGAAATGTAAGCGTGCACTCTTTTTTTTATTTTAAACAGGGGATCCAGTTTCTTTTGGAGAATGATCTTCTCCAGAACACCCCAGAGGACATTGCACAGTTCCTCTACAAAGGCGAGGGGCTCAACAAAACAGTCATCGGGGACTACTTAGGGGAACGGTGAGGTCTCCAGTTTTCCCTCTGTTTTCCTTCCACCTTTCTTTTTCCTCTCCCCATCTCCATGTCAGATCTGCACCGCGTACGCTCAGACGTGGGCATAAAGCCCCAGGAAATTGGTAGTCTGGATTTATAGAGCAGAGCAGCGATGGGAGACAGTCCCAGTAAAATAACTGAGCAGACATGTGGTTCTTATCGAAGGTGAAATCAATGGGGATAGCACTGTCAAAACAACAGGGATTTCATCGTTGCCTGGCTCAGCCCGGCACAGTGGCTCTCTGTCTGAAACCAGTGCTGTGACATGGCTGCAGGATTTTAGTTTCTAACTTGACCCATGTGTTTTTGTCACCGCACCCTGCAGCGTGTTTCCAGATGATTTGAGTCCATTGTCCGTCTCTGTTTGGAAATAAAGAAACAGTTAAACATGATTTGTGTCCCTCCTCTCCTCCAGGGATGACTTTAACATCAAGGTCCTCCAGGCGTTTGTGGAGCTTCATGAGTTTGCTGACCTCAACCTCGTACAAGCCTTAAGGTGAGTTAATGCCCGGACATAGCACTGCGTAAAGTAGAAAAGGGCAAAGGGGCTGCACTGGAGTGATTGTGTTCCTCTAGGTTTTGGTGAGAAGATGAGTCACAGTCCAGAGCGTCCCGTTAGTTTACGACTCTGGAAAGTTATCAAGGCGGTAATTGTCTGTCTTGACAGTTGCAAGGTAAACAGTAGAATTACACCAACTGAGGATATTACAGAGTGATCTACCAGAAATATGGGCTTGACTTGCACATATTTGTTCGGCCAACACATTGAACTAGATGACACTGTAATGTGCTGCAGCAGAAATCAATCTAGGAAAAACTCTTACCACCAATACTGTACATAGAAATGAATCAGAGGCTGATTTTTTATTATGCAGTGCGAATGTCAGTCTGAACTTTAGACTAGAATTATGGTTCTCCAAAGATACACGTAAACATCTCTGTGAGTCTACATAGAGAGGGGTATTATGGGTTAGAGACTTGCAAGACAGCCAGCGCACACATGTAAATCTTAACAAACCTGCCTGTCATGCTAGCTGATTGGTTAATGTAACTCTCATCAGAAATGGAAAAGAAAAGTTATGCAAAACACCCATACAAGTACGTCTATTACCTCTCTAAGTAAGGCTGTCTTCATTTATTCCATAGGTTTCTTTCTCTTCTTAATGTTAATAGGGTTTGTAATGTACAGTGAATATACTGTTTTATACATTTGCCTCAATGTTTCGTGACATGTCATTGTATTTTTTCTCTCTCTTCCTGCTGTTGCAGGCAGTTTCTGTGGAGCTTCAGACTTCCTGGCGAAGCCCAGAAGATTGATCGTATGATGGAGGCGTTTGCCTCCAGGTACTGCCAATGCAATCCCGGCGTCTTCCAGTCCACAGGTACTACACACACACACACACACACACACACACGCTGTAGCAGATATATGAGTCACACTGAGCCAGACAGTCCAGGACAGATAACATGGGCCAGCCAGACCACCCCAGCCTCAGATCAATGCTTCTGACTGTCTGTCTTCTCTTATGAGACAGCTGGACCTGTTTGGGTTGTATAAATTTTACCATGTGGCCACAACTCTGGAGAATATGAACACTGTCTGACAACATATCCAAATCCATTTTCAGAGAATTGTCTTTGAGGTTTAGTCTCTTACTCTCTGTCTGAATGTGACTGGATCAAGTCCATTTACTTTCCTCTGTTTTCCACTGTAGTTAGCAGTTCTCCTGCTAATCGCACTGTAATCAGTATTCGTGTCTCCAGCAGTGATAATGAAATTGATCACTGGTCAATAGCGGTTCGTTAGTGCAGTCTTGGCCCGTCGAGCGTTTTTCCGCTGCTCCTGTGTTAACCAAGCAAGTGCTGAAGACGCAGGTGACAGCTCAGGTCATGAATATTGATGTGGTGCAGCGGTGACACACCCAGACGCAGTTATTGGTCATCTCTCAGAACTGGTGCACTCGGCGTCGTAAATTACACGGCAAGAGGATGTTGACTGGAGCAGTTAGTGTGTGGATGGATGAGGTGGAGGATGGTCCCCAGGAGTTATGATGTGGAGTCACAAGAGCGGTGGATCATGTATTTGTGTGTGTGTGCGTGTGTGTTCATGAGGGCAGGAACACTCTGACTCCCATGCAACATGGCCTTGGAGTGCACTGTGTGTGTATGTGTCCCAGAATATGGGGCTTTTTGTTGATTGAGTCCTAAATTTGGAGATGATAAAACCTATTGATGGATTGCTGTCTAATTAATCACAAATCATTGGTGCTGTCATATCAATACCATTAGAATAAACAAATTGAATCCCCACCATTATACAGCCTCTGCTTGTTTTGAAATAACATGCTCTCTTATTTTGGATTTCATTCAGATTTGAGGAGAAAAATGTCAGAAATGTCATTTTAATTGTTTTCTTTTTACTTCTGTAAATATTAACAAAAGAATGATCCAGTTAGAATCTTGACTGATTATAATATCAATTTGAACTACACTAAGAGATCAATATTTTTAATCACTTCCACACAAATCCATAAATTCGAAGCAAGGAAAACACACACACACACACACACAGATACAGGCCTGTGCCGTATTTTATGTTTCCCGGTTACACTCTGTGTAATTACCTCCACAGATACCTGCTATGTCCTATCGTTTGCCATCATTATGCTGAACACCAGCCTGCACAATCCCAACGTCAGAGACAAGCCCCCCGTGGAGCGCTTCATCTCCATGAACAGAGGGATCAATGAGGGGGGAGACCTCCCAGAGGAGCTACTCAGGGTGAGAACTTTGACTTTTATTAGTTCGTTAGGTTTGACAAATGTATCTGATGTGGTGCGGGTTTGAAACATTGTGTTGGTAAAATGTAGGTACATAAACTGTTAAAAGTGTTAATTTTTTACAATTTAAAACACAAGAGAGAGACCTATAGGAAGTTTTTCTACTATGCAAAGCAGGGAGTCATGCCTCACTAATTGAGACATTGCAGCTCAGCAGAATGAGATGTGCCCCCTGATACTGATGCTAATGATTTTTCACAATCTCTCAAAGAAAAAGACATAAAGACACGTTGATCTACCCATATACTGTGGGCTGTCGTCTGTGCCCTCGGCTTCATTTAAATAAAAAGGGGGGAAAAAAAAGCTTTGTCAAAAACTCTCCCAGCTCCCAGAGTTGTCGAGGTGTGAATCATTGTCTCTCACTTTCCGACACCGAAATAGAATCTGTCAATGTCGTGTTTAATGCGCTGTTAATCTGAAGACTGGGTTGGATGTTTGGCGATGGAGGGAGGAATGTGTGCGCTCATCTGGAGCTGTGATAATGCAAACCAGTTTCTTTCCCATTTGACAGTGTTTTCCCTCTTTTTCTTTTTCTTTCGCCCTCTGCAGAATCTATACGACAGCATCAAGAGCGAACCCTTTAAGATCCCAGAGGATGATGGGAATGACCTGACGCACACGTTCTTCAACCCAGACAGAGAGGGCTGGCTGCTCAAATTAGGTTAGTGCGTGTCTCCGCACATTCCTGCTGCTGAGGGAATGCAAGACGTCCTGGGTGACTTTATTTGGTTACTCTTGCATTTTTCTCTCTGCAACTGTGGCTTTATTCTCACAGCGGAGCGAGAACTTAAACTGCAGGATGGAGGACAGAGGTCACTCATGCTCTCTCTCTCTCACACACACGGCTCTGTTATCTCAAATCACTGTGAAACTGGACACACGTGCCTGATTTCTGCTCCCACATACAGATGGGCCCTTAATGCTGCTCCACAACTCTTGTTAATGAAAGGAACAAAGGAATAGACTAAAGACAATTTAACTGTCTGTCTATATTATTATACAGGATTATTACTCACTGCAACAACTATTTGTAGCACCTGTATTCACATTTATTCATCCATACAGTACATCTGTGAAACATCATCAAACACCAGCAAGGTTCAAGATATCAAAGTGGACCAAAGAATGTGCCTCATGATAAAGGATAAAAAAAACAAACAAACATGCAAATAATTATTGCATATAATTAAATAAAATAAATAATATCTATAATTGTGCCTTAGAATATAGATATAGATGTAGAAATGTGAAAAAAAAATCATTAGAATTTATCTCTCACCCATGTCCTGCAACAGATAAGCAGGTTTAGGATGAAATTACATAAGTTTTATTTCCACACAAACCATGTGAATTCCTTGTCTTTAGTATGTGCAAGCTGCACACATTCTCACTCTGCCATCTTAAATACAATATTTGTTTATTAGTGAGAAGTACAGCCTTACCAGTACTGGATTTTAGTGGCTGATATCCACATATTAGAGTTTAAAAAACATAAGCAAACATTTTTGAAAAACATCCTGTTTTATCTTAGATTATTTAAGAGACTTTAAAGAAGTGAGACATTTTACATATTTTTGTTTGTCCTGTAGATAACAAACTACTGTATGCCACAACATGGCAACCACGTTTCTGTATCTCAGTTTCTTCTTACTTATTGGCCAATATACACACACTGACACTGATTTATATGCAATAAGATGATATCAGCTGTTTGGTTTTGTTCACACATCTGGCCTCAGACTTGTGAAAGTCATTAGAATGTATTGTAGTGTAGTTTGGGAGGGAACACACACCTTGATTATTTCTTCTGTATGAGTTTGTGTGTGTGTGCTAGGGATTTGTAGTGTATGCTTTCCCAATGAGGTAATACAGTTATTGGTCTTGTCTCTGCCACATGTTTCTGTTTGTTTGCATGTGTTTTCGATTTGGTCCTCGCTCCACAGCTCCGTAGTTCACACCACATAAAAGGCATTTTTTCGTGCTGCTCCTGCAGTCTTTACATACCATCACGGGATCTTATCACCTTTCATTTAAGTCCTTCTTTGAGTGCTTTTAATCATTTACTTTACACTTTTATGTTGATTTATTACTGAACATAAATCTGTGTAGCAGGCTGGATATTGTTGTGAAAGGTTAAAGGGCAAACGCACTGGAGGTGATTAAGTTTATCACCATGTTCACACACACCTACACGTACAAACACACACACACACACACACACCTGGCTTTGACCTGCACATTCCTCTAACACTCTGTAACGTCTCCGTAGTCTCATCAAACTAGTGAGTATGAATGCAAATAGCCCCATTGTGGCTCACAGACCTAACATGATTACATTTTAGTACGGTTCCTCCCTGGAGCCATTTCCCGCACCAGTTCTCACTATGATATTTCTAATTTGACTCTCTAAAAATAAACCCTGGAGGATGTGAAAGGAATAAATGCCTTTTTTAGCAAATCTCTCCCTACGTCAAGCGGAAATTTGGCCACGCTAATTCAATAGCCAGAGTCTATTGAAATGTAAGGAAACCCGGAGCTTTTGTAATTATGTGTGGCCCATATAGGCCCATGTGAAGCGCCACGAAAACAGGAAGGAAATGCTGCAGTGAAAAGTGTTGTGACCATGAGGGATGCTTAGTATAGAGAGGAACTAATCAGGAGTGTTAAGTCAAACACACACACACACACACACACACACATTAGGAGTCATCAGAAATTCCTTGTGCATGCTCATGTGCACGTCTTCATGTTTTGATTCATGTTTGGACTCTACAAGTTTGTGTTTGTGCTTGTGTTTTTAAGCAGGCCTTTCTCATAGCCTGCATGCACATCTCCCACCAGGAGAGCTTCCTCAGTGTCCCCGCTTTACATCTCTGAAGCAAGTGGTGTTTTCCTCCAACACGAGGCTCTGTAGTCACTGCCAGAGGCTGAATTCTTGCTTTAAACCGATGTGTTGGATGTTTGCTCTGTCTTTGCTTTTTTTTTGGATGTAGTTTGCACAAGTTAACACGTGAGGTGGTGAACTGGCTCTAGGGTTTGGTGTGTGTGTGTGTGTGTGTGTTTGAGGTTTTGTGTTTACATGTGTGTATGTGCATGTGTGTCTTCAGGCATCCTTTAGGTGCCACGTTAGGTTCATATCAAGAGCTGTTTGCTCCCCTCTCCTGAGAGCCAATGAGGTTTTATCCTGTTGCCTTTAAAAATGAATAGGCACAGTTAGTAATTATTTATCAGTTGTGTGAGTCACAATATCACTAAGCTCAAAGGGAGAGACAGTGGTGATTGTAATCACATACTTGGTTTACTTCAGTTTTCTTCTAACTTGCTTGCCAGAGTGATTTCGTCTTTATCACATGTTGACATTTGAACCCCCACGCCACAACAGCAGCGATACAGCACATTAAACTAAAACACGAGGTGCAGTCCAACAGTAAATGATCTGATGATAAAAACACTCAAAACTGAAAACACGTGTTTAGAAATAGTGTTGTTTTTTATCATATCCACAATTCAGAGATTGATATGTTTTTTTTAGAGGGCGCTGATAGAAAGAAAAAATATTTTTAAAAGCCTTGAAACAAAAGAAACGTCAACTGAGTCTATGGATGGTAATAAGATATTCTCAGCAGCTATATTTATATCAACATCCACATTAAACACAAAGCACTCACTCACAACTAGTGTTTTGAAACACAAGAACCGCACTTAAAACTAGACAGACTGACATAAACCTGACATTGACCTTTCAGTGGCATGTACTGCATTGCACAGTATATATGGATGTGTCTAATTGTCTCATGATTGCATCATGTGGTTGATGACAAGAAGCCTCTCTTACATAGGAAATTGAATTACAGCAGCGAACTGACACACACACATCTAGAATCAATAATGTAAAATGCATGCATGGTGTTTTTTCATTGAGTCATTTCCCTGAGGCCAGAGGCTCTGAATTTGCAGCAAATATTTATACAGTACCACCATATAATATCATTAGAGTTTAAAAGTACACAAGAGGTAGAAAACACAGTGGATGTGGGTCATTAACGAGTATTGCATCCCCGCTCTTTTTCCTGATGGGAGACAGCCAGTCTGTCACTGTGGCCTTCGTGTCACTTCCTTTCTCCTCTTTCTCTTCCTGTCAGGGGGCCGAGTGAAAACCTGGAAGAGAAGGTGGTTCATTCTGACGGACAACTGCCTCTACTACTTTGAATACACAACAGTGAGTCTCATACCAAGATGATGTTTTGATTGATAAAGTATTTGTGCTGTCTTCAGAGTGTGTTTCTATGTGTCTGCCAAGCTGACCTGAGATGGCTGCTTGGAGCCCCTCAGCTGATGAAAAATGAAATGAAAATAGTCTCCATTCATTTTGATGTCATTTAAAAATGCAGTCAAAGAATATTGTCTGAATGTGAATCTAGTTGGGAGGACATTTAGGTATTTAGGGGCATGATGGCAAATCGTGATTATAAAAGATAACACATTTTGGAGTTTGAGGATGATACAAAAACAAAATTTAAATGTAATTACAAATTAAATTTGTAATATGGTTTACATTTACTTTATTGTTTGCACTTTCCAGACCAAATTTACACAGTGATAAATGGCTGTGTTTAAGATTAACTTACAAATGAAAATTTGAATTCATAAGCAATAAAATGCTTATGCAATAAAATACAGCCTTGCTTGATCTGATGTGACCATTAGCATCTGGTGGCTAATGTTAGCAAACTTTAAGTAGATACTGCTGTCTAACTGGTGCTACCTTGCTAAGCTACAGTTACACTGCACTAATGTTAGGTAATGTTGGTGCAGTTGGCTGATTTTATGACTTTTTCTGTACTTGTGCTACAATTACATTGTGCTTTAAAATGTCACCAACAGATATTTTAATAGTTTTATCACAAAATTAAAACAGGTCAGTTCATGTAACTTACTAAAGGTGATTTTAAAACAACTGATTCAAGAGAATACCCTGTAATTTCCCTGAATGTTCATTCATCTCATCTGTTTCTAAATGACTGAGTGCCTACATGTCCTTGTGTTGGTGTCTGTCTTCCAGTAAGAATATGTTTATTTGTGCGCCCTCGTAGATTTTTATCAGTGCCTCTGTGTCCCTGCTAGCTGCTACATCAGCACTGTCCTCTCTCTACCCTGGTATTATCCTTGAGGATGCTATCATTATGTCCTGTCCTCTGGTCTGACTGCTCCACACACACATTATCTGCTCTGTTAAAGAGCAGTGTGGACTAGAGGGAGGGTGGGGGCAAGGTTGATTTTCATTCTAGCAAAACATGTCACAGTGGATTTTATCCTCTCTTCCCTCTCTCTCCTTGTCTTTCTGCATGTTTCTTCCCTTCTCATCTTCATCTTAAGTGATTATTTAATGCACTGCTTTTTGTCGTGTCTCCTCTCCCTTTTCTTTTTCCTCCCTCTTCTTGCCCGTTTTTCTGCCTTTCCTTCTTTTCTGCCCTACTGTATATTCTTTCTTGTTTGCCTGCTTTTTCACATCAGTTGCATTCTCCTTAAATTCACTTGGTTGTTTTTTGTGTTCTCATGTTTCTCGCTCTCATCCCTCTCTCCCATAGGACAAGGAGCCTCGTGGGATCATCCCGCTGGAGAATCTCAGCATCAGGGAGGTGGAGGAGCCCAGGAAACCTGTGAGTGTTGCTTCATTAGAGACCTCACACCCTTAAAGCACACGTCAAATACCTTTTCTCCCTCGGTTACTGTGTTTATTACATGTTCCCTTTGTAAATACATTTCTTGGTCAAGGCTAATTACTGTGTATGACAGCTGTACATTATCAATGCTCTGCTCCCTGTCCTTTCTCTAGAACTGTTTTGAGCTCTACAACCCCAATCACAAGGGCCAGGTGATCAAAGCCTGCAAGACAGAAGCAGATGGGCGGGTTGTTGAGGGCAACCATGTGGTGTACAGGATATCAGCGCCCACGCCGGAGGAGAAGGAAGAGTGGATTAAATCTATCAAGTAAGACTGCTCTCAAATATAATGGCACATGAACCCCAGAGAACATTAGATATGCTAGCAGAGTTTACTTGTAGTAAAAGTCCTTACATTGAGCCTAAATGAGGACATGCAGCAGAGTTAAATGTCCACTTTACAGTAACGAAGCTGCCACTCAACAGTGGCTAATCATACTGATGTCCTGTAGAAGAGGCCCAGAAAATATACTGATGGTTTTAAATACACTAAATCTGTATCGACAGTATTCAATTTACAATAAAAGTTTTTTTTCCATCAGATACCATAGCCTACATAGCTCTCACAGTAATAATAGCCTTGCTGTTAGTGACCTAAATATTGGATGCTCTGTATTCAGCTGCATAGAAGATGGTGCAATGTCAAAGAGAGTTGGCTCAGCAGAACAGTACACTTGTATACTGTAATATAGTGCAATGCCCCCTCCTCCTTCTCCTCCTCCCTCCATACTCTCAAAGAGTATTCACTGGGGACATGATGTGGGATTAGTCACTGCTTATAGCACCCCAGGGTTGAGCCAGTAAACCCAGCAAACCTATCGAGCAGAGGCAGCTCCAAACTGGGCTGACGTGTTCGCAGCCACAGAGGCTAACAAGCCGCAGCTTGCGCTTCACCAGAGGGGTCCAAGAGGACTGGGGGTCTGGGGAGATAAAAGGCTTTTTATGGAAATGATGATTTTCCCCCTCTTCTAAAGTAGAGATGATCAGAGAAGAACCGCTCGATCTTGATCTGGAGTCAGAAACACACAGAGCCAGATGATGCCAGACCAACTGGGTCAATGGAGAATGTGTACTATTGTCACAGAATGAATGAATTCATGCAATCCTGTGGTTAAGGAGAAAAGCATTTATTTTTATAGTTCCCATTCCATTAAATATATTAGATTTTTACATATTTTTAAGGACAGAAATGGAGAAAATGTTATATCATATTAGTCGCGGCAGCCTTGCCTGGATTTGATCACTCTACAGTGGAGTTTTTGTTTCATGAAATTGGGTTGTTGGAAAATGACAATAAGCAGAATGAAAGAGGAGGATAGTCATCATATACAGACTCATTCTTCAGTGCGTGGCGTTGTAAAGGGAATCAGAGATATCCGCAGTGGGGGGTTGAGCTTCTTCTTGCTTTGTGCTGGTGCTAACAGGATTTAGCAGGCGTGAAACCGGGCTTCTCAGTAGAGCCCAAATGGCTTCCTGAGTCACTTGCTCTCATTGTAACGATGCCTTTCCATCGCTCTTAAAAAAAAAAAAAAAAAAAAAAAAAAAACAGGAGCGGGAGAAAACAGAAGAGTCAATAATCTTGGGTACCATTGTTCGCCTTCCTTCAGACCTATAAACCTGCAAAACAGCGGGAGGGAGAGTGTGTGATCGTGTGATTTTACTACGTATTTGGCAGAGTTCTGGAGCAGGGAATCGGCGAGAGGTTCCAGCAAACCAGTGTACCAAGAAAAAACTTGGGGGTGGGGGGTGGGGGTCCTCTTCAGAAACCATGGAAACCAAACTAGGTCATTGCACAAACTTTTTTCGTTTTTTTCTTCTTTTTTTGATCTAGTTAAGGCAGGGGTTTGTATAAATGTGCCTACATTTCCATATCAAAGATGCTGGAGACCCTCCTCTCATGTGGCATTATTATTTATTTCATTGCTGTCCTTTGATTGGCTTCTTCTCCAGGGCCAGCATTAGCAGAGACCCCTTCTACGACATGCTGGCCACCAGGAAGAGACGCATCGCTAACAAGAAGTGAAGAGGGACAATCTTCTCAACCCCCAGCCCCTCCATCTTTCTCTCCTTCAGTTCATAAACACATAAACCACACATTGCAAAGCTGGTTCACCACAGAAGTGACTGTCAACCTCAGAAAAGACTTTGACTCTGAAGACAAACCTCAGTTTCTCCCCTGGACTGTCCACGGAGCAGCATGGAGCAGCACATGAACAACCAACCAATCAGTTTGTTTTTTCTCTCTCTCATACACACCCCCCTACCTCCCCCTCTCATGGTCATTACATGTTTCCAGGTCTCCCTTAAGCACAACTGCCATGTTTCAGGTGCACATGCATGCATGGGAGTTGTTATAGACCAATATGTTTGTGTTTGTGTGTGTGTGTGTGTATGTATGTGTGTGTATGCAGTAGTGTGCATGCTATCAGTGCACACAGCTTCTGCAGTGTGGGTGCGTAAGTGCTACAAGTGTTCCCTCCACTGTGCTTTATGAAAAAGTTGTAATGATTCAAAATCAGAGTTCAGATGTGCGGTCAGCTACATTGGGCACAAATGTTGAAATATAAAGGTGAATATGGATGTTTGGGGAAAAAGGAAGAGACAGACTGACAGAGGGAGGAGTCTTGGGGAGGTGGTGGGTGAATCAGTGCAGTATAACCTCACCTGAACCATGTTGTCATCTCACTCTGGTGCTGAATTCTTCTCTCCAGGTGCCATGGCTAAAGCCCTGCTCAGAGTAACCTCAGAATACAGTGCTGGCTTACATTTAGGTTCCTAACAAAGCATTGCAGTCTTGAGTCAGCTGGGCTGATTTCATTTGTTTGTGTGGAGCAGAGAATTTTGAAATGTGCATACTTTTTTATTTTAGTTGAGTAGTAAAGGTGCTTCTGCTGAAGCTTGAGATGAAACTTACTTTTTGGGCTTCTTAAGTTGTAATCCTGAAGATTGTGGTCCCGGCTGATTTGGCTACACCCTTGTTTACTGGTGGTGACAGCAAGTGTGACTTAATACTGTAGCAAACACTCGCTGAACATCTACTTTGTCAGACAAACACAGAAGAGGAACTAGTTAGTGCAGCCATGTCTGTTACAGCAGGAGTAACTGAAGCTACTTACCTTGCTGAAGAATCACCTGGAGCTCAGTGCGGCTGATCCATCTTGTTCCATTACACCGTCTGAAAAATTGAAAATGATCTGTTGCTGAACCTGCTGAAGATCAAACTAAAACAAGAAACACATGCTTGAATTCGTCCATTGTATGGGCTTCAGTAGAAGTGAATGGGGTAATGGGGCAAATACTCGTAGGATGGTAGTGAAATGTGACCATACCTTAACAATGCATGTGAGGGTAACTCAAATCCAGCGGGTGAATGGCAGACTCCACCACTATCAGTGAATACTAATACTTAGAGAGGCAATAGCAGAATGGAAATACATTGAGTGGTTATTGCAAATGAAATGCTGACCCTAAATGGTATCAAAAATGGGGTCTGATTTCCTGACAATCTTAAGGATTATAACTTTGAAAGCACTTTTCATTTGAGAAAGTCCTTTCAGTCTAATGGGTAACTTATTTATGGCTGTGCATTGGCCCTAGAGGGTACCAGTCCAATTAAGCTTTTTTTTTTTTTCTTTTCTTGTCTATGGCCTATGCCAGTGAAGGTCGATGTATTGTTGTGATCCTGTTTGCATTTGGTTTGTAATCCTAAAGATACTTGCTTGCTTTTGTGTTCCTCTTATAAACTATATAATATAATAACCACCTATCATTTTGTATTTATTTTCATTTGTGAAATGGTTTAGTACTACCTGTAAATGTTAAACAATGTATGCTTAAGTTATGTATGTACATATAATGTATAGGTTTCCGGTCTCTTTGTTGTAGTATGCACACTCTGTGTAATGTTGCTTGAGCCGACTGGCAGAAATTTGCATCAGCTGAAGTTTGGGGTCTTCTTTACAAAAGCCTTAAACATAATCATAAGAAAATATATAATAATGATGATGAGAATATTGTTCAATAACTGTGACGATGCTGTTAAAAAGCCATGACTGATGAGTGAGAAAGATGGTTGTATTTATGATAATGATGAAATAGATTACAGTGAAAATGATGTTTGAATTTAATAATGATGATTCTAGTAAAGTAATATCAGTGTTGATGATGATGAGAATATCATTGATGATGATGTCAAAAACTATAAACATCAGTAGTTTTCTATGTGATTGTAAAATAAAATGAAAGCCTTGTGGTCAGGGCAGAATATTATCTTCTACTGCCCTGTGTGGGCTTATAGTTACATTAACTTTTATATTCTCTGTAAAAGCTATTGGTTACGTTGTACATTACGTGTATCTACATAAAGTATACATAAAGCTTACAGCAGATGTGTCTTGTATTCATTATTGACGGTGGTCTCTACATATTTGCACATCATTACTATACAGATTCTGTGACAAGCTTTTTGAATACCATGTCAATATCACGTTGTCCTTTTTCATGCAGACATCAGATTTGTATTTCTACCTGGTTGAAGACAAGGTAAAATAACAGGGACTGAAGTAAAACACAGGAAAACATTTTGGGTCCCTGAGAGAAATCTGACTGGGAGAGAGGATGTGGAGTAGAATGACTAAGGAGAGAGCACCCTCTACTGGCTTTGTGAGACAAGTATCATCATAATAATAATGGTATAAGAGGAATGAATATAAGTATATGAGTACAAGTTACATCAATTTAATGATCATGAAGGATTAAAGTATGGGCTTTGGCAGTGGTTAAGGTAACCTTATAGAATTACAATCATTCCCAATCACTTCACATTTTCTGAACGATTCCTGCATCCAGAACCATCAGCTTCTTGTACTCTCCTCTGGCTTGTGCCTCATGTTTGCACACAAAACTGTAAACAGTATACAGATACAATAAGCAAAAAAACTCCCAAACAAACCGTAATGGCAATTAAATATTTAGTGGTGAATTTTGAAACTAAGGGTCAGTAATATAGGCAACATTACAGGTCAGTGGTTTAAATATTGAATATTATTCTAACCTCTACTCTTAACCCACACCTGATAAACCTATGATTGTTGACCTTTGTGCTGGTCTTAGCCAAAACCCCTCATCCCTCTCCTAATTCAAACCCTAAATACCTTATCACAGCTGTGGTGAAGCTGTGTATCTCTTGGTAACATATGGCAGAGTTTACATTAGCCTGCATATGCCAGCTTTAAACCAGTATCATGTATAGCTGTCTGTTAGATGAAAATATCAACAGCCAAAATGTCTGGTGGAAGATAGGGCAAATACATAGTCTAATATTCTGTGACCTATAAAGACAACTGAAGAGAACTCTGAGATGTTTAACCTGCGCCTTGTTCCCCTACATCCATTAAAGTGCTTGGTGAATTTTTTCGGAAAAGGTGACACCACCGTGTTTGATGTTTGCGACAGGCGGTGGGTCATCGTTTGGAGTGAAAAAACTGTCAACATATCAATAATTTCTCTGATAATCCCATATTACATGTAGCATTTATATGAGAAAGTATTACGGTGCTAAGCTAAGCTAACCTATAGGCTCGACCTCCTTCTAAGGCTAGCCCAACACCTAACAAAGGCCTACCTGTCCCTTCGTGTTGCAGAGACGAGAACGTGTTGGGTGAGTGTATTACTTTCCTAACTGGAGGGGGTTGTGTGTTTGGACTCACCCAGCAGGACGGTTCGCGTTCCTCAGGGACGGCGGAATCGACCCAACGGTACCTTCCGACGTCCGTCCTGGTTCCAGCGGCCAGCCCGTTCTCCGGTCCAGGATGTTCAGTTTAATTTGAGTATGAATATTTGAAAAGTAATGGTGTGAGTCGAATGTCCGTTTTCAGTCCTTTTCCCCTCTTGCGCCCTGGCGTCCGCCTCTTCCCGATGGCGTCTTTCCAACCACACATTCTTCCTCACCTGCCGCCAATCTGGGTTGATGAGCCCCAAAACACCACGTGTTTATCAGTGCGCTCCTACCACTTAACCCAAACCACACCTACAGACCCCAGACAAAGACTGAATCATAACAAAAAGGTTGTCATAGTAAGCATGTCAAGAAACACGTCTGAGATTAATTAGGTTTATTAGAAAAGCAGTGTAATCCATCACATATATTAACAAGATTAACTCAATGCATCACTTAATCAACTGATATTTAAATATTTATATACGTTTGAATTCTGAGTGAAAGCAACAAGAAAAGTACAAACTACAGATTTGTGAATTTCACTCAAACTTTAAACTGTGGCTTATGAAGAGGAAATGTCACTTCAAGAAAGGCCAGATACTTCCTCCTAGTGGGTAAATATAGCATCACAGATGTAAAATCTTTGTATGGGGGGGAAAAAAAAACAAACAAAAACCCTGCAGTTTGATGGTAGACATTATTGTAAAGATGAATTCTCCAGCTTCACCCAACATCTTTTATGTTCTAGTAGCTACACCATGAACATCATTCAGAACAGCAACACTTGAATCACCACAAATTCATATAATTTCAAATAACTGCACATATATTCTAAAAATCAATATAAAACAAATGTAACCATAGGTGGTTCAGTCTGGACTTATGAGTAAACCTGAATCTCTCACAAAGAAAATTTAACATTTTCATCATGTCTAACTTTAGCGACCAACATGGTGAAACTCTCCTCTTGCCTCCTGAGTCAGGGTGGTGGCAATTAAAGAGTACTTTGTCCCAGGACTTGTTGAACCAGTTTCCTCTAATTTGGAGATCTCTTCCTTCCCATCTTGGTCGCAGCATGACTGAATCTTACAACCACATGTGACATTACAGATGAACCGTCTCATGGATTGTCCTTTTATTTCACATGTTGTGGCCATAATGATAACCAACAATATGAATCTTTCATTATGCAAAAATGTGACAAAAAAAAAACAACAACATGGCATGCCAAAAACTAGACCACATTTAAAATTCTACTTTCATTTAATTATGGCACTACAGTGATTTTTACTGCAGACAATTACTGTATGGCTCATTGAATTATGTAAATTGTGTACTAATTACACATGGAAAACAGACTGACCACTGGATCATGTCCAGCAAAGTGAACTCAACTTATGAAACCTGGCACCACAGCACTGGATCCCCCTGAACAATGATGTATTGTATGCCACCGATATATTTCATTTCCAGTATAACATGATCCATCAATACTGCCACAGTTGAGTGCCAGAACAAAATGGTTTTAAAGTGTAAGGAACGTTTATTTATTGCAAAATGAGGATGCAAAAGATATTCACAAAAAGAAACAGCTATGAGGCACTGGAAGGTAAAATGCACAGGTACAATTAAACCAAAATACAGAACATTTTTCCCTCTCAAAGTTCAAAAGGAAAAGAAATCTACTGTATACCTTCTCTTAAAAAAAAAGGTTCATATTTGAACTTTGACCTGCTCAGATATAACACCACCATATCCATGAACTGATATTTTTGTAAAACCTTAGTCTGTGTCTAGTTTCTGCTACAATGAAAAAAAATAAAAAAAATAAAAAAAATAAAATCCAGAATAAGCATCTTTGAAGAAAAAACAAAAAACAAGTCCTTAGGCCAAAAAGCTGAAGCACCTCCCTGAAAAACAATATCACAATTTACATCTAGTTTTTATCTTTTTCTTGAAAGAAAACTCTGTCCTCACCTGGCCTTTGATCCTATGTGATCTTCCATGACCCTTTAGGTGGCTTCTGGTGTGATGGGTGACCCCTCAACAGGGCGAAGAAGAGACCTGATCATAGTCGGGGCATTTGAGGAGGGCGGGGTAGCTGGTGCTCATCTGGAGTGAAGCTTCACTTGAGATGTCTGAGGGACTTCGTCCACGTGACCAGGCCTCTGGGTGGAGGAACTGACCTGAGTGGTCGGAGCAGTTGCTGAGTCGTGGGCGGTAGAAACTGGGGTGGCGAGGCTGGTAGATCTCCTCTGCTGTGTAACGCTTCATGAACAGGTAGACGGACATCACGCCTGCGCTCTGAAGCGAAGAAGGACCCAATAGAATGAAAGTAAACAAACAAAAATATATGAAAAGCTGAGCTCATAAATGGTTTCATGCAATGAAAAGAAAATCTGCGTTTAGTCAGCTGCTTTGGTTGTACAACATCACAGCAGACATACCTCATGATGTAATACAATCCAATATCAAAACTCACAGCCATCTGTAGCACTTTAAAGGCCTCCACATGACAGATTTATTAAAGCAACACCTAATTTGATTATGTTCCTGTTTGTGATCTCTTCTGGTTGTCATTTTGCCATTCATTTAATGATCTGCAGTTCCTTGCTCAGACCACAAGAGGGCGATGAATACTCCTGACTTTAAATATAAAATCAGCTCAACCATAAACTCCATCAAGTGTCAAAGCAGACACAAAACCAGTCACCTCTGGAAAACCTTTAATATAAAAAAGTAGAGAGAAATTAGCTGCATCTTAAAATATTCTCTCCACCTCCAGCTAAGTCTTGAATTAAGGAACAGTGGACAAAACATCCAAAAAGGTAAGCTGTGTCCAAAAAGCAATAACTGCTACATACTAATTAACAGGGTTTGGGTTAGGTAGTGTGTTCACACTTATAAAGTGACAAAATAAAAAGTGATGTTTGTACTGAAAAACTCCTTAATTTTTGGTACTACAAAGATTAGCATATAGTATTATATTGTATAAACTTAGTATGTGGTCAGAAGCTCTAGCTGCAGTGAAAATTTAAAACTCAAACACCATTTTTAACACTCAGCTCAAACTTGTGAGAGATAGCTCACTGCATTGACTATAGGGCTGTGAGAAACAATTTTCATTGTTGATTATTTTTCTGATTAATGGTTTTGTCAATGTGTCAAAAAATAGTGAAATGTGTTAGAATCTTAGATATCAAGGTCTCTTTTGTCTGATCCACAACCCAAAGATATTCAATTTATTATCATATGACACAGAGGAGCAATAAACTCTCACATGAGAAGCTGCATTCAGCAAATGTTTGATAATTTAACAGAAATAGTTGATTAATTTTCTGCCAATCAACTTAATCTTTAATCGTCTAATCATTGCAGTTCTAATTGAGTTGGTTTATTGGCATAGTTTAAAGTAAATTTTAGTTATGAAAGATGTTGAGTGAAATATTTTGTGCTGATACCACAACAGTAGTGAGAAGCTGCTATGTGTGTTTGTGATTGGTCTGTTGCTCACCTCAGTGAGCAGGAAAGAGATGGCAGCGAAGGCAAAGGACCAGCCATATTTATAGGCAAAATAGGCCTCACTGCTTTTGGTCCGGTTCAGCATTTCATCATTTATACTGGAGATATACAGCACCAGGCCCACCACCAGAGCCAGACCTGAGACACAGAGAGAGGACAGAAAAAACAAACAAATCTGGGTTTGACAAAAACGGAAGACGAGAAGACAAAAATGTGACAAGAGATAAGAGCAGGAGGACGATCGGTGTACCTGAGAGGATGAAGAAGATTCCAGAGACAAAAGCCAGGATGGTGCGGTGTGGCCGAATGTGGCCGATGTTGCTGAGAACAAAACCGATGAACATGAAGAAAAGGCTGACCAGAGGGAATGGAGTGGCTGAGCGGATCATCTCTGAAGAGGAGGACACAGTGGCGAATTAAAGCTGCTTTTTAACCCCAAAATACAAGAAGCGGTGTGATATTTCTAAAAAAAATACCCGGGCAGAAAGATACTCATAGACAGATGAGCTTTGTCTTATTTAATTTGAGCTCTAAGAGAAATCTATTTTGTTGATCTACCTTAACTAAACTGAAGCCAGTTTTATTTTTCATTTGTCATGTTTGATAGAAAAGGCTAAACCACATCTACTGAAAGAGGTCAAATTCTGTATACAGATAAAATGTAGACACTTGATCATGAGCCACTCCTTTGCATGAATGGAGTACAA
This sequence comes from Lates japonicus, assembly GCA_033238685.1. NCBI lineage: Eukaryota > Metazoa > Chordata > Actinopteri > Centropomidae > Lates > Lates japonicus. The sequence goes on along the minus strand of BRZM01000088.1, from coordinate 1,079,732 downwards.
TATTACACTGACTCACTACAGTGGATGAATCCTTCAGTAAAGCTTTGACATTGAGCTACACTGAAGGACTTGTGAGGTGAATTGTTTTGTGAAGAGGCAATAAGTATTCTGGAGGAGCAAAGCAGAGACACAAGGGCTCAGATGACTCAGACTTATCTGTCTGGCTCCACTCAGATGGTACATAGATTCCTGAACACGACCTTATTGGAAAACGACGAGATTTTGGATAAAAATACCTCAGCTGTTAATGTGAGCAACCTCAAACGGCACTTTGAGTTATTAAGCCTGAGGTAGCTGTCGGAGGTTTCTGCTGTCGCTACTCACTGAGCACGTTTACTGTAGACTCTGACGTCAACTGGACGTTCATGGGCATGATGTACTCGATGGTAAAGCACCGACCAGACTCTTCACCTGTGGAGGAAAGAGGCAGAAATGAGGAGACAAATTTAGAGAAAAAAGGGTGAAAACAGAGTTGCACAGCTTCATTATATCACTGTGATCCTATAAATGTAACAGCTCAGTAAAGCAGGTGTTGGACTTGAATGCACCACTCATACAGTTTAAAAGTAAAAGCAAAGATTTCTGTTTCTTTCAAATAGGCCAAAACAGGCACACAGAGGACAAAAGGAAAGAAGATGGCAATCAGCTGAGATGACAGAATAGATGAACCAGCAGGTCAGCAGGCTAAAGGCCAGGTATATATACTGAGGAGCTGATGAGGGAATTGTGAGCAGCTGTGGAGGTCAGGTGGTGGTGAAAGGTGGGAACAGGACAGAGAGGGACTGCTTCCAGTGAGGATTTGAGCTGCCTCAGTAAATTGTAAAATGTCAGCTTCATTGACATCTCTGATGTCTGGTAGTTTTCCATGAATGACACCTTCATCAACTTATGAAAACACAGAGTCTAGAAAATATCTGTAAATGAATGATTTGATGGGTCAGTAATTTTGACACATTTCAATATGGTAAAATGTAATTTTAAGGTTAAACACTGTAAAATAAAAGATCAACACTGTACAACAATACAGATATTTTGCTGTGGACATCATTTACAGTTTTGCCCAGTTTTACCAAATGGCATGTAAATTAACACCTGTTTCATATCATTTTACTGTTTTATTTGACAAAACAGAAAAAAAACGGTAAAATAATGTGAATTCTTAAATTAGGTTGAAGTTAAATGTTTTAAAACACCTTTTTTTTTACAGTGTAGAAATTGAAGTAAGTTTTTTTCCTTGTATCTTAACATATATTTGAAATGAGTCTGGATTCACATACATATTCAGGGTGGATTTCCTTCTTCTTGCCTTGTCTCCCTGTACTTAGTCATCAACTTTTTTTAAAACTTAAGTGTGAGTTACATCACATTCTGCAAATGAAGCCACACAGACGTTATTATCACTTCAGCATCACACACGCACACTGTCACAGACACCAGCTCTGTGGCATGATGACATCTGTCTCAGAGGACTTGTGGGTGCAAGTCTGTGTGTGTGTGTGTGTGTGAAGTTATAAGTGTGGCGTACAACAGAGAGAGTGAGAGAAAGAGCAACAGAAAGACAGAAAATGTATCTGTATTCCTTCCCTGCTGCAATTACACACAAAGGCGCATCCTGAGTACAATCAGTCCTGCAATATGACACACACACACACACACACACACATATGCACATACTGATGAAGTAATTGTGAATGTCATTCTGTGTGAATGTCAAAATCTGGGTGATGCAGTGATGATATGTCAATGTGACAGCATCGGCTCCCTGCTGCTGCCACATTTAGATGCTGCACATTACAAATGAACTTCCTCTTTGAATACAATCATTCCACTTTACTGTTTAACGGTTAAAATCTTGATCCAAATGTGATCACATGATTAGCTGCCAAACTGCAGGAGTACGTAGAAATTAACTCCGAATCATGAAAGGTTTTGGAACCACACACCCTCAGTCTTGTTACTGACCAGCGAGGAAGCAGACTCTCCAGAGGCCCGAGTGCAGCGAGGTCTTGATGTCAGTGCTCTGGTTCAGAGGCATAATGATGCCCTCCTCGAGGTACAACCAGTAGTCGGTGCTGACTGCCACTCCCAGCAGCCCCAGGCCACTGATTGCAAAGACACTGCTCAGCAATGTCAGGGCCTTCCTGCTGCACGCGCTCATGGCGACAGCGGGTGGAAAGTCTCCAGCAATCTGTGGTTCAAAAAAAAAAAAAGCCCCACAAACAGTCTGGAGGAGGAAAGGGAAAAGAAGGTGAAAATACCGGTAAGAATTTAAGGGAAGTTGGACATTATATGTACACAAACTTTATAAAATAAATGATCATATACATAAATACAGACAAAAATCAAACATCACCAGGAAATGGTGCAATAATATCAGAATTGTTCAAAGTTTGCTGTTATGAATTGTTATTTTATCCAGCTTCTTTTCACAATAATATCCTGGTTACGTATTTAATTCCAGCAGTTTTTATTTTAAAATATCCTTTTGTCAGTGTTGGTTTTTATTTGTCACAAGTGAAAATGTAACATTTCCCCCAGACATTATTCCATAATGTCAACAATGTCTTAACAGTATCTTTCAATTGTGACATCTAGGGTGGAGCCCGGTATGTGATTGGTTGTTGCTTTTTTCTGGGTGAACAGAAAACCAACCACATAACTAGTTTCTGAGAAGAGCTGGATGAAGAAGATTGAAGAAGAAGACTGATACCACTCCAGTGTCTGTACACCAAATATGTAAAAATGCATACAGCCAGCAGGCAGTTAGCTTAGCTTAGCATAAAGACTGGAGAGAGGGAAACAGTCTGGTTCTGTCTATAAGCAACAAAATCTGCCCTCTAACATCCCTTAAGTTCACTGATTGACACGTTATATCCCATTTGTTTAAGCCACACACAAAAGAAAGTTTTAAAACCACTGGAGTGTGGATTTTGCCATCATTGGAAACAGGCAGGCTAGCTGCTTCCCTCCGTTTCCAGTCGTCATGCTAAGCTAAGCTAACTGGCTACTGCAAAAATGTTGGATTCTTTCTACATTTTCAGGCAATATTACATAGTTATTTATTTTGTTTTATCTTATCCGTGTATTTGTTATTGCAAACTTTGGGTAACTCCTGTCTTGTCCTATGAACTGCTTGTGTGCAGAGATGTCATCTCCCTGCTTCATTTATCACAGATGTCCACAGTGGAATATGTAAGATGTTTATAGAGTTACAGAATTTCAGTAAGAATCTGTTGCCTTGTTCTGCCTGTTAAGACCCTCTATTAGCTGCATTCATCTCTTCAAATCACCACGAGAAACTCTTGTGCAGATTCATTATAAAAACAAAACCCTGACAATACGAAAAAATATAATACAATATAATACAAAAAGTGTTTTACGCAATCACCTCACCAGGTTCACATTAAGGACACGCTCAAGGCCTCGAAGGTGTGTGTGTGTGTGTGTGTGTGTGCAGGTGCTTCGTGAGCTCGTCTGAGGAAAAAGGAAAGGATCCAATTCCAACTTTGTTTGACTCCATCGCAAAATAATCTTCACGTCTTGTTTTCAGTTTACGTTTCTGATGGAATGGGCAACTTCCCGTGCAAATTTTTAAAGGATTTTTAATCTTTGACCTTCTCTGAAATGAAAGTTTTACAGTCACAATAAATTTGAATTCAGTTCATGTCAATGCCACATCTGTCCAGCCTGATATGAAATGAATAATGAAGTCTGAGTCAGTAATAAACCCGTTTGAGCCTCCAGAATGAGCAGCATTAAACATGTTGCAGCTGCGCTACTGTGAATACAAATGCTCATATTATTAGAAATCCAAGCCTGGGTTTTGACATTTTACAGCCATGAATCCGACAGCCTTGGAAAAGGTTGGGCATTCATAAAAAGTGTTCATAAGTCAGAACGTTGCTGTGGCAGACTGATCACATAGTGAGACATCATCTGCAGTGACAGGGTGATGATTTAGATCTCATTCAGGACACATGTGAATGATCTATGCGCTCTGATGGAGGGACAGACTGTCAGGAAGAGGATCATTTTGCAAGAGATGAACCATAATTACTTAGGGTTAGTTCTGACTCTGCTTCTGATTCTGAGTTGAACCTGTTTATTATGTTTGTGCACCTTAAAATTGACACTTTTTGCTCAACAGCAAGTATCTCAAATAGCAGCAACAGTGTCAATGCTTGGAAACTTTGTCAGTGCTTAACACAATATCAAAAAATCAGTTCGCGTCTTATCCAGCAAGGTCACCTCTCTGATTTTGAAGAGGTCCATTTTTCCTCTGTGACAATAGAGAACTGTCTGGGCTCAAACTGTGAATGTTGACTTTACATAGTCAGCGTCTTAAACCTCTAGGCCACCAGGACAACCCCCCCAGTTGTAACATTTTGAGTAGAGAGAAAGTGGTGCCCTCCACAATTTCATGTACAATCTGTTTTTTGTTTTTTTTACCATACACCACAGGTGGACAAAAAGGGTAAGCAAGGTGAGAACTGGACACTGAAAATCATTTGATGATTTCATGTAATCCTGGACATTTTCAAATGTGTGTAGTTATCAAATGATTAATCAAGTAATTGTTGATCAAGAAGCCAGGTGAGCACTGATGTCTAGGTAGAGAGACAAACTGGGCTTCCGCATGACTATAAACATAAGAGATCACCACATCAGATCACTGTAACAGTCTCCAGTCTAATCCAGACCTGGCCTGGCTTAACACATTTCAGGTTTATTTCTTTGCCATCCAAATGACAGTAGGCCCATGTTGAGGTTTCTTGATCCTAATATATAATATAACTTTCAACATGAAGTAAAGAGAAATACTCACACTTATAAAAACAGACAGGGCTCCAACCTAACCCTCATCAGTCAATCTCATGCAACTGCCACTGGTGCTGAAACATTATTTCCATGAATCAATCTGCCACATAGTAACCTTCTTGCAGGACATTTATTCGTGACTGTCACTGACAACAACACTCTAACTGATTCCTATAGAGAGGCAGTGTGTCACGTCTTGTAGCAATTTCCAATACTATATGGCGAACCTAACCTAACACAAAATATTACAAGTAAAATGAATATGAACCATACCACGATATACTGTAAATGTGGCCTACAAGATGATATACCACTGTGCATACAGGAGGAGTGTGGGAACCGAACTGAAGCTTTTCTATGAACTCTCAACAAGCGTCAGATTAACCAGTAAATATGTGAAACACGTCGCAAGGAGTTTTTAGAAAGTAAAATATAACATGCAAATAAAGTCACGTCTCAACCACGCGCTGGTTTTCCTCACCTGTTTGTAATCAGCGTTGACTCAGCTCAGCTCAGCTCAGCGCTTCGTTTCCTTCACTCGCAGCAAAGATCGTGCTGAAAGTTGTGGATTAAAAACCTCCTGCCTGCAGTGACCGGGAGCCAAACACTCGTTTGTCTCGTTTAGAGTCAGTTATTATTATTGTTATTATTATTGAAGGGAAAAGAAGCGGTGCTGCGTCGGGTCACAAATTCCTTCAGAGAAGTGTAAAGTGAAGCGCAAGACGATGCAGCAGCAGCAGCAGCAGCAGTGCGTCAGTGCAACACTCCAACAAAACTGAGTCAGACGCACCGGTCCTGATTTCAGCCGCTGAATGCAAATACAGAGAGAGAGAGGGAGGGAGGGGGAGAGAGAGAGAGAGAGAGAGAGAGAGAGAGAGAGAGAGAGAGAGAGAGAGAGAGAGAGAGGGAGGTTTTCAGGACCAAGGACAGCTCCTCTCAGCTCTCTCACGGGAATCGAGGCAGCTGCCTGTTGAAATGATGGAGCCACTTCACTAATGCAGCAGAAGAAAGAAATACAAAATACAAGATGAAAAGAAACAAACTGGACGCATGTGCTGTGAATGTGGAGTTTTGTTCCAACAGGAACATAAACATGAAGCATCTGAACAGAGAGAGGCATCTTCACATGGTTTGTTTTCTAAGATCTAAGTACCTGTTTCTACAGGGGCATACTATATAAAAAAGGGCAGTAAGACCATTATTGATGCTTTATAGATTAGTGATTAGTAGGGACAACTTTTATTTAGCTGTGAAAAATCCATTTGGTTGGTGTATATTCTAATTTCTTGCTATGTCTTCTTCAAGGAAACCCGGTGGTGGAGGATCATTCAGATTAGTTCATTAACTTAAATAAAATGACCAATACAAGGATGTAAAAAATACTCCATAACAAGTGAAAGTGTAATTGAGTACTTGAGTAAAAGTGAAGAAATACGGACACTTAAAAGGAACAAGCCTCTGCTCTCCTTTAACCCTCATTTTAGCCGGAACCAAACTGATAATACTCAACCCACCCCCCAGTTGACCCCAGTTATCACATGAAACAACAATTCACATGTGAAATTCACATTCCAAAATAAGACAGAGCAGATTCACATTTCTTATATTTTTCATACTTTATTTATACACAGTATCCGTCATACCACAATGAACAGAGGAACAAGAAGAACCAGGTTAACAAAAGCAGGGGCAGTGAAAGGAAACACATACAAACATCCCTGTGGCTCTAATTGTAGCCTGTAGTGGTACTGTACCCTGACTGGCCTAATGTTTGATTATCTCTGTCATGGGTCCAAAGGTTGTTGTTGTTGTTTTTTTTGTTTTTTTGTTTTTTTTGTTTTTGGTTGTTGTTGTTTTTGTTTTTTTCAAATCCCTCCTGCAATACAGATTCTCAATGTGAGACATGTAAACATTCAGTTTTCTTTTAACCTTTAAATCTCATTTTGGTCCAGATGTGACAGTTAAGTAACTAATCCAGGAGTTAAGAGCTGTGGTACAATAGATGGCATTTCTAAATTTGGCAGTTTTATGAAACCTCTCTGCTGTAGCTTTGTGTGCCGCAGCAGTAGCCTCTCTCTTTACATATATATTTATATTTTTAAAAAACTCTGCTGGACACACCTGACTGAAAACAAAAAAGACTCAGTTTGGCACCATGAAACAAAAAGCCAACAGACACATTTTACACGTATTTGTCTGTTTAAAATTCAGCTTGTTTTTTTTGTTTTTTTTAGCCAAACAGGTCGGGCTACATGACAGCGAGGGGGAAGAGATGATGAGCAGAGAAGCGAACGATGCTCGTCGGGACTACTTTGTCTCACTCTGTGCAACAAGGGTGGGGAAACTCCATGCTCCACACCGGGGGGAGGGAGTGAGAGGGGGAGAGAGGGGAATCTCTGTATCATGCAGGGGTCTTTCTCATGCTTAGATCAGGCCTCGCCTCAGGCATGCACACAATATATAAAGAAAAGACATGTTTCTGAAATCCTCACACTGGTAATGTGGTTTTGAATTCAGTTTTTGTTACAGAAGGAGTCAGCCCTGAGACAACCAAGGCAAGAGGGCATTCAACCGCACAGGAGGTGCTGCATATTCTCTATATGACACTGAATAGTAGAAAATAATGGATAAATAGTGGAAATACATATAACAAGGTTTGCTGATACCAAAGCTACCAAAGATTCAGCCAAACGTTATATATCTCTTCTTAGGGGTAATCTAAACATAGAAATGTTCAAACCGTCTATGGTAGTAAAAGCACATTCAGTTCATAGTATAAAATCTGCAAGTAACTTCTCTTTTTGAAACATCTCGTTTGAAACATATTTACAAAAAAAAAAAGAAGAAGAGGAAAAAAGAAAAACAAAGGTCAACATACAATAGGACATAAAAGTTGAGTTAAGCAAAACATAAAATGGAAACAAAACCTTTCGCCTTAACAATTAAAAACCTCTTCAGAATAAGACTCCTCAAAACGTACAACAATTATATATCAACATAGTTTATATCATAATACTAAACTTTACAATGATACCAGACGTGTACTGCATCCTAGAGTCTACAGCTCATACAGAGTCAGAGAGTAAGCATGCAACAGAGATCTGCTTTTGTGCATATGGAAATAGCATCTTTATACTTTGAAATACTGTCTCTTTGATCCACACTTTTCTGACCCGATATCCTGCGTTCACCCACCCACTGACTATCGGCGACATTGAAAATGTGCTTCTGTTTCTCTGTGTCGACTTGGTTACACTGTAGTTCCACGTCCTACAAAAGCGACAGGTATGAACAGGTCCTGATGCTGTTTGGAGCCAGGCCCGGGGGGGGGGGGGGCGCATTACAAGGACTTTTAAAGAACTGCAATAAAAATGTTTTCTTCCACTTCTACTTTGGCACTCATGTAACAGTATACTACCTCTTTTTTTTTTGAGTATATAAATATAATATCCACACGTAGCAGTTCAGAAGTAGACAAAGCCGGGACAGAGCAGAAAAATAAGTTCTGTTCTTGTCGTGCATTGCAGGTTGTTGCGTAGTAAGATGGGGAACATAAGAGGGATGAGAGGGATCTTGCATGTTTAATACCTAATGAGATAGTGACTGATACTGAAACACATTCATACACGAGTAAAAAGGGTTCAGAGATACACAGAGTATAGAATGTATTATGAGATGTTTTGGAAAATGATGCAGAAAATATCAGTGCCATCATGTACTGTACTTTTTTCTCTCATTTCAGATTGTACTTAACATTTTAACACTTAGCTCCTCTCTCCTCTGTCATTTCTGTACACAAATATTTGATAACTAGTAGACAGAACACTTTAGAGGATGATGTGAGTCTGTTGACAGCGGGACGTTTGTTGGAGTTTGGAAGGGTCCTGTATTCAGTGACGGTCCATGCTTCTTCTTTTTTTCAATCCTCCCCCCACTTTCCACACCCCCTCCTCATACCACGCTGTGCAGAGATGGATGGATGAACTGAGTGTTGATGTAGGAGAAGCCGGCGAACTCGCTCTGGTCGATGTTGGCGATGACTAGCTGGTCGGGCGGGGTCAGCACGGGCTGGGTGCGTGTGAAAAACTTGTCAAAATTCTCCGCTCCTTTGCCACACTGAAAGAGATGAAAAAACCATTAGGTTTGTCAAGGACTGATCGTTTGATCTCTGGACCACAAAAAGGGAGTTTGTTTAATGGTAACAGGATTGTAGGCTCCTGATTAAAAGGTTTTTCATCTTGAGTCTGTTATTAGAAAGCTTCCCAGAGGGAAAGTGGCGCAGGAAAATGTCGAAGTCCGACGTGTAGCTGGGCAGAAGTTGTAATTAGATTAGGAGCTAACCCCGGGCGTCCACAGTGGAGGTCATCAGCATCAGTGTGCAGCCTCACTCGGGGGCTGTCATGTGTCTCACGCAGCTGAATATGTATATATGGATATTGCTGTGCATCAGCACAGTCACGACACTTGCTAAATTCCTTCAGAGTGAGCGATAGGCAGTAAAGACAAATCTGTAGTTTACAGTGGATTTCAGCACCTGCTGCTTGCGACGCATTTTCTCAGGAGACGTATCAGCATGTCAGCTGCTCTGTAGTATCACAAAAGCCAAGCCATCAAGCTTCAGATGGATCTTTTGTTTGCGAGTCCCTTCAGACCAATTAATGACGCAGTGTATGAGCTCACAAATGTGAAAACACCACAAAAAGCCCCAACACCCCACCACCCTAAATGGATGGATCCACTCTTGGCAAATGTTTTCCTCTCCGCTCTGCGAGTAGAGACAGATACATCCGCTGTGTAACCCTGCATTTATCGTGGCCCTTGTGTGGAAGTAAAGGGAACTCTGCTCTTAGAGATCTATTTTTACTCCTCTGTGGTGGCGCTTGCGTTGCTTCAGGCTCTGTGGGCAGCGAGAAGGATGGAGGATGCAGAGGAGGGGTGGGGTGGGGTGGGGTGGGCGCAATCAGAAAAGGAGCGTTTGTGGTGACAGGAGGAGGTTTAGGTGTCGGGAGGGGGGCAGGTGCTGGTGGCAGCGGGGCGGGTGGCTGCAGCTGGGATCTAGCCTCAAGCGCTGCTGAGCGCATATAGACCATTACACCAATGAATGGGAGTACAGACATGCAATATGCACCCATTGATATATACACACTTAAAGACTGTCTGAGGAAGTATCTGGATTGTTCAAGAATGACACAGATTGCTTTTCTTTTCTGGTGATTTTCTATTTTTAGCATCACACTCTGAACGCTGGAAGGCAGGAAAAACCTTAACAGGAGCATGAGAGAATAATAATAAAACACACTACTGGATGCTTTACGGTTATAATCTGATACTGCTGTGTTCAGTTGTTTCTGTCATCATCCTTCATCTCTTTCTGCATTTGGAAATACTTGGAAATGTTGTGGTGTACTTTATGAACTGTGTGTTTGAACCTAAATGGAAATACCAGAGGAAGAAATTGTAGCAAGGCAGCGCCATTGGTGTAAATAATAATCTTGCTGTTAAATAATCTCACTGCGCATACACAGCAGCTGATAGAGACCCACAGGGTTGGAAAATTGCTTAAAATGTAAGTAAAATTTGGAAGAAAATATACCTTGAAGTTATTTAAAATGACAAAGTGACACACAATTGACATAACAGTGTGAAACGTTATGTGTCAAGTTGAACAATATGACAATATGTTGCATACTGTAAAAATTGATTTTACACACTTTAAATTTTGGTTGTATTTGAGCATTGTAGGCAAATCAATGAGCAGGATGCTTTATGGAGTTACTGTTTTCTAATAAGCTGTGCATCAATTTAATTGGCAGGTTTAGACAAAGAACAGATATTTGTGTATGGATATTTTATCTGTAAGTAGTGTCACAGCTGATCTTCTACAAAATGTACAATATATAGATATATAGATGGAATAGAATAACACACACTGTCTCTCACACACACAGTCACAGCATCACTCACCACTTTGGGTTTAAATGGCGGCTGGATCTCTCTGTTTGCCAGGCGTTCCCAGTCGATGCGTCTGAAGAAGGCCTGCTCTCTGATGTCCCTCTCTCCCTCTGGGCCACAGCCCAGACGCTTTGACGGGTGTTTGGTCATCAGCTGGTGACAAACAGAGGGTGAAGGATTAGAAGATGTGACAGAGGCAGTTTGGTGCTTGAGGGAAAGAAAAGGTAAAAATAGTGAGGGGAGTAGAAGAGTGAAATAACTATCTGTAAAGCAAGCATATATATCAACAATCCACTTTTTAATCTTTGCTTCTAGCCTGCGTTATATTACATTATCACATCAGCAACATTATGACTGACACTCATGCTGTTTTCACTGAACCAGCCTTAAAATAGTCGCAGGAAATTGCACCGCCTTTCCTTAGCTCAGTTTTCAGATTTAGCAGCCACTTTTAATTTCAACCATGAATCATTCTTTTTGGAAATGAGATGTGAAGCAAACAATGAGGAGGGGTCAGGATAATCTCCTCTGTCACCAGCTCTGAGGCGGGGTATGTTATTAAAAAGACTTGATCAGACCGGGACTGAATCTTAATTGAATCTTCTCTGGTGGCAACCATGACGCCTTCTTCAGTGTGATGATGTCAGAAAAGTGATACCCAGGTGTGAGAAGAACAGGTTGCCGATCAGTAAAAGACGATTTCTGAAAGCCGTGAAAATCTGAGACTCAAGTGTAATCACTGTGCTGAGGGAAAATCTAATTAGAAAATGATTTACTGCGTGATGAGTGATGAAACGGAAAACCTAAGACATCTTTTGTGTCACACTTACAAAAACTAAAAAGATACTGGATATTACTAAATGGATGTTATCACATATAGGAAATAGAAAAATCTGAACCACCATACTTCCTCTTCAGCAAGCTCTGTCCAAGTAAGAAACTATTTAGTTTTGATATTTACAATACATATATCACAATACTGCTGAACATTTTTCCAAAGGGTTTTAGATTAAAGGAGTGGTGAGGAGGTGACATCTTTGAATTGGTTGTTCTGTCTGACTACTGGTCCAAAAAAATACACTTTACTCCAGATTGATTGCCTGTCAAGTTTGAGAAAATAATCCTCATGACATCAAAATGATATCATCAAGGTTAGTTTGACGTGGGCTATGAGACAGATTTATAACAGAGAGCCTGTGTTACATTTACTAGGCTTTGAGGATCTAATGAAAGACACTTACAAGGTGCTTTATGGGAAGTGTAGGATTCAGCATTTTTAGCGTGGCACACTCTTGGACATAAAAGTCAAGATATCTGCTGCCATGTTAGCGGCCTGCCTCTAGACACCTGACTCTGAGACGTCAAAGCTTTTCAAAACAGGCTCTGCTCTCTGTTATATTACCAGGGAACAGTAACTTAGACAAAAATAAAAATGACAAAGTAATTGCTGGATTATGTAAGATTCAAGTCTCTGCAAGTTGATTTAATTTCTACTCCAGCATTTAAATGAAAGCAGTGCAGTACAGCTTTATAAAATACTGTACGGTCCTTTAAACGGTACTCACCCCCTTGCAGATGGACACAGCTTCCTTCGACATGGACTTGGGGTAGGACACATTGTGCTCCATGATGGACTGGAAGAGCTCATCCTCATCTTCTCCATCAAACGGCGGCTGAGGAGGACAAACACAGAGTCACAGAGCTGTGAGTGATGACTGATGACTGACATTATCTCTCTAGGTATTATACTTGCAGCTCTATGTGCTATCACAACATTTGCTGCCTTATAAGTGAAAATAAAAAACAAATCCAATTATATTTATTACTTACTTTTTTTTACTGTAAGTGTATCATTACTCAGCTAAGATCCATTTTTGTTGTAGTTCTTTTTGTTCCAAGGACACGTGTTGCCAACAGTTTTTAACCACTGAAGTTTCTGTGGTGAATAAATCATGTGTGGTGAATAATTTTCCCTCCTTTAAATAAACTCGGACAAAACCTGGAAAATCTAGTTAAAACCTAACACTAGCTATAAGGACTAATTATTTTCGATTTTCTGGTGATAACTATTATTTTTTATTATTTGTATAAATTTGATACAGTAATTAATTGCAATGATTCATTTTATGATTCATCTAAAATCTTAGAAAACTTCTAGATCTCTTTTCCTTCATCAAATGGCTAGTCTCTATCATTAACAGAGCTGCAACTAGTAATTACTCTCATATCAGTTAACATGTTTATTATTTTTGCATTAAATCGATTCTTACAGTCAGACAGGTGACATCTACAAATTCCTTGTTTTGTAAAACTCAAAGATTTCCAATTTACAGCGAGACAAAAGAAAGGAATCCTTCCAACTGGTGTTTTTTCTTGATTAGTGAGTGGAATCAGTTATTAATATTGTTGTTACAGCACAACTTGATGGATATACACCAATAAATGTATAGTATAGACCAGAACTGATGCGGTAAAAGTGAACATATTACCTGTCCTGCCAGCATCTCATACAGAAGAACCCCATAAGCCCACCAGTCGACTGATTTTCCATAGGGCTGATATGCTATAATCTGACAGAGAACAAAAGGTTAAAAGGTTAAGAACTTGATCACACACACACACACTACCCAATTTCTGTATGCAGAGAAATATAATTATTAAAAAGAAGGTTTTATCTCTGCTGCTCAAACTGCTCTCCATCCTATCAGTGTTGTTTGATTACAGTCAGGTAAAGATGAACTCCGCAGTGTTACAGTAAAGACATCAGAGTCGCACTGAAAGTGGCATTTCTCTCATCTGAACTCAAACCAAATCAACCACCATTAAATACAGTCAGCTATTTTGAGCTGCCACAACAAAGGCGCTTTCTCCTACCATCCAATTTGCCATCCTACACCTCCCTCCCACACACAGACTACACACAGACACACACACACACGTACACAATAATAATCAAGCTGACGCACAAGCAAAGGGCTAAATCACAGCTGCACTTGCTTTTAACAGAGACAGAAACGCAGCAATTTATGCAGTTCACAAAGTTACAATTTGTGGTTCAGCTTACATAAAAAATACAAAAAACCCCACATCCACACAAGATCTGTGAGTGTTTATGATACAGTTAATAAGAAAATGCAAAACTACAAATTTCCATCCTGTCAAAGGTTACTTCTTGGGATGAAAAGTAAAAATCTACAGGCCATAAATGGAAGACGTATGAGGTGTCAGAAAGGCAAAGAGATGGCTCATGAGGTCATTACAAAGCTATTAATAAAAAAAAGCCCACTGAGTCGTCATGACTTATTTATATGGAAAGCCCGGGAGGTCCTGACGATGACCCGTCTAGATGATGAAGTTTCCCGTGAGCAACCAGGAGGGAGGGCTTCCCTCACCTCCCACCTGTGAGATACTGAGCTCCCTCATGAGTCAGTGCAGACAAACGTGAGTGGACAGATACACGTATAAATATATACACACATATAACCACTCCGACAAACATCTCATTACCCTCAGTCTAAAAAAAAAAAAAAAAAAAAAGATGGCGAATGATCCCTTGGTTTTTGTTGAGTTGTCCCTCTTGTAATCTTGGCCGTGTTTCCCCATCACAGATATCTCACCTCTGGTGCAATGTAGTCTGGAGTGCCGCAGAAGGTGCGTGTGGTCATGCCTTCATACATGTTCTCCTTGCACATGCCGAAGTCGGCGATCTTGATGTGGCCCTCAGAGTCCAGCATCACATTGTCGAGCTTAAGGTCCCTGCAGCGGAGACAGGTTGCGAGCATTTGTTATGTGCATATGCATTTTTCGGTCTGGATTTGTGACCGCTTTGTTACTCTTTCTGCATGCAAGCCACCACCACACCACTGCTGCCTCTCTCTGTCTGAGCAGTTTATCTGCTCACACCACACATCACATTCACTGGGTAATAAACCAAAATGTCTGGACCTGAAATGATTTCTCTCTCATCCTGCTTCCTTTGTGCTTTTTCTTTTTGCTTCTTACAATACAGCCTGTGTTTCTGCCTGTGTTTCGTGTCTCGATTCTTCATTTTCTTCCCCTCAGTCACCACTTCTGGCAGTTACATCTGTCACAGAGTCAGGATGCCAAACACATGGCTGGTCGTGGGATATGAAGAATGGATGTAAGTCCTTAGCTGAAGGACTGAAGAGGAGCAGGGTGACCTTAGTCTGTGTTGAGCACTTCTCTCTGTCCTTTTTATTTCTGCTTTTTGTAGCTGGGTGATTAGTATGGATTTAATACTTGTCTTCTTCCTAAGGGTATCTAAGCTCTGCAGTTTAAACACAGACAGACCAGCAAGGTTAAATGTACACGTCCATTTTTAATCTCTTTTTCTCACTCTTGTTCTCTCTCTGGACCTGCTTACTTCTCCTCCCCTCTCTTAATTTCTCATTCCTCATGTCTTTCTCTTATCTCCTGATTCTCTTGTTCTTTGCTTTACTCTGCCCGTCAGTCTCCAAGTTGGTGTCGAAACCACTTTACCTCGTCTAACTTCAGTTCCCTACGGCTCTGCATTCCTTCACCTCATCTACCTTTTTTTCCTCCAAGTTTTCTCCTATCTATTTTCTAAGTAACATCTGTGATGAAACATTCTTCTCTGCATTTCCTAGAAATTGAGTTTCATGCACTACCACGCCATCAAACATGTACATCTAAAAATCTGAGCCAAATGTTGATGCCTCATTGCTGTAAAAACTGGCTTCCCGCCGAGCCACCCACCTGTAGATGATTCCCTTTCGGTGCAGGAAAAACAAACCGACAGCAATCTCTGCGGCATAAAACCTGCAAAATTGGAAAACAGTAAAACATTTTCACGAAAGAAATTTGCCACTGAAGTGATTCTACTGAACACAAAAGAGGAACACACAAGCATTCCTTACACAAGCCCTAAATATTAAGTATTAATAACTTGGTGGGTTGACCGTGAACCATAAGGTTCCCCCATCTCTCCTCTCCCTTAATTTCCTGTCATCTCTCTGCTAGTTTTATCTAATAAATGCCCCCAAAATACCACACCACACCTCTGTGTGTGTATACATATGCAATGTATAAATGTATAAATGTAACATTTACCCTGCCTGCAGGAGATCATCATTATCCTTAAAACATACAATATGTCTGCATATGACCTATAGTGTCCTTACACTGCCTGTGGTTCCTTGAACTTGCCCATACGCTGGATATGATACATTAAGTCTCCTCCGTTAATGTACTCCATCACAAAGTACAGCCGATCCTACAAAAAAAAAAAGTTACAATATTTAAAGACCACAAAAAGAGCAGTGCATATAATGTATGTGTACAGAATATAATATTGTCTAATGGTCTACAGCTGTGTACGTTACAGAAAGACATGGTTCACTTTCAGAAATATCAAAATGCCAAACAGGATCTTTTCTGTCAGTATAGCAGGTCGGTCAGGTTTTACACCTGTATTATAAATCAGCAAGCTTTGATCAGTAAATGTAGTTTTTTATTGAAGACTCCTTGAGTCACTCTGTCTCAGCACAGAGTTGACGTCATACTGGAGACTTCGTATTCAAGGGTGGTCTCAACTCAATATCAATTTTCTCTGCAGGGGCGCCGGCAAATAAAGTAGGAAAAGAAAATACAGATGTAATGATAGGGAGACATACACACACCGGTTTGAAATGCCAGGGACTGAATGGATGGCTGACGAAAGAATGATGAGGGAGCACAATGGCACCATTTAAATAATGTAATGTGATTTTTTTGTGTGTCTGTGTATGAAGCAGTTCAGCAGCAGTGTAGGGAAGTGTGTGTCAGGTAGATGAGAGTTTTTTAAAAGTTTTTTTTTTACACACCACAGTCTGGAAGCAGGAGTGTAGCTGCGTGAGAAAAGGTGGTTTGTCTCTCTGGGCCAAGACCCTCTTCTCCACCATCGTACATTCAACGTCGTCATCCTGGATCACCACGTCTTTCTTGAGGATCTTGATGGCGTACAGCTCCTCTGTGGACTTCATCTCTGCCAGCATTACCTGCAGTCGTGCAGAGACGCCACGGGTCAAAGGTCAAAAGGAATCACAGAGATTCGGAAATTTTAATACACCAGGCAAATGCTGGCATTTCAACTGTTACCATCCCGTTACGTTATGTCCTCACCTTCCCGAAGCTGCCCTTCCCCAGCAGGGCCAGGAAGTTGAAGTCGCTGAGTCGGACCCGGTCCATGTTACCTGAAGGCAGGCTGAACCGCCGGTGGTCTGACGGCGTGATCACTTTCTTACCGTGGCCCAGCTTGGCTTTCTGTGGTGTTCAACACACAATAAAAATGGCATTAAATCACTAGTATTTGTCAGCTGCTGTGGGTGTGTCACGTTAGATTTTAAGGACAAAGTCTGATAGTTTAGCATTCACAAAAAAAATTAATAAATAAAAAAAATCCTGGAACATGAATAAAATCTCAGGAACAGTATTTACAACAAAAGCTTTTTTAAAATGTAATAAAAAATATCTCACTAAATGGGATGAAAATGCAAGAACCCGTCAGTGACATGAATTCATGATGAAGTGCAACATGTAATATATTTATGATTAAAAAATAACAATGTACAAACTAAATGAAGAATGTATCATATTATTGTACCATATTAATCAAGGTTATCTCCCATTTTCAACAGTTATGTTATTATAAACCGAAATTCTTATTACATTTTCAGTCCCATTGAAGATATTTTTACAGTGTTTTGCATGCTGGCCATTACATTCTAAAAGATAATGAAAAGCTCTGTAACCGTTTAGCGCTTATTACAGTATCATTTGCTACAAGGTGTCATGGTGGACTCACTAACATCCCTCACCATCACAGAGTACTGGTTAGCTGCATATCAGCAAATCAAGCTTCTCTGTTCAGTCTCTTTCTCTGCAGAGAGAACACGGTGAGCTATTTTTTCTCCACTTTCTTTGTTATATTCAGACATCTTCACAGACATCCAGCAGTTTCTCAGTACTGGTACATTTTTGTGGGAAATCGTGAGGTAGGTGTGTGTGTGTGGGGGGGGGGGGGGGGTTTGCTAGTGTTGCAAGGGTCCCTGTCGTTATAATGACTGGCCTGCCAAGTGTCTTTGAACAAAAAGGGCAATTAGGACCCTGCCAGCTCCCATCATGGCTCCAGCGGTTGTCTGTTTCTGTCAGATAGAGCGGAGGGAGCAGGCGACCACTATGGCACAGAGGGGGCTGTTGCCAGGCCAACCGTTTCTCCACTCTCGACTGGCAATATACTCAACATTTTAAGTGTCACATATTTATTTGACTCAGGCTAAGTTGCTCTATTTGTACATCTGGCTGGGTCAATTAACAGCAGACTAACACTAAAATTAGCTAGCTGTGTCAGTTACAGAGGAAATACTCTGGGGGAGAGTGATTCCCACTTTGACCCTGAGTACTGTTGGGTCTATAGATGCCACCAAGTCATTGCAGTTAATTAATTTCAGGTGTAATTGAATCCCAGAGGAGTCAGCTGGAAAGAAAATCAGCAGATCTCAGACACACAGATGTGAAGTGAGCTGAGTTTTACAACAAGGTTTAGAGAGGAAAAGAGTACTTTTTTGTTTTGCTCCCCATAACTTTTAAGGGATGTTTTAATGGATTTTTTAAAGGAATCATGGGTCAAAAAATGTTGGGATCCACTGATGTAAACTCACTGCTAGAAGGATGATATTTTTGTGCATGTCAACACTACACACAAAAAAGTGTATGTATCTATACATCATATGTCATGCTTTTATAATGTAGTAAAGTTTTGCCAGCAAGACACATGTGAATAATGTGTTGATCCTGTTCTCACTTTGGTTACTGCAGCTTGCATTAGCTGCTCTATCATCATCCTGACACTGCAGAGACATCTAGTGGTCATTTTAAAAATCACACTTAAACATGTCTCACATGGACCAATTGCCTACATAAAAATGAGACAACTTCACATCATACAAACAAGTTCACAAAACCACATCTACCTGCTTCAACACAAACAGAAGTTGGAATATTTATGTCAGAGCTGTATTCAAACACATACAGTACAGCCACACGTTGACCTCATAATAAATAGAACACTGCCACCGTGTGGAGAGATTTGGCATGCACACCAAGGACCTGTGAGTGTGTGTGTGTGTGTGAGAGAGAGAGAGAGAGAGAGAGTGTGCATTCATTCAGACAATTACTGTAAATAAGTGAGTCCATGCTTCATGTCCCAACAGCCTTCTATAGTCTGGACCAGACTAGTAGAGGGCAGGCTGTGGACCACACTGGCAGCCAATGAGGAGTAGGTGGGGAGCACGACACCACCAGAGACCTGAGTGGTCCACAAATTTACTAACAATAATGCTGTTTGGTGTTTGTGCTTAAGATAGCGAGTACATATCTTAAAGTTTGTGTATATGCAGCACTTTTATTTAAATGTTGTATCTAAATTAATAGTGAAACCTTGGCTGATTTTACAGATTTGATCTTTGCAGCGGATGCTACAGGTGCTGCAAAAACCTCAAAATACATTGATTGATTGTATCAAAATTATATATAGTTCCTTAAATTGTATGTTCAGATGTGTTTTACTGTATGTGTGTGATGAAGATGTGAAAAACTGAGACAGAAAGAGGGAGAAAGTTAGTGTATAAGTGTGTGAGAGGAGTTAGAGAATGAAAAGCACGTTTACTGTAATTTAGTGTGTATATAAGGACAAGCAAATTGGGCTGGTTCAACTATATGCTGTTGAGCTGAGCCTTTGTTAGTAAATCAGATTAATTTGTGGAAGCCCAACAGAGATCCACAAACAATCCTGACAGTAAGTAAAGTGAGTGTGATGCAAGCTGGGAGTGAAAGAGATAAAGACGGAGCAGGCAGGAGAGCTACCTTGAGATAGTGGATATTTAACTGGCAGGCCTAGAAGAAAGAAGAAACTCACTTATTAGTGCGGTCAAAAGGTTAGTCGATGTATGAATGTGTGTCTTGCTGCAAAACAAACAAAGACAAAATACAACATGTGGAGAAATGATGGGCCAGTATTTTGACTTGTTTCAATTACCTGTCTCCAAACAACAAAATGAATCAAAGGCATGACTAGAAAACAGAATAAATCCTTTTTCTGTCACATCTGGCTGCATCTCTGCATCTCTGCAACTCGCACTAGTTTCCACGGCAACCGCACAGTTGTGTGAAGACGGCAGCCTCGGAGGAAAGTCAAGGTCAGCGTTGTACAGAATGACGAGAAGCGGAAAATTAAAAACAAGGCTGGGCGTCTTGAGGGCTGCTGTGACTGGATGACATTTGCACTTGGTATTACAACACCTGCATGCACACATGGAGCTGGACTTTAATAAAAAACTGCCCTCGCTCCTTTTTCCTCACTTAAATCCCCATACATTTTTGCACTTGTTTACATTGCACTAGTTAATATAGCAGCCACCTTCTACCTGCCTGTTATTACTATGGGAGTGAAGAGGTCACAAGTTTAATTTCAAGTCCAGATGCTGTAATGTGCTGCAGTAATAGAAAGCATATAGACAGAAACCTGCAGTAAACAGACCGGCCACTAGAGAGTGAGTGTTAGTTGTTTCCTTAAACTTGATTAAAGGACCATACCAGTGTTTTTGCATACTTATTCAAGTGAAATGCTTTCATTCATTTTCATACAAATAAACATCTTGCAGTGATTAAAACTTCCTCTATGTATTCAATTCATTTGCATATTGACATGGACTGTGGCTGGCAGGAAAGTAAAAAAAAAAAACAACAGCCAAAAAAAACAAACAAACAACTGAACTATAAATGATTTTTAGGAAACAGGATTAAACCTGCACTGACACCGGTCCAAACTCATTACCGGGAAGAGATCAAGAATTATACTGAGCAAACATTAATATAAGATTATATAAAACGTGACATATTAGAAAAGCTGGGAGAAGATTCTCAAAGATTCTACCTATTCTATAGCACATTAAGATTCCTGATGTGTGGGAATTAGATGACAAAGTCAGATATTATATATCATATTGTTTTGAGTGAAGCTCCTATGGGTAAAATGATAAGACCAGTGCTTTTATTTTACCTTTTTTATTGTCAACAAACCCCATGTAAAGACAAAAACAAAACACACAAAAAGTGTGTTGGTCTGTCTCTCGAAGAGAGTGGCACAGAGGAACAAGCACTGTCAGGCTTCGGCTTCACTGACAACACCAGATGATTTTGACTTTTTCAATGTATGTGTTAACAATAAAAATAATAAAAAGAAAAGGATGAAACTCTGCCACATTAGCTCACACTGTCACAATGTAGCAACTGCAGACACGTGTGCTTTGCTGGTAACAGCTTCCACTGGAGTCCAATGAGGCCAAGGACTTACAGTAAGAGCCTTAAAGCTGTTTCCTTTGACATCCATAAAAAAAACCCTGCTGAGCTTCATTTAGACAGTGACCAACATTATTTCTCCTTCTGTATGACTTCTCACACGTGTTAGCTAAGTCATGCGTCAGTCTGAACAGTAATCCAAAAGATATGATGATAGGTTATCTTCATCTACGCTGTTCACAGCTGAGAGCTCATGTCCGCAATTTCTACAGTTACATGTGAGCATTATGAATTATTAGGCGCGACTGTTTTTGCATTTCTTACACATGACTCTCTGGGACTCTGGGCCTGCCTTTATTACTGTTGCTGTCCACGTTACACTTTTTTGCCACCTTTCATGAAGCTGTAATCTTGCACTGTGTATGAGTTTTTCCTTTAAAAAAAATCAAGAGCATTCACTTTGATGCCAGGAGAAAGTGATCTCCCTCTCCGATGTACAGGGTGAAAAGCACAAGTGGGAACAGGACGGGGTTACCATGGTGACAGAAGAGAGGAACATGTTTTGTTAAGAGTGAGTGTGTGCAATGGATGCGTGTGTGCGTGTGTGTGCATGTGTGAGAAAGAAAATCTACTTATGCTTTTACTGAATGTCACAAATTCATAATGCGACTCGACCCCCTCTGACTGTTCCTTACCTCAAACTTCTGTCGGAGCTCCAGGTTGACGTCGTCCACCTCAGGGATGGGAACGTTGTAGTACTCTCCCTCCTCCTGGTTCAGCAACTTGTACCTGAGAGAGACAAAACCATGGAGGTAGGTGAATGTTTTGTTATTTCTTTTATCCACAGAGCTGTAAATCAGTGTATTTCCAATTTACTATTAGTCCATAATTCATGCATTTCTTCCTCTGTCCACCCACACAGCTACAAATCTTTGTATGTCTGCACCACTTTCATCTAAGTAGCTGCTGATTCCACCCTCTTTGAGTGTTTGCAGGTCTGCTCTTTGTCAGCAGTGCCAGCTTTACTCTACTTCCTCTCTAATGTACACATCCTCTGGCCACTTATCTAATGACCTGGAATATACAGTACAATACGCAGACCAACACACATAGACATAATGTATTGTTTTCACAGCTACCCGTGCCAGGTATTTTTTCTTTTTTTTTTTTTACACACATGTATTTCCTGGAGCAGTCGATCAGGCTTGGTTTAGGCTAGGTTACGGCAGGTATGCTAACAGGCCCATGGAAGGACGGCTGTAACATCTCTATGAGCGTGTGGTTGTCAGGATGAGACAAAGCAGGGAGACGTAGACAGAGGGATGAGGAAATGACGGCAGCAGGTGCTGTTTGTCAGAGTGCGTGGAGCTGGCTTCAGCCACAGGCCTTTACGACTGTTTTGAAGTGAAGCTGATCGCAATCGTTGGGGCCAGCGCAGTGTCAAGTTAACAAGTTGGCGGACTGCTTTGAGAAATTTTGTGTGAGAAAACACACTGTATTCGAAGCAAGGCACTGGAACCACATTGACTTCCATCATTTACTTACTGATTCCACTCCTGTATAAGTAGCTTGCAGGTTGAAAGGACCAGTTGTTGAAAGAGTATGACCTTGAAAAACCTTTACATAAATGCAAACACACACCTTCATTAAGCTGTATTTATAATATAAGAAGTGCTTACACTGAATGTTTAATTTCACTGTTTACGATGTACTTATTTTTTTAAGTACTTATTTTTATCTTATTTTATATCATGTTTTGCTTTGTTTTATGTTATTATACCCTGCTACTTTTGTTTATGTTACTGTTCCTCAGTACCCTCAGTAGTCAGGCAGTCAGTCAAAGAGATGTCAAGCTCAGTATTTCAGTAGGACTTGACCTGATTAAATAAAGGCTATGACCAGTAAGAGCAGAGCTGACATCAATGAATTTTAAAACAAAGTTCTGTTTCGTCTTTTACAAATTGAGTCTCCATTGAAAAAAACAAACAAGAACAAGAACAAACAAACAAGAAAACTGGCCATCAGTTTCAGAAACACTGGTCGTGATACTGGCACCACAATACTACGTGGATGTGACAGCCAGGTCACACCAGGCCAAGTTAAGCAGAATCAGAAATTTTAAAAGTGCACTTTCTCAGCTGTTGGAATGAGTGGAATTAAATGGGAGTCGACTGACCATCCACACGTGGGAGCTTTGATGAGCTCGGACACTCCAAACGACATGGAGCCCATGAAGTGATTCGTTCTGATCCCCTCGATGGACAGACGGCGGTCCTTATCTGATGCTTTCAGTTTACTGAACACACACACACACACACAGGAGGAAAAAGAAACGACATGTAATGATAGAGACTGCAAGAATCAAATACTTTCTCCTTTGTGCTCTTTGAAATTTGTCAACTCTAAAAACAGTCTTAATTAAACATAGACTCAGGCACAACAGTAGACACACACACACACACACACACACACACACACACACACACACACACACACACACACACACACACAGCACGACATGACTCACAAGGTGAAAGACTCGTTCCAGCAGGGGTTGAGAGACGAACGGATGGTCCTGGTCTTCTGTTTGGTCTCATTCTTGGTGACAGGTTTATGTGGTCTGATAAACCGTTTGGATCCATGGGAATCAGGTTCCTGGCTTCACCCACTTAGAAGAAGAGAAGAAGACACAAAGAGTGTAAACACGTGTGTGTGTGTGTGTGTGTGCTGTGTGTTTGAGTCCTCAGCCTGATTCAGTGACTCCAGGTCCCCACACTGACTCAGAGGTTAAACTGGACAGAGTGGCGTGCCCAGCAAATAAAAAGTAGGTAGGTAGATAGATAGACAGATAGATAGATAGATTAGTGTGTCTGTCCTCGGTTACTCAGCTAATGGCTCAACAAATCAGGCACCACATACACTGATAACAGGTGCTGCGAAGCAAAACATACTGTCAAAATTCACTTCAAGTTGACAGTGTGAAACAACACTAACAGGATTATAACACTGGTGGGTGTTAGGGTGCACGCACACGTAAAATCAACAAAAACAAGAAAAACTGAAAAGAGTAACTCGCCCAAAAGTGTACCTACCACATTCAAATCAAGTAACTCAAGTAAATAAGACAGGTGATAATCAGTGAGGAGAGTGAATAGATCTCTGGTAGTGCACTCTCTCATGGTTAGGCAAGAGGTGAGCAGATAATGTGAGGGAGGCATGACATTTCCTTGCATCGTAACTGACAAATGGGGGAAAAAAAACCTGTAACATAGCAACAGAAGTAGGGGGACGGGGCGGTGTAAGCATGCCACCCTCACCATGGCGACAACATCTACTGTAAGTGGCCAATGGGCCGACTCCACCACTGCCCCACTTAGCAACATCATGTGAACACACAAACAAATGACATATAGGACCGTCAAATACAGCATGAATTACACAATACGCAATAACTGAGGAGAGACATGGAGGATCCCTCTGTCAAAGAAAAGAAAGACACTAACAAACAACAAAACTACAACAGATGGAGAGCAGACACAGGATCACACTCATCCTCTAAAACTGTGTTTATCAGCTCCAGCCTCCCCTCTCTGCATATTTAAATGTAATCAGGCACAGTGCAGGAGGGAGAAAAAAAGGCTGCAGAACTGACTGTTTCAGAGAGTCGGTGCGAACTTTCACACAAGGACACGTTTGCTGAGATTTTTCATTAAAACAGCGGTAATGTATTTTAGCTCTGGAGCATACATATTCCAGGGCTGAATACAAAGCTCGCAGACACATCAGAGAAATGTCACACAGAGTCACTGCAGCTCAGTTAGCTCAGTCTCTGTGAGATTTAATCTGATTTATTTTGACATTCAGCTGTTTTCATCGCTGGATGTGACAGGTTTGTAAGTCAACATGCTTTAAATGGATTAAGACATATGAATTAGGAGAAAACTAAGGATAAGCACCATAAAATATTGATAAAACAGAGTCAACAGTCAATCAACTTAATGAACAGCAAGTGATTTGATGATCAAGGTCCATTTTGAAGCAACATATGCCAAAAAATCCACTTTCTCCAACTTTTCAAATGTGAAAATGTGCTGATTTTCTGAGTCTTCTGTGATATTTAAGTGAATATTTTGGGTGTTTGGACAGTTGGTCCAAATGAATCAATGCTCTGAGAACCTAAGATCAGTCAGATGAAATAAATTATTTAATACTAATCACTGGTTGCCTGTGCTGGATCATCTATTTTTGGCATCTTTTTAGGGTCTGTGTTCCTTGAACAAAATAAAACAACTGGTTTTTCCACAAGGGAGAAAAAGGGCAAAAAAGGCAGTTATTTGCAGGTCTAAGGGAGAAAAATAAGCCCTGAATTTTTATCTTTATCTCTATGGACAGAAAAAAGCAACAACAAGAGGAAAAGTGAACGGTGAAAACATGAATAAAAAATGTTGATATTATGCTTCAAATTCAATTCAAGTCAGTTTAATAATAGCATTAATCAGAAAACTGAAGATCTATCAAGAACTGGTGAGAAGGAAATTAATATAACAGAGTTTATTACATTCATAACATGATGGTGAAAATCGCTGACTTTCACAGGAATATTGTAACTTTTCATGTAAGCGTTATATTTTTCTCCTCCTCCTTCCAGTTTCATACAGTAGAGGGCAGTGTAGGTCTCTCATTCAGTTTTGCATATATGACAAAAAAAGCCAGTGTCAGAAGCTTTTACCTTGTTCATGAATGTGATGCTTCAACCTCACAGTTCACTCCTTATCCAAAACAAATTCTCAGCTAATCCCTCCTCCTGTCTTTTAGTCTCTCTCTTTCTGTCTCACGCTCGTCCACAAGCCCACACACACACATGGACAGTGATACTGTTACACAAAGTCACACACACAGACACAGACACACACAATGAAGTATGAGCAGCAGAAGGAAAATCTCAGCATCCCTCGTTCTCATCTAAATCCTCCCCTCTGCTGGCTGTGGCGGTGTTGTAGGCATCAGTCACTTCCATGTGCAACGCTGGCGCCAAACAACGCCAAAGCTACTTCGACAGAGCTGTAAACACACTTAATGAGGCAACACACACACACACACACACACACACACACACACACACACAAACATATGTATAGAAACAGATGAAATTGAATAGGTGATGTATGCTAGTGAAGTATGATTGCAAGTTACACACAGAGGGCACATGTACATAAACAAATTTACTCTCTCTCTCTCTCTCTCTCTCTACACACACACACACACACAATGAAACATCATCATCAGTGATCAAGGACCATCTCTGCTGTCTGTTGTTGCTTAGATACAACAAGAGCTGCTCGCCGTCTGCATCCTCCCCTCTCTGCGCTCCTTATGAGGTAGTTACCAATAAAATTAGAGTGTGTGTGTGTGTGTGTGTGTTTTCCTGCTCATGTGTGTTTTGCCTTTATGACTTGTTTGCTTTAAAACTGACAATGATATCGACAGAGAATGCAGACACACATTGTGTTTCTGTTAACTTGATTAGAGGCGTCGCTCATTCACTATCACTGGAACAAAGCTGTTGTCCACATTGTGCACACATACGTCACAGGAGAAGGAAAACTATCACAATGCATCCACTCTACACTCTGCCTCTGTCTCGCAACCATCCTGCACAAGAGTGGTAACCGCTTTTCCCTTATGTATCAACACAAACACAACAATAAAGCGGAGTAGCACTTCTTCAACACTTTTAGAGCCTGGATCCTGCTTAGTTTTAGAGATAATGGGCCAATGAAAGTTCAGCTCTTTCTTCTCCCTAAACAAATATTTATTGACTTATATCTACAATAATTCATCTAAAGTGCTAAGTGTTATTCCTGCACTTAAATACTACAACACCTAGACACTTGTCAGTTTGTGCTTCTCTCCAACAGCAAGTCTGAACTTCAACTCGAGACTGCACACTTTAATCCAGGGACTGCAACAAATGTACTGTATTAACCATCGTTTGATATTCTTAAGCGCCCATAAAACCAGACAAAGTACATGACACGCTTTAAAAAATATCCATGCACCTTCATTTCTTGTATCTGAACTAGATACCTGCTTAATAAAAAATATGCCACAGCTAAAGTGACATATCATTTTGGATCCGGGGTGGAGTGCGATGCGGGAGCTGCGGTGGAGCCGACAGTGTAATCTCGAAAAGGCTTTGAAATTCAAATGTGTTGTTGCATAACAATGCCATGTGCCTTAATGAATGCCTGATAATCTGGGGGTGGGGTGGGGTGGGGAAACCTGCGGCCAAACAGGGGCTGGATGGATCCCTGCTGCGCAGTGTCAGGGATCTAGTGCAGGCCTTTGGTTGAGAGCAGGAGGACCACCACGAACCTAAGATTTCTATCTCTGCTGTTGGTCGTTTTAAAGGGAGTGCAATTGGGATGTTCAGCTGAGACCGGGCTTCAGAGAGAAATGATACTCTTCAGTGAGACATGAGGCGATTGCTTTGATTTGTTTTGGGGTTTTTGCGCAGAAATCCACCCACTCCACTAAAACAATTCATTGGAGCACTTTCTGAGTAGGGAGAAATAGGTTTAAGTGAATTATTAGAAAGGCTTAAAAAGCAGAATAAGATCAGCTACATTGACAGCCAAAAGCTGAGCAATATACGGAACAGTTTACAGCATATCAAAACGTAGTTCCTTCAATGAAATGTACTGGTAACATTTTATACAAATCCTCTTCCCCAAATATGCATAGCAGGCCGACAAGCTTTGAAATGGTAAAACAGTGCACATACGACTGTAGTAAGAGATACTAAGCATTTAAATTGTTTGGATGCTGGTCTCCTTTTTTGCCCTTTCAAAAACCACTAATGCTACCACATCACAGGTGTAAAGGGTGGATTAAGCCGTGTGTTTGGCAGCTCATGAAGTGGCTGCAAGCGTTTGCATCTGGTGAGGGATGCTAACGTTTGCCTGGAACCAGTCTTTAGTTGATATCATGTCACTTATCAGAATTGCATATTTAAAGACTCTTTTACGGCTTCTTGTTTTAAAATGAACCAGCTGGAAATATTAAGTGCACTGTGTTTCAACCAACTTACTAAGCTAACGTTAGCTTAATGAGTTGCTCATACATAAATACTTCATAATTGAGTATTAAATACAAATAATGGATATTTCTTATTCATGTAAAGTATGAAAACGGATTGCAGCTTCGTATAAAGGGTTATAATGTGTTATAAACCTTTTATAAATGAATTCATATTAAGAATACAAATGCTGCAGGAGATTATCATGTAAATTTAAAAAGAAAAGATGAACTGTTTGTAGAGTCATGTTTGCCTTCAGACGTCCCATGGTCAATGGAACAGATACTATAGAGAAGCTGTTATCTACACATTTGTGAAAAGCCTCTTGAAATTTAAATCCTAATATCAAATATTAGACCTTTGTTTGTACCCACGAGCTAGCCCAGTGCTATGAGTTGTCAGTGGAGGAAAAAATTATTCTTATTCGCTGTGCTTTGAACCTGGGCGAGCTTATGTCAGCAGTGAAATCTCCTGCTGTGTGCTCACTTTAGCCAGTCCTCATTTGCCCTATAGTGTGTGTGTGAGTGTGTGTAGGCAGGTCATAGAGGATGTTTGCATGTTTGCCTTTCCTCAAAGCTCCACAATAAACGTCCTACTCAGGCCCATAGGTTGACTTATCGGTTTAAGCTGGGAGACGGAGATCAGGGAAGAGGTAAGAGAGAGGGATGAAGGGTAATCAATGCGAAAAAGGAAAGAAAGCATGGGGTAAATGGGATGAAAAGAAGGCAAGATAAACAATCCAAAAAAAAAGTAGAGGAAGAGAAAAAGGAGACAGAGTCTGCAGAAGAAGAAAGAAGGAATGAGACATTGAGCCAGAATAGAAGGACAAGTCACTCAACTGGGCAATGATTTCCAGCTGGTTGAAAAAGATGAGAGAAAAAAGACAGATGCTGATGTCTTATTGAAGAAGTGAGTGGATGGACAAGGAGCTCAACAGGTATGGAGAGAGAAAATGGATGATGATGATGATGAGGGTGGGGAAGACCGCTGAGATCTCAAGGAACAGGTAGGGAGAAGATAACAGGAAATGTCAATATTGGAAGAAGGGATGATCGAGTTAGAGGGAGCAGGGAGGGAAAAGAGAGAAGAGAGAGGAGAGAGAGAGAGAGAGAGAGAGAGAGGGCCTGGGAGATGTGTTATTTTCTTGGCTGGAAGATTTAATCAAGTTCACATCAGTGCGGTGAACCACAAAGGCCGCCACTTGTCTGTGGGAGCCAGGGGCAGGAGAACAAGCTCGACTTCTGTTCAGACGCTGCCATTAGAGAGGAGATTGGAAAAAACAAACAAACAAAACACAGCAGAACATACACTTCCTCTACTTTACCTCCCTCCTGTATTGTTCTCAGTATTGATCTTCTTTTCTCTGCTCAATCACAGTCCATGCTCTCTCAACAGGTCCAACATTTCCATTCTTTTTACTCTTTCTTTCTTTTGTAACCAGTCTGGATCCTTGAAATTTAATAAACACAACTTGTTCCATGTTTTCTAACGAACTGAAAGAAAAGCGTAGTACGCAACTTGTCTCTCTTTACACCTATGATAAGAGCAGATAAACAGAGTTAGCGACAGCTAGGGCCTTTAGCAGTTAAAGAGCCGGATGAGACCAAAACTGAGCTAAAAGAAGTGAATACCGGACTTACTGTACATTTGTCACCTGTCAATATGTTTACGTTCCAAACCAAGAGTACTCTGTAGTTATTCCTGCATTATAGTAGTCATGGAATTGCTTTGCACACCATTTTTGAACTTGGCACAAACAAACCTGTAAAAAGGTTCTTGACTGTATCTTGAATGGTTGCGAAGCCTTCACTCTGACAAAATCTGACAGACAGCGCGTTAACACCGGCACTCAGAGCTACCCATGTAGGTAGTTCGCTTAGGTAAGTGTCTCCAGGATCACTTTGGCCATGATGGCACACACACACACACAGAGTGAGAAGGTGTAGTCGTGGGGTTATGGCTCCTCCGTCCGATGTTGAAGTGTGCTTGGGCAAGACACTGACAACCCAAACTGCATTGTTAGATCACGAAGCAAGTGCTACATAAATACAGCCATTTACCATTTATATATAAAGATTGGTATAGATCAGCAGATAACAACTGATGACAACTTTGAAAACACACGTATTTCAGTCAATTATCAAGTAAAGAAGTTGTTGATTTGGGCTTCTCAAATATGATGTTCGCTTCTTTTCTCTTCAAGGCTGTCTGACCTCTTGAGGAGACTCTTGGGTTCTTGGAAATCATGATGAAAACTATGAACAGACTAAGGACGTAGATGATCACAGCCCGTATGATGAAAGAGAAACAGACACAGAAGTCAGAGTTTGTATGTTTTTAAATGTCAGACATCACACACATATACCAGTAGCAGGTGCTGCAGAGCATACTGTCTCATTCCTTGAAGCTGACACAGCGTGAAGCGGCAGCAACACTTTCATAAACACTGGAACACTGGTGGGTGTTTTGGTGTGTGTACGCATCAAATCAAGGACAACACGAGGTGGGGAGAGAGAAAGCACATCAATTTAGCATGGTAACAGCCGTCTCTCCCACTCTCTCTGAATACAAACAGTTTACAGCTCTGTCCATTGGGGTAACCACATGTCATGAGACCTGTGTCCCACCACCATCGTGATCACGCACACACACACACACACCGCGCGGCAATCAACTTCTATGAACAGGACAAGGACATTAAACGAAACATGTAACTGTTGATGTTTCGCAGCCGTTCAGACCTTGTTCAGCAGTAAAACAGACAAGAGCTGGATGTTGTGTACAGCAGGGTAAATAAAAAGCAAGTAGAGCAAAAAAATGATTTAAGTCTTTGGTGAATACAGCTCTCTCTCACTCCCTACATCTTTCCATCAAGACAAGTATAAACAAACAAACAAACACGCATTTTTAGGAAAGCAATATATTTCCGAGTCAATCACATCTGCCACTCCTGCTGTAGCTGCAGGTTATTCCTGGTTGATCCCCACTGAGTTAGAAACACTTTATTGGCCTCAGCAATCATATTCCCTGACCAGCGCTGTCTCGCCATGCTCCTGCGTGTGAGTGTGTGTGTGTGTGTGTGTGTGATAGAGAGAGAGAGAGGTTGTGGAAGTGACCCAGCAGTCATTTCTCTCCCTGCCAAAGGGGTTTTAACACCAGAGAGTTCTCCACTCCAGGTGCTGCTCTTGACTGACAGGATAATTTGGAGGTGTTGAAAATACACACAAGAGCACACACACACATCGACACATGAGTTATGAAGGCAGTCATGACTTCATTTTTATGCTAACCTGAATGGGTCCATGTCGTTCAAATATGCTAATAAATACAAAATGTTTACCAGGAAAATACAAATTTTTCATTTATCCCCATTTTCTGAGTAGTTCATTAACACAAATCTAAGTCACTCACAGGAGCCCAAAATTATAAATATGAATAAACCCAGAGATTTCTTTCAATGGTCTGAAAATGAACCACTCAAGTCACATCAGGGAACCGTTTGCTCACGTCACTCTGAAGCTGAGCAGCCTGAAGTACGACATGCAGCCACAGAGAGATATATTTAAGTCTCAAACCAACCTGTGACGTGTAGCCTGTCCCCGCTGACACGATCTTGAGGGAAGAGAGACGACCCCGGCGCTCATGTGGTCAAATCCCTTTGGGCTTGGCACATTGACCACACACACTGCTTGAGTTCATGTCGCAGGCTAGAAAGAGAGAAAAAGGAAGAGACATACAGAGTGTTGAGTTTATCTGCCAGGACTGTAGAGGACTTAATTTGTGACTCAGCAGTGAATACTTCTTTCCTTAGCCATACATATTTTGAGGTGAATCACGCACATAAGGGAGGACAGATTAGGATAAGTGTGGCTGATTACACATTTGCTGGATTTAGGTTCATGCAATTTGAGACATTTTGGTGAGGAAAATTCTCTGCCTCTGAAGAAAAATGTACAAAAAGGAGTTGGTGTGGGAAACTTGAACTGATTGAACGGCAGTTTTTCTACAGAGGTGTCAGTGACAGCAGATCTAGGCAGTGCTAACAAGAATAAAAGCAGAGAGCTGTGCTGAATTATTATATTTAACAAAATGATGAATAAAAGAAATAAATAAATGAAAGCAGATTCTTGAAGAAAACATCAAGAAATGGGAGGACGAAAGGGCTGAGGTTTTGTACTCATTAAACTTAAGCTAGAACCCTAATGATCACTGAACTGCTGTTCTGCAGACTTTCCATTTCCTCTAATAATACCTACTGAGAGTAATGGCCAGGTGCCAATCATGTCAGCCCATTACTTCTTTCAGACTGAAACTATTTCAACAGCTATTGGATGGATTGCCATGAATGTTTGTATAGACTTTAAAAGTCCCCAGGATAGCCCCTGACTTTGGTGATCTTTTCCTTTGGTACCACAATAAAGTTTACATTTGTGGTTTTGAGTGAATCAGACTCTCAACAACTATTGGATGGATTATTGTAAGCTGAGTAGGACTGAATCTCTAGAGCTCAATAGCATTTCCTTTGAACCCCCCAAAACAGATGCATGCTGTGGTAGAGACTTAATGTGGCAAAGATTTGTTTTAGAAGACAGTCTGATTAAACACGAAAATATCTATTTTCAGTGGTAAAGCTGCCAATCAGAAAAGCCACAGCTATTCTCAAAGGTGCTGTCTAGCTTAAACATCAATAAGTAATCACCACATTTGCCAATTTTCTCAATCACTATAATAGATTAGATCACCATCCAGACCTAGCAGCTGAGAAGCAAGAGGTTCATAGAAATGTGGTCTTTATTTTTGTCGACATGGCCCCCTAACATTATTATAGAGGCCAGTTAGCCTTAATTTTGAAATTTCTGTGAATTATTTTTGCTAGCGGCTCTTTCTTGTACTTTCACACACACACACACACACACACACTTTGACAAAACCAAACAGATGAGGGACCAGAGGGGAGAGTGAACATTTGTTCTCCTCTTCCCCCTCGTTTCCTCCTCTGTCACTTACTGCCCTCTAACTTTCTGTCTAACCTCCTCTCCCTATCCTCCTTCTTTCTGGCCTCTTCCACCCAACCATCCATCTCTCCCGCTCCCCCCACCCCCTCCTCTCCACTCGGCAAGCTTGTCAGGCTGTCATGCTGGGAGGAGACAAGAAGAGACGAGAGACGGGGAAGCAGCTCGTAATAGCGATGGCCTCCCTGCATCAATTTGTTCTGGTGTGCTTCCATTACCATCTGCGATGGGGCCGCCACCAGAGACCCAAAGACGAATAGACAGAGCAAGAGGAGGAGAGAGGGAGGAAGGGTGAAGGATGGAGAGGGCTCAGGAAGGAGAGGGACAGAGGAGGGGACAGAGGAGGTACAGTGGACAAAGCGATAAACAGAGACATAGTAGAAAAAATGTGAGGGGAAATAAAAAGATGATTTAGAGGAGAAAGGGAAAGAGGGGGGAGCACGGGAGTTAAGGGGAAATAATGGGTGCAGTAAAGAGGGAAGAAAGAGCAAAAGAAAGAGGAGTTGATAGAGGAGTGTGGGTGGAAAGAATGGGAGCGCAGAGAGGACTCAGCAGGTCGGGACAGAGAATTCTGCCTGGGCCTCAGATGTGGCTGAGCGTAGTATAGTACCAGTCTATTCCCATCTGTTCTCATTAGGGCCGGCTCTGAGACGGAAACCAGCACAGCATATTCGACACAGGTGCATACACACACATAGAGCACACATGCACACAGACAGGGTGTGTACTCACTGTCACATTTCATCCCATGGTGGATGAGCCACGGCAAGCGACACAGTGGTCGCAGAAATTGGGACTGCCGTACGAGTGGATCTTGAACTTGTGCTTGCTTCTGGGGTCCTGGGCAACAAAGAGAGAAGGGAGAGAAACATTTAAATATCATGGAACTGAAGGTTGTGGGGGCATAAGCACAGACAATAATAACTGGACTAAAGGTGCCAGTATACTGAAACAGAAGTCTGTTGGAGTATAGTGGCGCCTTTAGCCTCATTACAATATATGTTTTACGTTATCCACATTGTCTAAAACTTGTCAACATCTTCTAGAACTTCTTATCTTTACATTTCCATTTTTCCCCACTACATGCATCTTCTCTTTCTCTGAAAAGGCTAAAACATCAAGGTCTGGAAACCCTCAAAATTCAAAAGGTGTCATTTGAAGCAGAGACCTCATTTGGTTCAAATGGTACTTTACAAACATCTGATAAACTGATACATTTCTGTTAAAAGAAAGAAAGAAAAGATCCAGATAAATTATATATCAGATCATTGTCAGTGTGTGGGAACATGTAAAGGTTCAAGCATTTTCATGCTCAGTGTCAGGTGCTCTCCATCTTGTGTCATCTGGAAGCCTGACATCCTCCCATTTCCAGTCTTCAAATGTTGTTGAGGCACAAATAAACACTGTACAGTGATCCTGTAGTGCCAGGAGCTGGGCGTAACTGAGCAACTGTTTATCTTGGCCAGAACATCTGGCACTTGGGCAGAGTAAAAGGAAATCCAGGCTAATGAGCAATTGTTGGGATTGATGATCTGATGGGTTTCAGAAAACTGGCAGGACAGTAGAAACTTTGTGTGATGTTGTCTTGTGATGTTTCTGCAACATATATACCGCGTTGGATTGGAACATTGCAGTGGGGATCTGTTATTCTACTGTGACCAAGTTCACTTGTTGAAATGATTCATATGTTTTTTCCAGTCAGTATTGTGATAGCCGAGGTTAGCCCTAATTTCTACAATCACCATAAAACAAACATAGCTGTAATTAAAGCCCTGCAAATGAGGGTGGATAACCCACAGTGTCGCCTCCATCATGCTGAAGTAACATCAGAATGGCTGCATGTGTAATTATACGAACGCTGACTTCGAGTAGAGTGGGCCCACATGGATTTAAAAGTGCCCTTTTTCCCACAAACACAAACAAGCTAAATCATGAAGCAAGCGACAGCGAAAGCAAAGAGGAGAGTGTGAAAGGGCAACAGAGAGAAAGTCTGTGCATGACAGAGAGGGCTGCGGGTGGTTAGGGTGTGATTGGCAGGGGAAGCAGTCAGTGGTGTGAGTCCCGGAAAAGTCTAATTAGCATATTCTCTTTAGCCTTTCCTGGGCTTTCTTGAGAAAACAAAGCAAAACAAAACAAAGAAAGCAGATGGCGTATGGTCTTGCCCTTGTGTCCACAACTCTTATCTTCTGGGTCTTCATTTTGCAACCCATACAACATGAGCCGCAAATTCTTTTCAACTTTCGTAATGTTGGAGCATGAATTTATCTTAAAGAAGCCTGCTCAGTGAACAACAAGCCTGGGACTTGGGCAGCAGCAGAGGAGATAGCATCTCCCACTCTCCATTTCTCTCTCCCTTTCACTTTGTCGGCTGTGCCCCATCACCCTTCCTCAAGTCTCTGGACAGAAAGCCTGGATGTTTCTTGCTTTTATGGTAGACTTTCTCTTCCTGTCTCTCATCTTCCTTCCCTTATATGTTTCTCTCTTTTACCTGTGTCATTGTCTTTGTTTCCCTCGACCCCCCTACCCACGTGCTCTTGGGATCCCATGGGTAAAAATTAAAAGGAAAAGTTTCCTCACAGTACATCTGGAGTGTTCAACTCAGTGCAGCCACGTTGCAAGGGAAGAGGCAGGGTGTGAACCTAATCTATTTCTACTTAGCCGGTTCTGCAAGTGTGTGTGTGCATGATTGCATGCATGCATTTTATTCCACCCTTTAGGCCATCTTAGAGACTTGCTTTGGTGCAAAACCCGGAAAAATCGTGGATGCATGTTAAGACCAAAACTGAACAATTGCTCAGATGCAGAGAGACTGTGAGATTATAAAACAATGGTAAGTACATCCTCCAAAGGACAAGACAGGTGAATCAAAATCTCTCTAACAGAATATGCAAAGGCTATTCAGGTAGAAGTAACTGCCAGGCTGTTGCATTGGATAGTTATCGAGTGCAGCTTGCTTATGTAAATAAAGCACTGCATAACACAATACGAGTTATAGACCATGTAACTACTTGCTAACATGATTAGCAACATGATAATTCAGGTGCTGCCAATACAAGAAGAGGAAGAATATTTGTGAGCACTCCCTTACACCAAAGTTTTAGGAGCTCAAGATAAAGGCAGTCAATGAGCCCATTCCTTTCTTTGTTTGATTATACTTATAAAACACAATAATATGCATAATAATAAATATTGCAAATGCTTGAAGAGCCAGAACACTTGGCAGCTTTCATTGCTTATTACGCTGCCACATAAAGAATGTTGGTCAAGTGAGCACACAATTGTAGATATTTTTGATTTCTTCAAGCAGAGTTTCCAATGAGTTTGCACCTTAAAATGGCACCATTATGGAGCACAAAAGGCGTAAATGTCCTGCTGAAAAGCACTATTTGAAGCAGTCATGATGGTGTTGTCAGTTATTTTTTCTTATGAATGTTTGTGAGGCCAGCTGAGCCCTTTGACACTGAAACAAATTGATACAACAGTCTCTCTTCACACTGAGACACGGCTCAGGGCCTCTGGACCCTGGGCCCAGTGTAGTGTTCACTGATCCATCCATGGGTGAAGCAGATGGGAGCTGAGGCAGGTGGAGGGAACTCATCCCTTGCTTTTGTCTTGCTTGCCAGTTCACTTAGATACATGCAAACATGCATGCACAGAAAACAACCACAGAGCTTTCCCTTCGGTTTGTTTCAGGTGATCTGTTTACATATGTGTGTGTGTGTTTAAGCATTTGGCACATATGTGAACACATTTGTTCTCATAAAGATATCAAGCTTCAAACATCAGCGGAGAATGGAAGTGGCATCTAAAATTGGTTACAACCAGCCGATAGTCATCATTTCAGTCTGTATCTATCAAACATATCCTCTCAACCATTTAAATACTGGGCATCATGCGGTGCACAGGCAAAGATGCTGGCGGACAAACCGTCAACACTAACGAACCAGAGCTGCTGAGGCAAAACCAGGAAGGGAAGTTGGTTGCGGTGAGCGAGATGATACGCTGCCGAACTCCTCGGAGGCGTAACAGGGCCATCAAGCGAAGAGGAAGAGTCGATGATGAGAGCAGAGTGATGATGAGTCAAGCGGTCTTGCTAATTATAGTCAGGCGATGACGGGCACATATGCGGGTAACAATATCTAATTACTAATTGGATATTATCGCATAAAAGGTGAAGGTGATGAGGCTGATGGTTCATGTCTGGGGTTAATTGAATTTAACAAGGCAACCCTTCAGAGCTATTCACACATCTTAACTAGCATACAAACTGGGTTGTGTGTGATGTGTAGTATAATTTCCTCTTATGATGCATTTTTAAGTCTATGATCTTCATCCTTGTTTGATTTGATGGTTCTGATAAGATGAGGCATCCCACTCACTGAAGTGTCCTAAGCAATGCACTGCATCTCCAGAGCTGCTGGGGAAAAGGATGATTTTCTTCCTTAAATTGACATCTCCCCAGCTTAAAAAAACTGCCCTGTGGAGTTTTCTGGTTTCTCATAAAAACCTTTGCTAAAACCCAACTTTTAAACAAGTTTAAAAATCGGGCCGTATTTACATCAATGTTTGCAAGCTTGTAGTCCTCTTCTTACTGACTGTGGCGTGTTGCAATGCTTCTTTGTACGTGCCGCCAACTGTCGTCAGCAGAGCAGCATGAAAGAACTGTGTCCATCACTTGTGCACAAAATACATAAACAAAACAGACACTCATAACATTACTCCATGGTCCTACTACGGTCCTACAACAGAACACCCTTAACTAATATACCTGACATGATATTATGCTGGTGCATTATCATGATAATGGCCCAACTGTCATACATGGAAACAAAATCAAGCACTGCACATGAGGGTGCTTGTTTAATCCAAGGTAGTTTGTACCTCTTGCGGTGTTTGACAAGTTAAAATGATCTTGACCCACTGGAGCAAACTAGTTGTGTAGTCTGACTTTTCAATGTATTTTTGTACAAACTCAGTGTGTATGAGTAAGTTTTGGGCAGTGGTTGGTCCAGTTTTCAAGAGTACG
This sequence comes from Lates japonicus, assembly GCA_033238685.1. Lineage (NCBI taxonomy): Eukaryota > Metazoa > Chordata > Actinopteri > Centropomidae > Lates > Lates japonicus. The sequence goes on along the minus strand of BRZM01000088.1, from coordinate 1,041,529 downwards.
TATCAGATTGAACTCAAACAGAAATGTATACAGGAATTTAGGGCTGTAACTAGCGTTATTGAAGCTTTGATTGATCCTTGGTTATGAGTAGTGAAAAACACCAATCACCAACAACTTCCCATTCAAAGTGATCCTTATTGCTTCATGTATCTAACAATATAATCCCCTGTGTTTTATTCAACTGTAAAGCCATGGCAGGAATCTGCAAGAAGCATTGTAAACATAGCCATGGAAAGAATAACATTCTGAGACACTATTAAGCATCTGAGCAGGTTGAAAAGTTCGTGAGAAAAACTTGACCTCAGTCTGCCATTTCATCCAGTCAGGTCTGATCTCACTCATCACAATCCTTAGCACTGTTAATGGAAAGAAACGGATAAAGCTGTTATATAACAGAATAGTTTAGACATCCCAAATCATACCTTAAGGTTCGAGTAAACATACAAACCAGACTGGATGACGGTTGCTTAAGTGATTTGATTCAATGAAGCCCCAACAGGATTTTTTCTTTTTGTTGTTTTATCAAACGGTCCAACTACACACACACACACACACACACATAGTAATAACAAAATGGTCCCCAGACATCGCAGAAGAATTAAACCGCTTTTAGCTCATGAGCAGAAAAACACTGTTCTGACCGTCAGGCGCGAATCATAGCTACCGTGAGTGCGTGTGTGTGTGTGTGTGTGTAAGAGGTAATGTTGGGATGAGGGGCAGAAACAAAGTGGTGCAACTGTACAGTATGGTGATAATAAATTTGAAAATTCAGTAAATAGATTGAGAGTCATGGAAGAAAGCAGGCATAGAAGGAGGAAGACAAGAAGAGAGTAAGTAAGCTCGGTGGCAGTAAAACAAGCGTGTGCACATTTCTGCAGGCATGTGTCGTGAACAACTGGCGCTATGACTACGAAGAGTCAGGTGGAGCTAAAGAGACATGAATTGCCGTTGAATGATCTTCAGACAGGAGAAGATGGAATGTTCCTTTCCCATAATTGGAGGAGAGGGGCGCTGTTTGTGAGAGAGGATTGCCTCTGTTTCTCTGATGGTACTGTGGATAAAACAACTAGTGTTGTCAGGCTAGTCCAAGCCACACTGCCCACAGCCTTGACTGAGCAGGCTGACTAGACTGGTGAAGACACACACTGCATATTGCACTCAACGGTTGTATTTAAAAAAAGAAGTGTGTCTGCATGTGTGAAGATGTGGTGAGAGAAAGACAGACAGTGATTTGTATGATGGCTAAACAGCAGAGAAGATAAAAAAATAAAAGGAATGCTGAGCGCTGTGGTCAGAACTGAACAGAGAAAAATAAAGAGTGAACAGCAACGGATCTAGAGACGAGCGAGTCACACATGGACCCAGGAGAGCGGGAGAGATGGATGTCAGAGATGAGGCTCATGGTGTGAACTGTGTGCCTGTGGGTGTTGTGATTAATTAACATCACAGTAACACCAAATCTCAGGCCAGAGTTGACACTTTGCAGTCATACGGCCAGCTGATCACCGTGGGCCTCACCGAGGCTGTCTGATATGTCTGTCCTTACACAGTTACAGAGGGAGGACTGGCGCTTCACCTGCCAAACCTGCTGGCATTGCTGTTTTTGCTGAGTATAGAAACAAAAAGGTATGTATTCTAATGTGCAACTTCAATGAATCTGTACAGTTAAAACTCATTGACAACTCAGGATATTTCAGCTACAGGTCCTACAACTGTGCATTATTACATTATGTCAACTGGATACAGTTACGACTATTGTCTTCATTGTGGTTTAGATATCCACAGTAAGGGTTTCAAAGTGTCTTCACATAATCTGTCTTTCCAGCAGATGATGATAATTTTCATTATTGATTAGTCTGCTGATTTTCCTCTTGATTAATAGATCAATCATTGTCATTATGAAATGCTGGAAAAGAATTAAATATGCCCATTATAGCATGCTGGTCAAAGTAGCGTCTACCAACTGACTAAAACTAAAAAATATTCAAGTTACCATCATACATGACAAAAAAAAATGCATCAAATCCTCGGAGAAACTAGGAATTTAATAATATTTGGTATCTTTGGTTAGTAATGTAATGGATCAATTAGCCCTACCGACTCACTATCATAAAGTATGAGATAGAGATGAACAGATAGCTGGTTAACATGCTAACTAACTTTTCTAAGAAAGAAAGAAAGTGATACGAAATAAACAAAATGAGAGTTAACAGCGGTGTTGCTTTCCACCACTAGAGATAGCTCTTGGTAAGTAAAGGAGTGACGTTTGATGCCGATGCCGTAAATACTAATGTTAGCTATGTGTAATAGCAAAAGCATTACATAAGCTCCTTTAATTATATCTAAAATCACCAGATGTTCTAGAAGTTCATTCAAAGTGCTGCTTTACCATGTTTAAAAAAAGAATATTTGGTTTAACATACAAAAGATATTAGCTCCCATCCACCGATGTCAAATATATAAAATCATAGCTCATCCACAATCTCTATCTCTCTCCCTCTTTAAATACACTCAGACACACACAAACACACTCACTCACACTGTGAACTATTCAAATACAGACCCTGACAGCCACCGAGGCGGAGGGTGGCTTCACGATCAATCGTGTCACTAGTAGGAACTAATCTGTCTTCCCAGCACTGATAAAAACAATAATGAAGCAGTGATGACTCAGTAGGAGAAAGAAGAGGAGGACAGAGGTTGGAAAGAGCTGACATGAGATCATCAACAACAGAAAATAGAGAGCAGACACGATGAATGTGAGAATAGGCGGGAACTTATTAAGGAAGGGAAAAGAGCAGATAAAAGCAGATAGCTGGAACTACAACTGATTTAAAAACAGCACAATATTACTCCATTTATCCTTATCATCTCCCTCTGTTTATCTCAGCTGACTCAGAGAAGACTTACAATGACAGCTGTGACCGTGTTTGTTGTCTTTGGGTCATCTCGTTGTCACACGATGGCTGTAAAGGAAGAAACTGGAACCTGTTGACTATCCATCACTGATTTAATTAGGAGGATGACATCTCTCTCTCTCTCTTGTTTTTCTCTCTCTCAGCTGCAGCTTTGCTGTCAGTGTTTAATGGGCCATCGCCTTCAGACTATCCCACTGTAGCCCCATTATGGAGAAGACAGATTTATAGGCTGTAAATCAGGCAGCAAATACAAACAGGGAACTTTAAACACTGATATTAAACAAGTGTTTGCCCTGAGGTTTGGCTTAATGCACATTAAGACTGTTTTTCCCCCAATATTGAGCAGTTTTTAAGGTCACTGATGTTACATGAAATGATGGTGTGTGTGTGTGTGTGTGTGTGTGTTGGTCTGCCTCTGGCCTGCCTGTTCTTCTCTTGGCAGTAAATGTATGTCTTATAGATCTGTCATTTGTTGTGTGCCTCCTCTGATTATGCCTCTCCAGTCTTGTTAGTGAATTAGACATCAAAAGGCATTAAGATATAAAACACACCACTCACATACAGCTGAATATGCACTGCCACATGTGCACACGCACACACATGCACAGGCACAGGATATGGATAGGCTCATTGGTGAGAATAGTGCAAGGGAAGCTGATGTCAGCAATCTCCAAGCGAGCTCCTGGATTAAGGGATATGGTGATTTTGATGATTAGATGTGTGATGGAATTATGGAGATGAATGCTGTTCTGTATGTACCAGTTATGAGGAGGAAGTATATCTCGGGTATTTCAGAGAGTGATATGGCATGAAATACACAGTATACAACAAGCCTTATAAACAAACAGAACCATCATAGAGGCACACATCAGTATGAAAAGAAGTACTCTCAGTATTGTTGTACAAAATTATAAAGTAAAAGTCCTGCATTCAAAATTCTGCACTATTATTATGTATAGTGTAGTATTATGAAACATGTACTTAAAAAGTAAGAAAAGTACTCATTCTGCAGAAAAATGGCCCATGTGACTGATTATTATATATGACATTATTAGATTGTAAATACTGATGCAACAATGTGTAAGTTGTATTTTAATATTGTAGCTGGTCGAGTGGAAGGCTAGTTTTGAATATTTTACATAATAGTTTAATTCAGTGGTTCCCAACCTAAGGGTCATGCCTCAAGGTCTCAAATCAAATCACGACGTTGTGAAATGATTAATAGCAGAGGAAAGATGAAAGGAAAAGTTCTGCTACAAATTTATATTTTTACAGACTGTTGCTAATCTTGAAAAGCAGCTATTTCTGGCCCTTCAACTACAGTGGCTCCTAAGGATTAAGCACATACAAATGAGAAATCACAAATAGGAAATGAAACCCCAAATCCAGATAGCAAAGCAATGCAAAACATATACAAACAGGAAAACACAGGCAACAGGTACTACACCAGAACGCTGCTCTAGGGCGCTAGACAGAGTAGTGATGAGTTTAAGAAAGTGATAGGCTTGAGGAGTAATTATCTTAAAGTATTACATAACTATAGCTGTAGTGGCACAGTATTTCCCTCTGGTAGTGGAGCAGAAGCATAAGTAGCGAAATGGAAATACCATGAAAATGGTAAAGTACCTAGGTGTGTTTAAGTGCATGTATTTGAATTTACTTTTCACCACTGACAAACAGATGGGACACATTGAAATCAGCAGGCAGACACGGGTGTCGGGTCCTTAATCCTCCCTGCCGTGCTCCTGAGTAACGTGAGTGAGAGATCCAGTGTTCAGATGCGTCACTGCACCTCTAGGGCCACCACACCTCTTCATCACAGCAACAATAGCCAAACACTGGCATTTAATTGAGCTGACTAGGATATGAGGCTTGTCTTTATATACTGTGTGTGTCAGATATTAATAATGCTAGGCCTCTCTCTGACATGAGCTGCAGCTAAACCTTTGTTGTATTCACACAGGAGGCCAAGTGGGGGGCTTTCAGCCTGTAGAGAGCGTCATCACTTCCTGAATTGCTCTGCCATCTGACTGGAGGTCTCTGCGGCTGCAGTTGTCGGGCACCATTAGGAGACACCAGCGGTGATAAGCTCTATCACTGCTCAGTGGTAACAGGCTAAATGGTTGTGAGGAGAGGCTGAGCTGTTCAGAGAATAGTTGACTTTGTCAAGAGGTAAGTGGAGAATCCCACTTAGGTGATAGAATCCCTACTGAGCCTATATCACATCAACACAAGCGGCTGCATACAGAATGTAAACACATGCAACAACACTTTTGCAGTCAATAGCAGCCACCAATTTCACCGTGGGCGTAAACATATGCAACAACATGCTTTTACACGAACCAGATCCAGATCAGGTAGCTTATGAGCTCAACATTTTGACCCATATGTCCTCCACCTAAACCCTGTCCCTCTGTTGACTTTGTGGCTCCTCTTACAACTAACTTCCTCCACCAGCCCCAAAGACACAAGTCTGAATTCCTATAGCCACTAGAGGCTGTCACCTGGACATGAACATTTTTGAGCGTTAAGCTGGCTTGAGGTTTTATTTATTGTTATAGGGATATCACTTTTCATTAGACAACAACTGTGTAATTTTACACAGTATGCTGTACACTGACAACTCCTGCTCTCATTATATTACATAATGTGTAGGCTATGCAAGAGAGAAATGGACTTGGGAGCAAAAAGGTTACCAGCTCCATCACTGGATTAAGGAAAGTTAAAGAGCAGCTTCATGCCTTTGAATTAGACCCATAACCTTTACCCCATCTGCTCCAACCAGCTCAGAGCCATCAGATTAGACTGTGGATTTGTATAGGTGACTCCCAGGTGTGAAGAGGAGAACATTGCTCTCAGTGAAATTTCCTGGATATATAAAGGTAAAATCTCATCAAGAAAACCAAATCAGTTAGAAGACATGAGCTTATGTAGTGGGCCAAGTCTTAGCAATCCTACAAAGTCAGTGTCAGTCTGTCTTATCACACTACAAACATATTCAGTGAAAAACATCACAGTCAGGAATTAATAAATATAAACACACAACATTATATACAGAAAAGGAGAAAAAAACAAGAGACCTTTGTGGTAGGCAGAGTGAGAGCTAAAATAATAGAGGTGGAACCAGACACACAGAGAATAATTGCTGGCTAAGAATATCCATAAAGTGTTCTTTCTCACTTTTCCTGTTTATAAACACTTCCATCTCAGTTCAGCAGTAGTAATTATACACGTTATTTTACTGTACTTACAATCAGCGGATTTTCATGGGCAGTTTGCAGGCATAGGCCAGCTATTACCATACTATCGCCGGTTTCAGGAAAAAAGGCCTGCGGCACTGGGTCTTCATCTGCCTGCCCACGGTGCTTTGTGGTTCATTTAGTTCCCCGGTGCGGGGTATTAAGCTCTGGTGCGAGAGGACCGGACAACTGGCTGTGCTGTACCTGCACGTTAATCACTGCGACGCCATACGAAACCAACAGAATGGGCCCCAGGTGTCATCTTTCTCTCACGCACATGGAGACTATTATTTTAACAGGCACAATATAAACACGGAGAAAGGCTGGCCATTCATAACTGCAGCTTGTGGGTACATGCACACACACACACACACACACACACACACCTCCATTTCCTACCAACAACGAAAACTGCACTAGAAGGCCAATCATATCAATACTTCACTGGCAGATGTATAGGTTAACAATGTCACAGGTCTAGATGTTCTTATGGATCTGAGCCAATATGTTATCAGGATCCTTTAATGAAGGGATGCAGCTCACTCCCTTGGCATAATATTTCTTCATCTGGGTGGTGAGTCTATAAGAGACCCTCATGGGCTACCACAGTACCAGCTGAGAGAACCACCACTAGGCTCCTTCTATTCTACCAGCCTGACAAGCCCACAGCATATGGAGGCACCGTTAACATTATAGTGTTACTAAGCCATTTATTACCTGTTTCTATACTGCTTGTGAAAGCTAAATAGGTGGACAAGTGTTTGTTTTAAACACACATCAAAACTAAAAAGCAACATTGTACCTCTGCTTTTAAACACAACGTAAACCTAACTGAATCTAAAGAAATTTAACTCATTGCTGTGTGTGTGTCTGTGTGCCATGTACACCATGACAACATCATTAAGCTCTGATAGTTTACATCCCTAAAATTATGATCAGCACCCACAGGATTTGATAATAATCATCCCTTTGATAAATCCTAAGTCTTCTGTGTTGATGAGCACCAGGTGCAGCTTTACATGAGAGTGCTTATAGGCAGCGTGGCCGTCAACAAGTAAACAAACCCAGGAAATTGCAGATTGCATTCACCCTATAAGACACATAAGAGATAGATAGCTAAAGAAGCCCGTAGTAGCATGGGACATAGTACAGACACAAGTGATATAGTGACCCATCTCTTGACAATAATGTGTTGGGAAGATATATTGGATGATATAATGACATTTCCCAAACCGTGTCATTTTGATCACGTATATGCAGCCATTTGGCCTTCAAAACATGAGGTAACATATGAGATGTTGATTCAGGATCCTAAGGTGTCTAAATCTAATAAGGTGAGATAGATAAAGCTATGTGGGCTGGTCATAGACTCCAGATCAGAGTTACCAGTTTCCATCCACTTTTCTTTAACTGGGAAGATAAATTATTCGGCTGGTTTTAGATTTTCCACCTACAAAGTTAAAGCTTTATTCCTGAGGTTTCAGACTGTAAGGGGGCACAGGTAAGTGACCTGAGGGCAGGTGTATACAGGTCCTCTGGTAATGGGTAGTTAGTTGTTGTGAAGTTTGGCTGCTTATCGACACTTCAACACTTTTGTAGCGGTGGCAGTTAGTGGTCTTAAACCCTTAGCACTTTCATTGCAGCTGGTAATAAACTTATCAAGTGAAACTAAACAAATCTGAATTACATAGACGTGATACAAATATTTTAGATTCAGTGTAGCTTCTTAGGATATAATTATCTGATGTTCACACATGAATGAACCACCGGCCACTTAGAAATCTCAGGAAAAAAAAAGATCCTTATAACTAAGAACTGCCTAAGAATAATGTGTTTTCAGGTTTCTTCGAGTATCAGTAATCCAGTGATAGTTGTCAGTACATCCCAGCAGTACCTGCAACCAGGACAACTAGTGAATTTGGCGTGGAAAAGTGGTGTAAAAAATACAGGATAAAAAAAATGGGGCTGGGCAATAATACACCTTTACCATCACAAAGTGGACTTTAAGGTGTGTGTGTCATTTAAATATGAAAACAGATGTTGTTGTGTCACCCTGTCCTTCTTTCCTCCTCTGTGTGTGTGTGTGTGTGTGTGTGTGTGTGTGTGTGTGTGTGTGTGTGTTGTGATGTCATGTGTCCTAAACCCTCCTGACATTCAACTGTGATCGTATGTGCACTACCCTATCGGTGTGTGTGTGTGTGTGGATTATCAGATGCCCTGTAGCTGGCAGAAACCGCTTTGGCCCTGATGTTTCTGTCCAGCATCAAACAGCAGGCAGAAGTTACCACTGTGCCATTTGATTGTTTTTATTGTGTGTGTGTGGATGCAAATGTGTGTCCCCTTACTATTTACGTCTCTGGCATTACATAAGCAACACAGCTGCTCTCTGTTTCTTTGTCTTCCCTCTGTACAAGTGCTGGATATACAGCTTTTTCTCCTGCCACCGCCACCAAGCGACGCCCAGTTTACAAATTCACGCCCCCTATCCGACCACAAACCCCTCTGCTGTGCTGTGCTGCAGCACTTGCTCACTGAAAGCTTTCAGATCATCTAACAGATACGCAGCATTAGGATGAAGCGAAAAGATCAACAGCTGGCCTGTCAGTGGGCTGCTAATCCAGCGAGGTGTTAAAGTGATATGGGGCATATCACATGGATTATCTGTACTATACTCTCATGGAATTGAGCAGAAATACTTGCATTGATGAGAGATGAGATGTGGGTCTTGATAATTCAGACCTCTGACCTTAAACTGTAAAGTTCACGAGATAAACCTGTATTGGCAGCTGGCTATATGCAAAACTTTAATTGTATTCTTAATCCTCCTGCATCAAGTGTGTGCTGTTAGTACATGTGATGGTCGCTGTTAATCATACTAGATGTGAGATGTGCAAAGCGTAAAGATGGAAAAGCGGGAAAAGCAAAAAGGCTGGGAGAATTCCTCGGTGAGAAACATTTTAGTTGGTGCATCTGTCACTAGGATTTAATGTACTTTGTTTAGACAATGACAAATGAGCACCAATATAAATTGCTCCAGTTTTCCTCAAGGCTCAGCTCTGAATTCAAAGTAATCATAATGATATTATGAATTATTTGTCTTTATAGTAATAATTACAATGGGACTAAGACAGTTCATTAGTCTACATGGCATTCTCAAACACTGCACACAAAATTGCTACAAATTCACAACACAAATAATGTATTAAACATCGAGTTTGCTTTAAAAGTACTCTCGATTTCTGACTGAAAGACTGAAGATTATCAAGATCATGAATGGAGATTCTAAGCAATGCTGCAAGGCCTCAATCTGAAGATGATTTCTATTTGTGTTTTAAAAGTATATTTCATTAGTTGCAGATAAATGTTTCCATGCTTCCATGCTTTTGATTTTGTTAGATGCAGCAAAACACAAACAATTATTACATTGCACACAATGTAATAACAAATACTGATATATCTCATATCATGCTACCCATCTATTTTTGTCTTATTAATATGCTTTCAGTAACTCATAAGGCCTAATTCCTCTCCCTCAAATGGGCTTTTTAATTTGGAAATATGAAATCTTGTGTTTTATTGACGGTAGCTAGTTTGACATGATTCCAGTTGTTGTAATGATGCAGTTGGCGCTTGTGAAACATGCAGTACATTATATTAGTTACAGTGTATTTAAATGCCTAGCACCAAAAGAGGCACCTGTCTATACTAAGTTATACTTACTTTATCTATAGACTTAATCAGATAAAAATCATGATCACAGTATAATCAGGTCATTTTACCTTCTCTGCTCTGACCTTATAGCTCCAATGGGCTTAATGTATATGATTAAAATCAGTATCTATAGTATATTTTTCCTCTGCCCCTCTGTCCTTATCATAGTGAAATTCCATTAATATATGATAAGCTGTGGAATGTGGTGATAACCTGCCATGTCATTTAGATGCTAAAAAATAATGAGGACATAAGAATGTGGTAGAAATACATATCCTTACATGACCCGACACCCTTGTGACACCTAATGTTCAATTACAGCCTTAATGGCGACCCATGATTATTTCACCCGTGGTTTTTAATATGCACTGCAACTAAAGCTGATCGATCGTTTATTGATAAAGGCAGTGGCGGCGGCGACAGCGGCGGCGCCTGCCTTTAACGGTGCGTCAAGACATTTAGAGGAGTATTAGAGGTTTGGGGGTTTGGGCTGATCTGGCTACTTGTCCCAGGCTGGGCGTCAGACAGGGCTGACTAATGATCGACGGGCTTAGCCACGGCAGGAGGGATCAGTGACAGCTGACCACGGAACCTGTGCTCACAGAGATAGAGAAGGAGGAAGGCAGTGTGTGGCGGAGACACGGAGAGGAAAAGGAAGGTGAAATGGCAGAAAAGCCAAACCAGACAAAGGTAAAGGAGTATAGAGGAGGAATAGACAAAGCAAAGCAAAGGAAGGAACAAAAAGAGATATAAATGAGAGTGTAGGGAGCATGCGGCGTTAAAATTAATGGATGGTGTAAGGTGTCCCTGATGTCCTCCCACTCCTGACATGCATATGAGATTCACTGTGTGTGTGTGTGTGTGTGTGTGTGTGCGTGTGCTCGTGGAGCATCTAGCTACCGGTGCGTTTAATTATCAAAAGTGACCTTTAATGGGAGTTTTTGCCTCCTGTTATCCTCCTCCTCTTCCTGTGTTGGTGTGAGATGGGTCACGCGCTGATTGGAAGGGCCGTCCCCTCCTGTCGTCACTGCTGGAGACAGGAGCTGGCTGGAGTCTGCAGTGGTGGGCCTGCATCAACGCATTCACACCAAAGAGACAGTCAGAGGAGAGTTGGCAACCGACAGAACAGGAACAGGGTTCAAAGATGGAAAAGGAAAAGGAGAGCATGGATGGGTGGTGTGATGGAAACAACCTGAGGTCCGGGACCCTCCATGGGAGTAACAAGTTTTGCTTTTTTTTTTTGTTGTAAAATCTAGATATTTTTTCAGTATCTAAAGAAAAAAGGAAACTGTTTGCCAAATGTTGCCACAACCTGTGATGAAGTAGGTCACAAATCATTGCTGGTTTGATTTTTTTGTTTCATTTTTAAAGGCATATGAAATCAACTTCCTATAACTTTAAATATAAAATCAGATTGGAAGAACTTGAAAATGAGTGACACATCTAGCCATGCTAGCCAGCTCAGGGGACAACAATGTCAGTTGGTCCTCCACTTTGGTCCAGACTGAAATATATCAACAATGGACGACACTAAATCTGGTACACATTCCTTTCCCCTCACAGTGATATAACGCCAGTAATCCCTTAACCTCTCTAGCTGCCATCAGGTTGAGATGAAATTCCCTTCAACCTCAGCTGGCAAAGCCGTGCTAATTTGCATTAACATTCTAATACACTAAAACTGTCGGGAACATAGCAGAGCAGTATTCCTGCTAGCTTTAGCATGATATCAAAATCATTGGCCATTATGAGCATGCTAGCATGTTGGCGTTGCTTATTTAGCCTCAAAATGCTAAAACACACCCACAGAGCCGCTTCTAACATGGCTGTAGAGATCTTAGTCCTGTTTTCACACTATTTTACGTTTATTTAATTTGTTCCTGATGTAGATACTTGGTTTTTGATTTGGTTATTTGTTTTTAGCATTGTTTTGTGTGGAGCCTGGGCAGACTAGCAAAGAGCAAAAGAATCTGTTTATACAATCTGGATGAATAATAATTAATATTTATTTTATTAAGAGTTACCTTACAGTTGTGTAGTAGTACCCAGTTTTCAAACTGTTGATTGTGTATTCAAGGATGTTTGATATTGTATGCCAACCCACCTTTGCATGACAAATAAGAAGGCAACAAACCGTGTCTTTTGATAGATTACCAAACTAAAGCAACTTTCTAGTCTCTGCAGTCTGATCTTCATCCTAGATAAATGACTGCTACCCAGTCATGACTGTGAAATTAATCTAAGTTGGTATATTGAAATAATCAGCAGACAAAGGAAGAGGAAATGGAATGTGCTGGACCCTGCATCATGTTCTTAGTATTTTCCTATCTGTTCGCACATTTTTGTAACAGATGCCACAGAGCCACTAATGTTCTGCAGAGGGAAAAGGAACAGTACAGGTCATGTAAATGTAGTCATTTCAGTTATTTCTTCATAAAATGGTGCAAGTCCAGTAACTCTGTCACTGTGCTCTACCTGAGACTACAAAGTGGGGCTGATTCTGTAGCTTTTTCTCAGGAGACAATCTTGAGTCATACACCTCTCCTCCCACAGTACCCCAGCCACCCCCAAATGTCCCCGGCCAAAATACTGAGGGTGCGCACACAGGAGAGCTAAAGGACACACACACACACACACATTTCTGCAAACACAAATGGACACACACACACACACACCACTAACTACCTAAATACACCCAAGGGACTCAGCCAGAGGCCCTGAGACATTTATTTTTCTTAAATAGAGCATTACGTAATCTTCAAATGCTTGATGAACCAGTGAGTGGGGACAGGAGGGGAGGAGAGACCTGTGAGGTGACATCCCCAAGGGAGCAGCACAAACCGAGGTGGCTTTGTTAAGAGAGACAGAGGCAGACAGAGACCTCAGCATGGCATCTCACCCCTGGCGCCTCAGTGAAGAACAACTGATTGACACTTTCATTTACAGCCTGTAAATTTACCCAAGAAACTGGTGGCTGCTTCTAAGGTGACACTGTCCTCACAGGAAAAGTTACCACCATGGCCATTTTGTTTAAACATTCAACCCACCTGTGTTTACATTTACAGCTCTTGTGTCAGTATAAACTATGATGTGATCTGAGTGAAAATTCACGACATTTAAATATAATTAAAATTGGGTTTAAAATGAAAAGAGCTAAAGAAACTCTTCTGATGTCTCTCAGTATACAGCTAAACAAGCATGATTTAGCCAAGTATCTGCTAACTGTATAAGATATATCGCATCTATTTAGTATGAAACAAGCATTAGGCACACTGGGAGTAGTCAGTCAAGTGAATGATGCATCAATGAGCAAGCCTTCTACAATGGAAAAACAAGTCAGCAGGTTGTGACTCCTTTCCTGGGAGTAGAGCTGATGCAGCATTGTACCTCTTAGCCAGTTTTGAATATTATACTGCACATGGGAGAGGGACATGCATTTCTGGACTGAAATTTCCCTTCATCCCCCTTCTCTCCCTCCCACCTCCCCAAATCTCCTGTGGTCCCTCCCCGGTGGTGACATTAAACACTGAGCTGCCTCTGCCTCCAGTCTGAGGAATAGGTCAGGCTCCCTGGCTGCCGTCTGCCCGCAAACACACACTGTTTACCAGCCTGTCTGCAATTACACACAAATGCAGGGGCAGGCATGAGTAGATGCAGAGGCTCATACACATACCTACACACATATATGCATGGGGCGCACACACCTGGTCTGCGAGAACATAGATTATTCCTTAAAACTCTCATCTGATAAATTCAGTGCATGACTTGATTATCCTGAAGTGGTAAATATGGTATATTTATGATTTGGCCTCGGGCAGCTCATTACCCTTAAAAGGGTATTTCACATTGAACTTTTATCATTTATGTCATGTATATCTTGTTGTAGGTTTTGCCAGCAAGCAACATAAAGGTTTTTTCTATTCAAACAATATATCTTTTGACATGTGTGACAACTGTCAGAAAAGGTTGGATGTCACATTGTCAGGGTTTGCAACCGCATAAGGCCTCATACTCAGACTGACTTGAGCCCTGCATTTTCTTCACACAAGGCTTCCTCACTCATTAGAATGGAGACAACACAGGGCAGTCCTGGCAAAACAATTGAACCAGGTTCAACTTTTGCTGCAACTCAACTTCAAATGCCTGTTGGATTCCTTTGTAACATGGACGCTATATTTCTACTGTTAACATTGTGATTGTCATGATGAAAGATAAAACAGTTTCCATTGCCAGAATCCAGCATTAAAAACCATTGTGCAGTGTTCTGGCATCAGATAAGCCATGAAACACATTAATCTGTCGCACCAACTGGACTTCTTGGATCATTTCAACTGTACCTTAAAAAACAGGCCTCCACCAACGCAACCCCCTGCACTGCTTTTGGTCTGAATCCCAATTAACATGTGCTAGTTTGATATGTTGGGAAATGATGAAAGTGGTGATACTGACAGGCAGTAAGAACTGACAAATTGTCCATAAATGGAATATAACTGTGTTTATGCAACTTTGATATCTGCTAGGCTAATGTTTTATACATAGAGGAAAGCAACAGAAACACACTGAGAAACAAAATCTACATATTACCAGCTCATTAATCAACCTTGTTAGAAAACAGCTGCACATTTACACAAGTTAACTAACACAGCTTGTCGCCAGCTTTGTCTTTTATCTGACAATTAGTACTGAACAGGTAGCATTCAGTGAGTTTATCAGAATTTATTTGCTTAAACCCTCTGCCTGCTGTGGCTGAAAACAACTCAGATAATTCAGATCACACTCAGAAAGCAGTGTGAACCAAAACAGTAAACCGGCATGGTATAGAACCCAAAAGAAATGGCTGAAAGATGCTAAAATGTCCCACTGAGCTGAAGGGGGCTAGAGAGTCTGGTGATAATTCTCAGTGGGTTTGTCCCTACTGATCCATTGCACATTACACACAGCTATTTTCTTTGCTGTTTATATAAAGATATGGATTAAAGTGGCTCTATGTATCTCTTGGTGAATATTTTATTTCTTGTGCTGGACTTATATGTTCAATGAGAAGAGAAGTGCTCAGTGTGGACTGTAAGAGAATGCAAACACTTCTATTTCCTGAGTCTTGTTTGCTCCTGCTGACCAAATACTTTTCAAACACACACACACACACACATGCTGGAGGCAGAGAGAGATTAAGACAGGACACACCTGCACTGTACGTGTACGTGTGTGTGTGTGTGTGTGTGTGTGTGTGTGTGTGCAGCTTTGTTATACAGAGTGTTGAGAACTGCATTTATGACAGCAAAGCAAGTCTCATGTCCCTGGTCAGTCTTTGCTGTTGCATTTGTGATGACTGAACGACAATGAAAGCAAAGTGCAGAAGTTGCAGGAGAGAAGTGATGAACTTGAAGAAAATATGAAGAATGAGGACAAAGGGAAGGGAGGGAGGGAGTAATGATCATCATGACTCCAGTGCTATACTGTTACAGATAACTGACCTACTGGTATGAGCTCAGTCTGTTTTCATTAGTAGTAAATCAAATCAAAATCCACACTTAATCTTCTCATTTATTAGTGAGTCAGGCAACAAAACGAACCTTAATATCAAATTTGGATTCGTTAAATACCGAAGAGCAAGAGACACAGCCATTGCAGTGGTATTTAAATGAGAAGTGAATACATGATAATATGAAATCCACCTCTGTTATCCATAATCTCCATGCACTCCAAGGCACTGCTATGCACATTAATCATCAACGACAAAACCCAATTTGAGCTTTATGAAATTATGCTCAGCAGTGAGGTGTTGTTCATGAGCAGCCATTAAGTTCCTAAATCAGGTTAGACTCCACAGTGCGCTTCTTCATCTCAAACACTTCCCAACAGGCCACTCCCGAGTCTTTCACCTGCTGAGGGTGCATGTTTTATGACTATTCATCATCTACACTTCACCTCAGCGGGAAGCAGGATCTGGCACCATCATTAGTCTGTCTGCACTAAATGAGCTTCCATTCATTCAGCAATTACATCCAGCAATGAGTGCTTGTGTGTCTGGAATGATTAAAGACAAAATAAGCATCTTAGACATGAAGTGTGGCACCAAAGGTTAGGTTGTTTTCTTGTGGAGAGTTAGATCAGGATGGCGGTTTTTAACGCCTTTTATTTAGGTTAGTGGTCCTGTTTATCTGGCGGAAGGAGCGCAGACTGGTAAGGTTCAAGGATGTGATTGTGAAATCACTGCATATAAAATAATCAATCATTAAGAAAGTCAAAGTTCCAACTCTTACAAGCAACTTACAAAGTTTCCCATAATGGACTGAGCTCTTGAGGTAAACAGGAAGTTCAACTTAAAAGATCTCAGACTAGTTTAGTGTGAGGAGTGCAATGGGTCACAATAACAGAGCATGTCGGCCAGGGAGAGGTAAACATGTCAGGGAGGCTAAACTCCTCGAGAGTCCACCTTTTCTGAGCAACTCCTCTCTTCAGAACAGTGCAGCAATGAGCACTGGCTCAGACTGACATTTCTGGGACAGCTATCGGTGTGTGTGTGTGTGTGTGCTCTAGACAGTGTATGTACCTGACTGAGAGATGTACCTCCAGACATAAACACATTAGGGATACAAGATTTTGGCTGAAACCAGTTGACTTGAAAAGACATGTAACAAAGTGATCCTGATTATTATTAATAATGTGCTGAAGTCTTGATTGATTTGAACGCCAGGAACCTTTGCATGATAAACAAGACATCCATCCATCCATCCATCCATCCATCCATCTGTCTTCCCTCCAGGTGGTGGTGGAAGCAGCCTATGCAAGGTAACCTTCCCAAACCACATCCTCTACCTCTTTCAGGGGGGATCCCAAGGTGTTCCCTAACCAGATGTGGTATGTAATCCCTCCATCATGTTCTGGGTCTGCCCCAGGGTCTTCTCCCAGGCGGACATGTCCAGAATACCTCCACAGGGAGGCATCTATGCACGATACATCATAATCAGACCCCTAAATCACCTCAACTGTCTCATTTAAGCTCTTCACCCAGTCCCTAAGGGTGAGCACAGACACCCTACGATCCTCAATCTCCCTCTCTCTGTCTCTACCCAAAAGCCCATGGTTATACTGTAGGTGAGGGTTGGCACATGGATCTACAAGAAAATCAGAAGCCAGAACAGCATGCAGATTGCTGCCAATACTGCACAAATCTGCCTGTCAATCTCCCACTCCATCTTCCCCTCAACCAGAAATATACCAACTGAAGACCCAATATACCTTTGAGAGCAATCCTCTACACAGCAAATTTCTGGAGCTGAATAATCTGGAGATGGACAAAAAAGAAGGAAAGTGTTTTTGTGGTTAATTCTCTCATTTAGACTACAGTTTGTGTACACTGATACTCTTTGGTGGTGTAATATTTCGATGTTCATTCACTGGGTGTTGAGGAGCATGATTCAACAGCACTGGAGTTGATATCTTTACAGCTTTGATGTAGTCTCTCCTTGGACACTGAGTTGTGACTCATGAGCCAGGTAAAAATGCCATTTTACTTCTCAAACTAATATACTAGTACTACTTTTCTGTCAGCTTAGAATATGTTTTGCTTGGACAAACTTTCTAGCTAGCTGCTGCGTCAGGCTTGTTGAATGTGCTGAACATGCTAACTTGATAGCTTATCACATTTTACTCTACGGGTTTGCATATGAAACTGATGTTATGCTGCTACGTACTTCTGTTTTCTGTTTTCAAGGTAATGCCTCTGACATTTTCTTCAGTGTTGGTGAGACTATTTCAAGTAATTGGTGGAGGCTCAGTTGCTACCCTTTCTAACAAGTAAACAGTTGAGCTTGTTAATGTAGGCAGGCTAACACAATACTTGAAAATGTTGATGGATTAATGTTATATATATGATCTACATTCAACAGCTTACCACTAAGACTCTTGTTACAGTGATAGTCCACACGTTGCATTTGCTATTGCTAAAAGATGTCTTTTTTCCTGAAGTGGTCACGATGTTGATAGAGATAAAACTTAGAGGGAGAAAGAAATGAAAACTGAAAGAAGTCAGCTTCTCAGATTTCATTAGCACAGGTAAATTAAACTTGTTTTGTGAGTAATTAAAGGGGAAGTAATAATACTTTTGGCTGACACTTTACAATGAGATTACAAGTGTTATGTAATTTTGCTAATGAAGTGTTGATTGTTGAAGGTTCTCAAACCAGAAAATACAGTGCTTGTCACAGATGAGCAAGGCATAGAGGTGGATGAGGATGTCTTTCCAGAAAAAATCTAAAATCAAGGAAGTTTTGTCATCTACACTGATGATGGACATATATTTCAGTATATTTCTATTTATGAATATTTCTTTTTTGTTTTGTTGCAGAGATGTTTTGGCTATTAAAGAAACCATGTTAATGTTTGTCTGATATTCTGAGCTTGACAATAAATGTTATGTATCATATACATTTCAGACCTCCTGCTACCAGAGTCAAAAAAATCAGATTGGCACTCGGTACTGGCAGATAACCTTACCTCCATTGTGATTTGTGGTCATTAATGCCCAGTTCCACACTGTAAAAATTAGTTACAATGGGCAATCTAACAAATGTAATCAAATAAAATGTCTCAGTTTTCAAATCAAGTCATGATTAAACACAAATGACTGACACAAGCTATGAATAGATGTTGGATGACAGTGAAGAAGTATCTTTGTTGTCTTCTCTCAGAGAGGACAAAAAAATGTTCTGAAGGTCCAAATGCTCCTAAAAATGCGAGGAAAGAGAGAGAGCAGATGCAACTGGAAAAGAGAGGGGCAGGTCGCCCACACACACACAAACTTACACACACACACACACACACACACACACACACACACCATACGGCCCAGCAGGAGGTAAACACACAAGCAGGACTTGGCGAACACACCGACACTGGCAACCACAACGCAACTCACACGTGTACACGTACACAAGTGTGATCAGGCACTGTATTGACATGTCATCATCATACTGTCTTTACAGTAACTGTCTTACAGGGGAGTCAGTGCATGTGTGTTGATTTCAAGGCCACTTACTGGCCACTCTCTCCTCATGCTCCTCTCAGGCTAAGCTCATTGTGCTGCGTCTTCATTGTGCCCTGATTACCGCTCCTCCTCTTGTTCATCACAGCCCAGCAGGGATTGGCCTTTTGACATGCATACACAACATACTACAAACCAACATTCTCCTCCTCTTCTCTCTGCATCTGATGCATCTTCCCCCAATTTCCCCCTCCATCTTCCTTGAAGGCAGAAAGCCCTCCAGCTCCCAGAGTTCCCTCTTTGCTCTACTTTTCCTTCCTGTGGGTTCAATGCGAGGGGAAGTGACAATGCTGTAGATTTTTTCCCCTTCTACTCTCTCATTTTCCAGTCTTTGCTCAATCTCAATGTGCTGGTTCCTAGTTCACAATATCCGAAGTCCCTATACCCAAAAATTTCTTCTCCTCTGCCCACCTTCTCCCTTCTTTTATGTCCTCATTATCCATTCCTCCTCCCACTTTTCATGCCCCTTTTAAAGACCAGGACCTCAGGTGCAGCAGCTCTCTGTTCTTTTCCCTGAGAGAAGATTCACTAAATTCCCCTTAATTTAATAAAACTTTGAAAGGAGCTCAGTGCCCACACCTCATATTCCCAACCTCCCCCTGGCTTGATGTCTCAATTTCCCTCCTTCACACTCTTTATACTTGCTCTCCTTGTCTTTTCCAACCCATGAATTTCTCTCTCTTTTTCTGCAAGCCCTTATTTTGTAGCCAGACTTCTTCCCCCTCTGAAGATGTCAGAGCGAGCATGTTTCGGCACACTTCGATTTCCCCTTACTGAAAGGAGAAAATGAATTCTCATCCATGCATGGCCTACTCCGATTAATTAACATTTCACGAGGAAGTTGGACGTAATTGGCATGCGGGGCATGTTGATAAGCGAGATGAATGGCTCTATCTGCACAGAAATACTATCTGTTTATCTTCGAGATGATCGAGCCTTAATTACCCTCCACAACATAATGCGCTGGTCACACTAGAGTGGAAAAACTGTGACGCTAATAAGAGTGCCAGCTGTGCTGAGAAGCTGTTTCTCCATTAGTTCTTTCTTGGCTCTTTCACCTAAACAAGATTTGAAACCAAGCGTCCCATGTGTAACATACTGGCTGTGTGGGCTAAAATGAGCCCGCGGCTTTATGTCCCTTTCTGCATCGCTCCTAATTTTTCATAGTTCTTTAACTTTATTACCACTGGAGCAGTCTGACCCAAGTGTTATGCTGAAACTCTCTAGTAACTCTTCTCCATCTTCTTAATTGCTTCACACCCATTTCTTCCTCCCATGCTGCCTTTCCTCTCCAGGTCTTTGGGGTTTATTTAGGCAGAAGGCTTCTGTCATTGTCGGCTTACGAGTGGAGCTTAATGAGGCGTGCTGTTAATAAGCAAAAAAGGACGATCCACTCATCACACGTGCTGCGGAGCACGCCCAAACATACATATGAAGGCACAAACACACAGTGGTATTACATAATCACTCAATTAAACATGTTTTCTTCGGAAAAGCACACAGAGGGAGGTGCAGGAGACAGTTGGTGTTGTTTTATGCAGCTGTTAGGGCCATATTTCCTCTTTTATCTAGCTGAAGTTAAGTATGTTGGTACAGAGAAAACAAAAGTTTGCTTTGAAGTAACAGTGCGACTTAAGTAATCAAACTCATCTCATGTGTAGGAGTATGGGGAAATACAGCATTTGAAAATCTGCAATAACACGCTCTTATCAGATAGCTAAAGCTAATGCAGTCTAATACAACTACCTCACATACCTACCTACCCTTATTGACGTAAATGGTGTTGACAAAGTAACAGACACATGTATAATATAATTCAACAGTACCACAAACTGCAGCCTCCAAAAATGAACTGAATCACTACTACTTGAACATTATAACCTTCACAAAGGAGGATATATTGAAGGATTGCTGTATAAGAATGTATTAATTTCAGCTAGGTGTAGATAATAAAACGGAATCTGATTGTACATCTGCCGTACTAGTGGTGAGCAAGGCATGGCGTCCAATAGCTGTCATCACCAACATAACTAACTGGACAAGACAAATTCCCATGAACATTTTTTTCAAACTTGAAATTCAGTTATCAAAATGAAAGGTGATCTGTGTAGTGAGTAAAGACATATTCACATTACAGTGGAAAAAAATGTTCTGCATTTGTCTGCATCATTTACCCCTCTGAAGGTGTGGCACGGTGCTGTCTTACTGGCTACAGTGCCAGTGTTGCTAGCAGTAGTTCGCTACATTACAGAGACTCAAACTGTGTTTTTGTGACAAAACTGGAAGCTGATTCTGTGTGTTAATACTGTATGTTGCCAAGAAAATAATTTGATATGGGGCCAATCAGTTATTGTACAGTCAACACAGCTAGGCTAATTAAGTTTTTCATTCGTCTTTCAGTTAAAGAGGTGGTCAACAGTTATTTGCTGCGCCCACAAATGTCACCACTGCTCAGGTCAAAGTTGAACAAATTTGAACTTGAATATCTTTGGAACTATTGGTCAGAGAAAACAAGCAATTTTGTAATTAGAATTTACCTTTGGCTCTCGGTATGATGCTGCATTTTTTACTACTTTCTGACAGTATGTAGAAAAAAAAGACAGATTGCTTGATAATGAAAAATGTTGTTAGTTGCAGGTCTTCCAGCAAATCCAGTCTGAGGTGAGTGTTATCAGCCAGTGTACACAACAAAATGCCAGCTGTGAGAGGCAAATCGCTGGTTTACGGACCCACTGGCTCAGACCTTTTAAACTGTGCCCCACCCACTGCTGTGCAGGGCCTGCGCTGCTGTAACAGAGGCAGGCATTTGCAGAAGTCAGCTGGTGGCTGTGCTACAGTACAGATGCCCCACTGAGCCTGTTTTGGTAAGGTGGCCATTTTCAGACACGAGCAGAGCCAGATGACAGATAATAAGGGCAGAGAGACCCGAGGCGAGGAGAAGCAGACTGTGAGCAAGAGCCAACAGAGTGTTTCCCCTCTCTGCAGCACAGCCTGGGGGATAGTCATGCAAACAGTGTTCCTCACACTCCAGCATTTAGACGTGCGGCATTTAGGCAACGTGTGATGTTTTCATTTGCACACCCTATCAACAACACTAAAAAGAGATCGTCTGACACAGAGTGTCTTATATCTCCATGCGCTCACTCTCAAGCACAGGAAGAGGTGTAAACATGGCAGGGATAACAATAACAAGATGTATTTACCGTAGAAGATGAGTTCAACTTGTTTTCTGGGTAATTATATATGTGTAAGATGGCATAGTACTCTCCTGTTTCTGTGAAATTCTCACACAAAAAACAAGGCAGAATAAAAAAAAATCTACTATACATTTTCTGTTGTTTAATATCCTGATGTGGCAGCAAAGAACCACTTTGCCACTGAGAGTCTTCACTGTTTCCTGTCTTGCGGGCAGCAGGTGTATAACAGTGTGTCCCCAGCAAGCCCCAAAAATTCATTAACTAACTAACACAGTGGCTTATGTAACCAGGCATGGGACCAATAACTGCAGATTGCAATTTGATATCTGTAATTAAATCAACAGCTTATGTCATCGCTCATATTTTCCAGCTGTTCAGACATCTGAGACTTTCAAGCTTATTGATTTCTGATAATGAAAGCATGGGTTTTCATGCACTTCATATTGCATCATATGTTAAGGATATGAGAGAGTTCACAAATTTGTACAGCACTGTTTAAATCTGTTTAATCCTAATGACCAAACAAAGTTATTCATGATGATTAAATTGCTTGGACTTTGGTCTGGATTTAGTCAGATCTGCCAAATATGACACTGAAAACATGAGAATCAATAAATAATGTAATTATATTTTTGTGTTTCTTTACTCATGGTGATGGGATAATTAAAATAAAAATAATAAATATTGAATGAATTGTGACAGTTTTGGCAGCAAAACATCTAAATTTAATACAATATACATTACTTCAATATTCTAAAAATCAGTTAGGTTAAAATCTGAAGTAATGCTTTGTTAAATATTTATTATTATTTCAGGCATATTGATAATAAGCAAGATTAAGTTTAATATGTGCACTACAGCAGGTTTAAAAGTGTACTCTTGAGCTGAAGATATATTTTTATCAACAATGTTTTAAATATTGCATTTGCAATTATTAAATAGGTGGATGCTTCTGTCTAAAGCACTATACAGATGAAGTGTAATTGTTGCCACAGTCAAGAAGAAGCCATTGAGATTTTGTTTCCAATTAAATTCCTGATGAATATAAGATGCAGTGATAATGAAATGTTTGTAAACTCCATTGTTACTGGATTTGTACTGTAGAAAACTCAAACATTAGTAACGCAGCGAATACTAGAACACTGTTGAGAAAGTGGAAACAAATCTGCTCTGAGCCTGACAGTGACACTTGGTGACTAAATAACATCCTCTTCTTCCCAGTAGCAGTAAATCCAATAGTAGTAAAGTACAAAAAAAGGAGTATTTGCACGTCTTTCCTCTCACTGAGAGCAATCTGTGTGAAATTACCAGAGGCTGTGTCAGTCTGGGACATCTGGTCAGCCTGAAGTAATGTTGCTTACTACTTAACAGTCAGACAGATTGTGATTTCTGACTGAAGAGCAGCCTCATGTCCACAGCCCCTCGGTGCAGTGGTATTACATAATCATAATGTCTGCAATCTGAAGAGCTGATCTGTTCCTCTGGGTTAATGACACACAGACAAGCGTTCGTCTTTTAAGCTGACCTCTCTCGCTTACATACGGCATTGTACAGTTACTTGGTCGTCTCTGGCTGCTCTTCATTTACACTGTGTGTTGACGCGCTGAGGAACGAGGCTTGACTCTCTAAGCTGTAATCTGCTCTCTGTGCACTTCAGCATTAACATGTGGGGAGATTTGACATTGTGTAAGACGCTGTAGCAGCCGTGTTACCGCGCTAGCTCTCCCAGCTGTTGCTGCAGGTTGGAGCTCAGCCGCTGAGAGGGTAATGGCTCGACACTGGCAGGCTGATGGTGCAAGACGCAACCGAAATGTAGGCTACTGTACACTAACCAGGCACGGCCGATGGCACCGAGGCACTTTGCTGAATCCATGACGTTTGTGCAGGAGGAAATCACTGACATCTAAGTACAGGAACTGAGTTTGAAAGTGAAGGGAAGTCTTTTAGTCAAGCAAAGGATGGACAATACAAAAACTCTTCTTAAATTGTAAGTGCACTGATGCCCAGTAACTGCATCAGGACAGAGGCTGCAACTTGGAGGGTAAAAAAAAGAAGAAGCAAAGATGCATTCAGCTGTCACAGCTGCCAACAGCAGGACGATGAGAAGGAAGGAACAAGGGATTTTTGCCATGTTTCAGCTCACCACCTGTCAACATGTCAAAGTGATGCAGAAACATGCAGGAACTCGACTCTTTTCATCTGACTCATTGTGATGCTCTGACTCTCTCTTTCTATGCAGGTTGACAGTAGGCAGATGACAGCTGACAGGTATACTGGCACCAGGCAATAAACCAGCAAGCCATCTTGTTTTTTTTTTCTGCACAAATAAGTGGAACATCAACAATATGAGCTCCTCTGGGGAATCAGGCACGCTGTGATTGTATGTGTTCTCATAATCGTGTCATCAAATTTTATATGTTTAGTGTAAAGGTGTCTAAGAAAAAGCAGTGGGGGAAATATTAAGCAGCATTAGTCAGGATTAAATGCAGCAAAATAACCTAAGCCATTGGTGCCAGGAAGTACAACATGAAAACTACAGTGTAAAATGTCCTATCTAAGAAATAAACCTTTGTATTCTCAGTCTAAAGATAAACAATGTAGCTACTGAATAATCTTTTCATGCAAGTCGCTGTTTACTTTCCTCTCTTTCGTTCCTCATGATATTCTCATTCTCACAGGAAACGGTGGCTAATGATGCCTTTCACTCTGCTCGTCATACCAATTAAGCCAACAGTGTAGGTTTCAGCAGTCAGAGTGTCAACAGGCCTGAGCGCTGATGACTGCTGTAATGAGATACAGAGGGGTAGAGGGTGTCTGTTCTAGTTTATATAGATAAATTATGTCATGGCAGTGTAAACGGAGGAAGTGAGCTACATACATTCCAGCGACTGAATTAATACCAGACTGAGAGGCAGCGTTTCACCTGTTCTGTTGCACCTCTGACCACACCCATCTGTGATGTCGCTGTGTACTGACCACAACCTGGAGTACACTTATACGTCACTGCAGCAGGCTAAGACGTTTAACCACCGAAGCTCAGCAAAAACAAGATGTTCAGCTGGAGATAAGTTGTTCTTAAAGTGTCCTGGGGCGCCATGGTGGCCAAGGGGGTTTAAGGTGCCAACCGTGAAGTGCAGCTTCCCCCTGTGTAAGTTTCTACCTTGTGAAGATCCCGAGCTGTCGTGATGTACCATTGTACCATGGTGGCGTGGCCTAAAGTTTATTGTGGCCTGGGACATCACCTAAAGGAGCAGGATTACTACCTGACCCGACCACTAAGTGTTAAGTACTGGTAATCAAGTCCTTTTTTTTTTTTTTTCCCAATTTCACCTCCAATTTCAATCTTATTTTCAACACCACAAATTGTTCTAGATGCACAAACTCCAGCCTTTGGGACAGATTCAATTACATAGAATGTGCATAATATGTCAGTGCACTTAATATTGGCTGGTCAATCAAATACATGATTGTTTTTTAATTGCTTTTATTACAGTTTATTGTTTTATTACATGATGTCCGTAGATAACATTCAAAATCTGTTTTGCGTGGAGTTTTGGTGAACAAAACAAATGTTTTTAAGACGTCACCTTGAGCTTTAGGTAATTGTAATTGTGAAAAATTGTGATTGTTCAGTATTTTCTGACATTTTAGAGAACAAACAATAGAGAACAAACAATACATATATTAACCAAGAAAATAATCATCAGATTAACTAATGAAAATAAGTGTTAGTAGCAGCACTTTTCATATGATTCCAATCACTGGTGTTGACAATTTAACCTTTTCCTAAGCATGTTTGTTGCTGTTTTCACCTGCTCTGACAAGTATATGTGGGATGAATGGGTCAGTGAGTCTTTACTGAAGAGACTTGTATTTACTGAGTCTTGAAACAGAAATTTTCAACATTATACATAAATGTCCTCAACACACCATTTTCTAAATCCCCAAAATATGCAAAAAAATGGCAAAAGTCCAGTAGAGCAAAGACACGTGATAAATCAAACACAAGGAACCAGATAAAAAAAAAAAAAATTCAAAAATACATGAAACACATGCAAACACAGCGGTGTTGTTAATGAACAGGGCAAAAGACAGATGGTTGGAAAGAGGATTTGCCAAGGAGAGTAACAGCAATATACCCATGTAAAGCATAATCTCCCAAGTCACACCGACCAAATCTGTCACTGAAATAAAGTAACATCACCAAAAAGAAAAAAAAGAAAAAAGAAGATGATTTTAAAGGGACTTGATCTGGTGAAAGGTCTCGACCCATTATGCTCATGTAAACTTGTTTGTGAAACCCATATTGTTTCTCTATGGATGAGTCACCTTCATTCACTGGTTCCAGAGTGATCCTTGACTGATAATACCGCACTATTTACCACCTACGCCTCACAATGTGTTGAATGAGAAACAGAAAGAGAGGAGGGAGGGAGAGAGAGAGAGCACTTTTCACTCAAATGCTAATGCGAACATCTCCCCCTCTCTCTTCTCCATGTCGCTCTGTGAGTGGATCAAAGCATCTGCCGGACAGATGACGCCATTCACGCACCGAGGCTGGCACAAGGGTCACTCTCAACCCACAGTGCAAAGGGACAGAGGGTGTGTGTGTGTGTGAGAAAGTGACGATGTGTGTGGATGTGTGTGTGTGTGTGTGTATCTCCAAGCCTCAAGCCAGATTCAGAGAGTCATGACACCGCACTGATTCAGAAGCTGAGGGGCAGAGATGGAGGAGTGTAGATGGAGTGATGGTGAGAGGAAGGGAGGGAGGGAGGGAAGGATGGATGGATAGGTGTTGGTGAGTCACTCACTCTGAGGCCGGACAGAAAACAGAAACAAGTTTTACCCATAAGCAGAGATCAAAATCGGAGTCCCCGATAGGTTGTTTGCTCTAAATTCAAAACCATATCAATAAATCATGAACACTACACCATGTAGCTGGGTCTAAAATACAGTTTCCTTTTGTTGTTGATGTACCATCCCTTATTGTCCACAAGGGTATACTGGCAGATGGTTCAAAACAGAACGTAATTTATTATTAAGGGCTTAGTATAACAAACCCATGCCTCATGCCTAGAGCTGCGACTAACAGTTGTTTTAGCAACACTTTATTTTATGGGCCTAGCTAATTTTTTTGGAAACTTTCCTTTGCCTAACTTTTAAATTAGGCACTTTTGGGTTATGGATAACTAAAATGATTAATCATTTATTTAAATAGTTTTCTGTCGATGGACTAATGGAATAATCAGCTAATCACTGTAGCTCTACTCGCACCATTTAAAAGCTAAATCTAGTGATATTCTACATTTTATTTATTTCATTTATGGTCAATTAATCCAACAAAAACCAACAATGAATTGATGAACTGTAGCCAGAGCCTGATATAAAGTAGATTAGCTTATCATAGATCTCCATTGTTGTCAAAAAAAAAAAAAAAACCTATTAAAAACACACAAATGAGCCACACAGTTGCACTGGGTGACATGTTCCTTCATTGTAATGAACGTGGGCACTGTATTTTATTTTGAGCCATTCCCACATGTACTGTCCCACTGCCATAAACACTCATTACAGTAACAAATGCACATTGATCCACAGCTGAAAATAGTCCCCAACAAATGCACTATTTACTCTTGTTTGTGTAACATTTGTAGACGGGGTACACTGTAAATGCCAGCTTATATTCTTTGGCACAAATAAAGGATGCAAGTTCTGAAAACTTTTAAATTATCGGCACTTAAAGTAAAACATTTTAATTGTGGCGACAAACTGAGCCAGTTTCTTCAATAAAGTGGGTGAGTCCTGATTAACTTTATTACACAGTGAGAAAGTTTAGTTAACTTGTGTGCTTTAGCTGCAGAACCATTTCAGAACTCCTACAATGCATGTGTTGACTTAATGATCTCTAACTCATCTCGTCATTTTTTAGAAACATTGTTAGATCATTAGCACACTTCACGTGTTGTTTTTGGGTGAAAACATTCCACAAATCCTTCTCTTCTCTAATTGGTGGAAAGTCATGAAGGAGGTTTGTTATGTGTCTTTATGTGTCTTAAATGAGTCATGTCGATTTATTGAGATATGAATAGGATTTTCTTGAGAACAAGAAAAATAGAGTAACCTTAGAGCAGCCTTATACTTTAAAACTACTTGCCTTTTAGCTTCTCAGTGCTAATTTCAAAACTCTGAGGCAATATAATGACACTGCAATCAATTAATGCAACTGTAATATGTTATGCTGCACATACTGTATAGTTAGTACTGAACACAAGCACATCTGATCAACAGGAAGCACACAAATGATTCTGATGTGTGTGATGGCATCACAAACAAGTTGGCTCTTTGTTCTGCTATTTTTTTAACTTAACTATACTGTATGGAAACTGTTTTTATTGAGAAAAGTATGAAAAACTTATAAGATTAAAGGGGAAAAAAGAGGTGTTTGTGTATGAACTAGCCCCGTATCACCATTTGGAATTCAAAGAGGTCCATCCCCAATGGGCTCCCTATTCACTCTGTGCCAAAGCCAGTCAGTAGATAATGGGCACAAAAACAGGCAGACCAAAATTCACAATGGGCACTTGAAGCCAGCAATGCGTGTATGTATGTGTGTGTGTGTATGTGTGAGAGAGAGAGAGAGAGAGAGAGAGAGAGGGAGAGAGAGACAGAGATAGAAAAAGAGAGGAAGAGAAAGACAGAGAGAAATAGTTAGGCAGGAAGATAGACAGATAGAGCCGAGGAGAAGCATGGCTGAATAACAATAAGGTACCCCAGGAGTGATAAAGAAAATGAACAATGGCTCTTGGAAGGCAAGAGACAAGACTAATGAGTCTTTAAAAAGATGGCAAGATGAAGAGAAGCCAACACAGAGCAATCGCTTTTGGTGAAAGTTGATAAAACACCAGGCGTAAACAAAAGTGCACTCCTTGATTGCCTGGGATGCTACAAAAGCTTCACTAAACTGCACTGACTTACTATCCCTTTTAAAACACGTTAATGGCTTCTGATGTTATTTAATGAGGAGAACCAGGAAATCACAGCGAAGAGGCACAGAGTATCGTCATCTCAGTTAATCAAGCGTATCAGACAATGGAGACTTTAAAAGCAGAGATTTTCATGTTCTTGCGTGTGTAAACATGAGAGGATATTGGTGTGGGTGTGCGTCTGCGTCTTAATTGGTTTAGCGAGGGAGCATTCATTAGCAGGTCTTTCAGTCTGGTGAAGCTGAAGCATGAGAATACCGTGTCTAATTGGCTTTTTGTGCGTTGGTAGATGCAAAAACTACCAGCACAAACAGCATGTTGTCGGTTTGCTGCTTTGCTGGAGCTTGTTGCATGTAACTGAACGGACACCAGTGCGAGCTGCGGCTGTGCTTAACCTCCACCTCTTATCTAACCAAGGACAGATCCCATTCCAAGGCTGGAGGGGAAGAGGAGAGTGACGTTCGACTGTTACAGCGGGCGGGTCATGCATGCGCCCCCGGCCAGAGATACTATACCCCGAAGGCAAACCGCAGAGGTCAAGACCCCCAACACTGATAAAACATCACCACCCTGCCCCGACCGCATCACACGGGCTTGGGGGAAAGAGAGGAGGCTAATGAGGGACAAAGTTATCACACCTGATGTGTGGATGCAAACAGCTGCTGATACAGCAACACAGAAGTGCTTTATGTGTCAAATACTGCAGATAGATGGTTGACTTTTACAGAAAAATCAATACAGTGATATATTGCAACATTCCCTCTCATAATATATTATTGATAAAATGGTGTTTAAAGTGTTTTTAAATGGTCAGTGTAAATGGATTTCTCTGCATTAAGTCTGTAAAGATGGCAGACAGAAGAGAGAAGCCAACGAGAGAGACCCTGTAATCTTGTGTGTAGTCTGTGGCAAATTCAAATTGAAAAACACTGACGGGGCAACCACACTAAATTACTATGCAGCCTGTATGACCTGTATGAAATAAAGCACAGAAGTTTCAAGTTGTATGGAAGCAAGTAATGGCCTTAAAGGTTTGAATCTTGTAAGAAACTGAATATTTAATTCTGAAATTTAAACACGGCTGACTAATTAATGTTGAAATTAATGAAACATTTTACTTTGAAGACCATCCATCCATCCAGAAGAGTTTTAGTTTCCTGCTGAACTTAATTAGCGCATGTTGAGAAGATTTGAGATCCCATGACTTAGAGGCGTATCCATCCTTCACTAAACATTGAAACTCTGCTTTTAGCTCAGCCTTTTTGGCTTTATTTTTTGTCTCAGTTTGACATTTGAATGGTATTCACACTGATGAAAAAAAAAAAAAAACTCAGATTCTGCACCTTTTTAAAAACTTGTTTCTTATCAGATGTCAAAAAGTCTGTGAGACTGAAGAAGTCTAGAAGTCTAATAAGATTTAAAGAAAAAAAAGCTAAATGGAGAGGTCATGCATAAAGTATTAACTTACGTCTGTGTCAGGGCCCTTGTCGGCTCCAGGACAGGAGAAGCCGACGAACTCATGGCAGCGTTTGTGAACCACAAAACAACACACTAAGAGAAAAGAGAAGAAGAGAGAGAGAAGAGAGATTTACAGTAACAATTTATGACACAACACTGTGAACTGTTTGTCCATTTTGTTCTTACATGCAACCACCAACACACACAAGACAGACACACACAGAGAGAGTTATATCCTTCTTCTGTCAAGTGTCTTATGCACGTTCTCTGACAAATGGAGAACGTGCATGTGAATGATCATCAATCAACCTCAAAGTGAGTATGACAAGCCTCTCCCGTATGGACACGCAAACAAATGCATTCAGACAAACAGACTCACATGCGTGTGTGCACCCACACTCACACCCACGCAAAAAATGTCACTATGCGATCTTGTGTTCTGCAGCCGATGGCTCTTTGCAATCTGCTGGGGGTGGGGGTCGATGCTGCTAGCATCATTGTCTCCCGCCGAACCCGGGATTCGCCTCTACCAAAGTGTCACTCGGCGTGACACAGGCCGACATGACACCTGACGCCGCCGCTGCTGCCGCTCTGGCATTTACATTGGGTTGCTGCAGATTTTGGAGGGGAGAAGGCGAAAGTGTGGACATCTGCGACAGCTAGAACACAAGCTGACTCTCTCTCTCTCGCTCTCTTTCTCTCTCTGACTCTCTCTCTTTGTACCCGACTGTATTTTTCCCTGCCATTATTTGAAATTCCTCATTCTTTCTTCTCTCATTCTCACACAATCTGTCTGCCTCGCTCATTGTCAAGCTGCCTGCTTGTTCATGTGCACTTTTGTGCTCTCCCACCATCGTATTTGTGTGTTGTTGTTTTTTTTGTCTCTAATTCTGCCAGCCAAGTCACGGCTGCCAGACAATCATTGGCATTGGCATGGCATTGGTTAAACAAGAGAAATGAGTTGACTGAGAAGTCCAAGAAACAGCAGGGTGTTCAACTGTCATTCAAATAGCTGTACTGTATCATTATGCTCAGCCAATTACATTTATTTCAAATAGATAGATAGTGCATTAGTGTCATCATCAGTACTTTCTACATAATGATTGTTCCCATCATCATAATCCTAATCCAGCCCCAATACTCCTACAGCATTTCTCTGTGTGTGTGAATGTGTGTGTCAGTGTTGAATATTCCTTTGCCACTGGTGTAGTGCTGAGGCAGTGGCAGTGTACAGTACAAATTCATTTCTTTGAGTAATAAAGAGGAAACGAGGCAGAGAGAGAGAGAGAGGAGGGGGATAAAAAGCTCAGCAAAATAGCAACCCACAGTGATTTATCCGTGCTCCGAAATTGTCATCTGTGCCATTTGTCATTTTCATAATGTACAGCACACACACACACACAACAGAGTCAGACTGGGTGCCGTGCACAGGTGTGAATGCAGATGGCGGGAATTTCTAGGACCCGGTCAGTGGGGGATTTTCAGCCATGCTAGCTGCAACTAGCTGTTAGCCTGTTGGTCAGTTCACCTCTTTGGTCCAGACTGAAATATCTCAACATCTATAGAGTGGTGCAGGAATGAGTCCTAAAACCTTGGAATAAGTTAGCATTTTAGCACTACCAGTTCCCTCGTTTTATTCTACAACATAAAACACAACAGAAAATACCCTGCTTGTGTTTTTTTACGCTTCTACTTCTTAAAAAAAAGGCGGTTGCTAACAAGTGGCTAAATGAGACTATAGAGGTTGTCAATGTCAAAACTGCACACGAAAACGGATCTACTCACCAGTCAAACTTCAAAGCCTTGCTGTGTTTATACTCGTGCTCTTTCAAACTACCACTAACTTTCTAAGGCTTTTGTAGAAAAAGTAATTGCTGAATTAAATTACGAGTTGGAAGCTTAGCGGTGGGGACGTGGTGTTCATTTGTGAAGATTATCTATGTTTAAGTATCATAAACTTTTGTTTATCAAAGAGCTTCTACAACAATCCAAAAACTAATAGAGAAATCCCGTGGTCTTTTTGTCGAGAAAACCAGGGTGATGCTAGGCTACTTGGCCTGCAAAAATACTTCATCCCTGCACTACTATGTTACATGGATTTCTTTTTTCATTTTCATAAAAGGTGATGTCATAACAGACCTTTATTCCCTCTCTGAAGCAATAGAATGAAGCCAGTGTTGAAATCACACTTTATTTACTCAAAGAGTCTTGTCTGCTGAGTACATTAGCAATTGTTTTGGTATTGACCTCAGAGCATTCATTCCCACTTCTGCCCTCCTCCAACTCGCCCCGAAGTCAAACTTTCAATACTGCCATCCCACAAGCTGCCCACTCTGCTGTCAATGACATTAAAACATTTGCTTACATGCAAAAGAGGAACACATGAAATCTGCTTTGTGTGTGTATTTTCATCGTCCGTGCTGCAGCTCTGTAACACACTTTTTACTCAGCAGGATTAACTCAGAGTGCAACCATCAGGTTTCTCTTTTCCTCTCCACAGCCTACTTGCAATTTGTGAATCACGGGGTGTGATGACGCTCATACTCCTCTCTCTCTCCATCCGTCCATCAGTGCTCCTCACACCCTCAGAAACACGCACCCACACTTGTCCAACGCCGCCTCTGCTTGGCACTGGTCTCGGACCAGTTTGAGTTTCTGTCGGTGCTGCAGTGTGGAGCTCAGCAGGCTGACTTGACACTGATCTCGGGGGGGTCTAGGGTTCCTACGACTGTAGAGGTGGATGCTCTGAAGGGGAAGTCAGAAATGTCTTTATCTGCTCAAAGAAACTATTGTACTCCTCTCATCATTTTTAGTGCCAGAATAATGTTGAGGTGAAGTTAGGTGACAACTTTGTTTGACAAGAAATGACACAGGATGACACAAATTGTCTGGAAACTATGCACAAATTATTCATTGCACCTCTCCTTTTGCCATTTTATAAACACAAAGATGAGCTTCCTCTCAACCTGCTGATGGTGTAAAATGCTTTGTTCCCCCCTTGTTATGGCTCTGTGGTCTCTCTGTGTAAAATTGTCATTTCAGGCAGGAAAAATTACAGAAGAGAAGAAGAGAGGAGAGAAGAAGAGAGGAGAGAAGAAGAGAGGAGAGGAGTATTGTCCTCCCTTGGTTATTTTTAGGCTCGATTCTGGCCAAGGCTAGAACACTGTGTACTGAACCCCACCGTGGTGGAGAAGAAGAGGGAAGACATTTCCGCTACACCTGGCCGATGGACGTTATAAATACACAGGGCGGGTGGTGCACTGATACACACATCCATGCTCAAACACACATCACAGGCCCGGTGTGCGTGTGAGAGAGTGGTGAATGATGAATGAAAAGCTATTCCTGTCACCAGCCTTGTGTGAGTGCTGAATGAAGAGAGGTTGGAAAAAGCTGAAAGATGACCATAGAGAGAGTTCAAACAACCAGCCAATGGGAAGTGCCGCAGCCTATATACAGCAGAGAGGCGCACTCCTGGCTTGTGTCAAGTTCTCGTCAAATTTTGATGGAGTTCAAGGGTCAAAGAGAAACTAAATCCGACTGTTGTTTACTTTCCAGATCATTTTCACTAGCCCTCTCTTCTAAAGTTGAGACATCAGACTTGTTTATGTGCATACTGTGAACGGATATGGTATTTGTGTGTATAAAAATGTACCTGTTCACACCACCTGTGTCTGTCAGAAGCATAAACAATATCTCATGCATGTTTTATATCTCTTCCAGCAGGCTCTAAATTCAGTAGTGTGACCTTTGAACTCCTGCCACTGCAGTGAGTGACAGATCTGAGATTCCCAGAGCCCCAGGTCACATGACCCATAACCACCAGCTCTCTCTGGAGACTGGTGGAGATGGACGGCCAGTGACCACAGATGGACTGACGCACTGACAGTGAAGACAGTCAGTGAGGCCCAGCAGTGGCCTCTCTACAGAACATGCATGCAGATATTTTGTGAGAGGAAAGATAGTTTACTTTGTGTTTTCCTGGAATTTTTACCTGTATTATTCCATCTATTCCATTGTTAACACACTAATCGGAAGGTCAGTGGCTCAATTCCCGGCTCTTCAACGAGTCCAATCACACAGTCATTGTCATTAAGAACTGTCCTCAGAGACAAGGAGTCCTGCAGTAGATGGTCTGACCCCCAGAGACCCCTGATCTCAACATCATGGAGTCAGTCTGAGATTACATGAAGAGAGAGAAGACACTGAGACAGCCTGAATCCACAAAAGAACTGAGGCAACTTCTCCAGGATGCTGGAAAAATCGACCTAAGTACAGGTGTACTGAGGAGAACTGTTTTAAAGACAAGAGGTGGGGGAGATAAGAATAAGAAATGCTGATCTGATTTAGGTTTTTTCTGTTTACTGCACTTCCCATGAGGTTAACTGATGAATAAAAATTCATCATGGGATTATTTTTGACAGCATCCTCACTTTACCATTAGTGCCTCAAACTGCCTACAACATTTGCACAGTACTGTAAGTGCAGTCCATTTACCATTTATTTAACTTATATTGGCCATTAAGATCTCAGTGTCTCCCTTAGTTCCATCACAACACATTTGAGCAATACTTCATAATGATACAGGCCTTCATTTTATGGTAACTGACTTTCAGTCAAGTGGATTAGTCAAAAACATCCATCCATCCTGCTTATCCTTAGAGGTCATTGAGGGGGCTGGAGCCATTTTTTTTGCCTATAAATCATTTCTAAATCGAGTTTGTAGACGATTCAGGATCATGTCAGGATATAGGCTAATATTATGATATACATATGGTTTAATATCTATATGTGTAGTATAGTATGTTTGTTTATTCTTTTTACTTATTTCATGGCAGATTTTTATGCATCCACAAATTGTTGATGTTTCTGTTTTCATTATATTTTACATTTTGCCACTTTAAATACATTTTTTTTTTTTTACAGATGAAATAAATGCCAAATAAACTTAATATGTACTTTGAGCAGTTCCTGTCCTCTATGCTATAAACATCTTGTTAATAAGGTGAGTTATGCTTTTAATGACTAGTACTAAGTACTATTGTGTTTTCATTTGGCTCCACACTGCTCTTAAAATAGTTATCTCAGTTTTTGGTAAAGGCGGCACATAATTTGAAGCAAGGCAGGTCACCTTCAAATTCCCTATGCAGGAAAAACCCTGTTCAACTAGATTGGTTCACAGTTACAAAGTGTAGCAGACTAAATTGCCTCAGTATATCACAATGTAAGTGTCTGTCCTTTTTCCGACCACCCTAGGGAGATGCATTACGTGTGATATATACCAGCAAGCAGCGTTTACCTGCAGAGGGAGGAAACAAACGGAGCTGCAGCTACAACAAAAGGCGTGGAAACTCAGTTTCAGCACATACATTCAATTATGCATGCTATAGGCACTCAAAGGACAAAGACATACAGTAGGGACACAAACAGTACAGAATTAATGGTGAATATATGTCCTTGAAAGCAACAAGGCTGCTCACAAAGACCACTGATGGACTAAAGAAAAAAAGAGAGGAGGAGATGGGAAAAGAAAGAAATAAAAGAGCAAAGATGAAGCAATAGGAGGAGAATAACCTTCCTCCTTGTGTCTCCTTATGGGCACTACACAAAATTAGTAAAACTTCCTAAGAATTCTGTTTGTGTCTAGCAATTATCTCCATCACCATAATATCCTGCTGTATGAATATGCATGAGTGTGTGTGTTTCTATTTGATTGTTTATATATGTGCATATGCAAGGAATTATGCAATTCCTGCATGGGAGTGGGGAGTTGTAGAGAACAGACAGGAAAACATCTCAGGGGAGATTCAGCACAGTAGGGATGCTGCACAGTTTTTAACAAAGCAAAACAAACCAATCATGACAAACTCTCCTGAACTACTGTGTGTTCACATACAGTTACAGAGCAGAAAATGCCTCGCAGCATCTGATTGGCTGAGAGAAGGTGGAGTTCAAGGTGAATTTGGCCTTTTCAGATTGAATCACAGCGATTATGTTGTTCAAAACCCCTCCACCTCCTCAGTGTCCTCCTCTCACACAGTGCTGCAGGTTGGCAGGTGATGGGAGTTTTCACCTTGGCTCCCTGTCTCCTGAGATCTGTGTTTGATTATGCATGTCTGGATAGCTTGTTACAGCAGACACAGACAATAGAGACGATGCCCCCCAGAGTCATGCTGCTCTTTTTTTTTTTTTTTTTTTCATGTTCTGGCTTGTGTTTCTCACTTTCTCACCACAGAAACACCAAACAGCTACACACAAGGTCTGTAAAAGCTGTAATACACAATGATGTGGGTTGGATATTTCAGTCTGAATCACTACTGCCTCAGACTGAACTCTGATCCCCTGACCTTCCATGTAGCTCCATTATCAGGTCCAAATTTTATTTTGTCCAAAACTTTTATTTATGACCAAATACCTGCAAAGTCTTGCTATTTTTCAAACTTACAACTTTTAGCTGCCTTACATATCTTACATTAAATATACAGGAAAATGGGCATATATGCATGTCAGTCAGGCATCAGGCGTCACTGTGTGAATACACTCGTTATCAGGTATGATGCTCACAGACACACACGACACACATGGATGTACACATTCAACCTGTATTCACTGAAATCCGCAAACATTCTTAGCAGTACTAATAGTGTTTGTATTAAGAAACGGCCACAGGGGGACTGGATCAATTATTCCAAACTACAGGTGGGAGTGTTTGGCTGCCAGACATCTCTGAGTCACACAGGGGAAATAGTGATACTGGCTCATGAATTAAATATGACTCTGAACACAGATGCAGAAAAAAACACACACACACACACACAAATACACAGGTTTACGCATATACTGTATGTGAATACATGTTTATGCTCTTGAGTGCACATTTTCTGTTGTGTATTTGTACACACAGTCATACGCACACATAAAGCACACAGATGCTAATTTTAATGCGCAAACGTACAAACAGACACGTTTAAACACATTCAGTCACTGCTTTTGATTTATCTCTGTCAGACAAGACACGCGCAGTGTACACTCCCTTCCTCTGGTTCTCTTGTCTCCTCATCTTCTCAGTTAGTCACTCAGACACACACACACACACACACACACACACACACACTCAGGTCCAGTCAGTGATGTATCACCTGCAGTGGTCTGGCTCAGAGCCCCCTGTGTCTGTGTATCAGGTGTCACAGTGGTAGTAATGTAATGAGCCTGGCTAGCCGTGGTCCATACAGAAGCTCTCAGGCTGACACAGCTGAACACAGACCAAATTAGACCGTACAATAGACAGACTATCAATGGGAGGTGTGAGCAAGTACACAGACGTTAAAAAAATAAAATAAAAAGCACAAACCTGAACACGCATACATGATCAGTCGCCAGAGGTAGCAGCTTTCTTTACAATGACTCTGGCTTCTTTGTGCACAGCCTACACACATAGACACACACAACGAGCAGGCGGTGAGGCAAAATGCAAAGGTCACGGCCAAGTCCAAGTCTGATGCCCGAGGACAGGCTGATACCGCACATCAACATCAGAGCATCTTCCACTCCTGCGGCACTGCATGTCCTAGACTAATTTGTTTGGGACCAGTGAAGTCAAGGCTAAATTTGTCTCGGGACATTTTGAAACATAAATAACGCGCTTCTGTTTTTGTTTTTTTAATTTTCCCCTCATTTCAGTCACTTTCCATAAAGTCTCTCACAGGTCTTGTTTTTCATCTTTTTTCTGCCTCTCAGATTCATTTTCTCTTTCAAATACAAAAAAGAAAGAACAGCAAAAAAGAAATGTTCTATAAAATTGCGACCTTGATCAAAACCCACTTCTGCGGTAGGAAAAAAACCTTTAGCACACTCTTAACACTATTTACAAATGTTATATAATATTATGGATTATGTAAGATACATAAAACTGAGCCCTATTTTCCACTACTGGCCACAGGTTATCTGAAGCTACAGGCAGACATAATACTGAAAGGCTATAATGTCAGCTTCTGATATACAGTTGATAAGATGTGGCAGCTAACCAGGATGGTACACTTGCTACACTTGCCAGCTTTGATGTTTTCTCTTGACCTTAGTCTTGCCTCGTACTGCTTCTCGTACTCTCTTCACACCAAAGCAACAAGCAGCAACGCTTTTTCACCTTTTCTATAATCCTGCATCACTTTCCTGCATCCAGCAACTCCATGCCGATGAGCTTCAGAAATTTGAGCCCTGATGCACGTAACTCAAACTACTGCGGTTGTTCTTTGCAACAGACTGAAATGGTTTAACAATAAAGTAACACTACGTAACTTTTGAAAGATGAGATAACATATTTTTTCTCTTTCAAATAAAAGGTTGAATTCACTAGCAATGATATACACTCCTTTCCAAGTCAATACACTCATGGGTTTTGCTGGTACAGCCTGACTTGTGTAACCATTAGCTTAAGATGGCTAATGCTAGCTAGTATTAGCTAATTTTGTAATTGCTGTTGTGTAACTGACATTACTTCATCATTTTGCTGACTTTAAGACTTTTCTCTACCTGCCTCTACCTCAACGTTTTTTAATCACAAAACAGCTAACATAGCATGCCACACCAGGAGGTTCAGTCGCTGCAGTCAGGTCATATAATGATGTCTTTAACGTCACTGAATAACAAGCGTTTGATGTACTACCATCATGGCTGTTGTTCAAGAAAAGTTACATAGTCTCAATTTAAATATTTATGACTGAATATGCAACAATCAAAGTTATAACAGAAAATCCTCAACTCAGCTAATCTGAATTTTGACACTATGGGTGTTGTTAGATCAGATTTCACCAACAGCAGTCTGGGAATCTCACACAAATTGGTACACTCCTCAACTTGTTGGCAGTGTTGCTCAATCAGTGACACTTTATTTTTGTTTGCTTTTAATTCCTCTTCTATGGCATACAGAGCATTTTTGACATCATCAGCACCAGCATCATCATGTCCTCCAACCACAACAACATCTCCTGAAGCTAACTCCAACTTTAAAATGACCCTATTGCTGGCCTCTTTTCTTTTCTATGAGTTTCTCTAAATGAAGCATTGTTCAAAACAGTACAAAAAGCATTCAGAAGTAGTTGACAAAGCAGTTATTTGGGGTTGGGGTTTCTCAGTTTTTAAGTTTGGCTGAGGAGCTTGTTGCACCATTTGTTGCTATAATGCCATTTTGTATACCACTTTTCCAAATGTTGCAAATGTTGTATGACCCTTTTCCAGCTACATTCTGCCTGCTTCAAACCAGAGACAACACAGTACAGATAGAAATCTTTCCTGTGAAATAACCAAAACTGTTCCATATTTGGCTGAAAACTGTGTCTTCATTTTGGAAGTCCGTCATTCACAGTAAGAAGGGCCTTTAAAGTTTCTGTTAACATGGCGGGCACAAACTAAGAACCTAAAACTGTCACAAGACCAAAGAAACACTGGCAGCATTTCAGAATACTTTGTTTGACAACTGGCACGAAAGAGCAAAATTTAGACGTAAGGGTCACTTTGGTTCACTCTCATTGTAATATTGTACAGTTGTTGGAGTGTGTGTAATATACGAGAGTTCCCTTCAGCAGGAAATAAAATAATTGTTTGGGATCCTCTGCTGATCAGAGACCACCGCATTAGATGTGGTGCGTGTGTCAGATGTACAAACATGACGCCTGACTCAAATATGTTCTGCAAGTAGCAAAATGGCAAAAGACTTCAGCTTTAATAACAACTACACCTGACAATTTTTTTTACAGCGGTGCCTTGGTTGAGCTGCATGAATCATAGTGAATTTATGTATGAATCATATTTCTACCCGTGATTGAACAAACACAATGCCTAAATTAAGATGAATCATCGTAGCCTTTTGTGAGCATAAAACACCAGGTAGTAAATCTGAATAACAACACTAACAAATTAATCTGACAGCATAATAACTGATATACACATAAGTACTTTAGCTCATGGATAAAGATATATAAGAGACATGGGAGGCACTGAGATTGGTAGGGTATAGTATAAAATCAGATAAGACAGAAGGAAAAAAAAGGCAAGGAGTCACAGGAATGAAAATAAGAAAAGTTTAACAAGAAATTAAGAAAGGTGGAAAGGGGAAATAAAAATAGATTGTTGATTGTTGTTGTTGTTAGTGTGAGTTTGCATTATCTGATTGAAAGTCAGTAGGCAGAGTACAACACAGAGCAGTTGGATGTTTCCATTCTCTCATTTTGCTGAGCTGATGAGCTGATCCTGGGTCAGCTGGGGCCAGTTTACTGCACAGCAGCCAAGTAGACAAGAGCAGACAGGACAACTCTCACCATGAGGCCTGCTCTCTGCCACGACCAAACACACACACACACACACACACAGATATGCATGCATTCATTCAGGCACAACCATATATCCACACACAAACCCATGCAGTCATCCAGATGCAAATGTACAGATGCAGGGAGAAAACTCACAGATGGACACTTACACATGCAGACACAGCCTCCTCAAAGATTCAGAGACCTGAAACACACATACACACTCTCTCTCTTTCTCTCTCTCTCACACACACACAGACACAACCTCTCATTCTCTGTCCCCCTCTTAAGCCATCCAGAAATGTATTTTTGTAGCACGAGAACTGCAGAGCCCCAGAGAAACACAGTCATGCTGTATTGAGGTCAAGAGGCTTGAGCCAGAAACCCTGGCCATTGTAAGTAGTGAGGCAGTCAGTAAACTGTAGTGGTGCTTCAGCACCTTTATTGCTGATTAATGGTACTCAGCTGAGAAAGGGAGCATGACTCTTCTCATCACTAGGCGTCTCGGTGCTTGGCTAATTGGCCTAGTTAATCCACACGCCTGCATCCAAGCCTGTGTAGAGCGATTAGTCAGCCTGTCGAGTGCATGGCACGTACCATTTGGAGCTGAATAAGGGAGAGAGAAACGAGAGGCAGCAGCTGTGGCGAAATGGCATTCTGTGCTTTCTGCAAGATGGTTTCAATTAGCACCTGCTACCTCCCACGCCGCCCATGCTTTCTTATTCTTTTATCTTTGACTTTTTTTTCTGTTCAGTTTCAACAACAGTGATCTGGCGTTTTCAGCCGTGCTACTGAGAGGGCTTTAAGGACAGCAGTGTCAACCAGGTCACTCAGACTTCATTGGTGCTAGGAGGGCTTTTTGACACTTTTTTGTTTGCGTAGCCATGCATAACCAAATATCTTCATACATACAGCACACATCCACCAAACTTCATGAATGACCGATGACGTGTTTCCTAACTAGCGAAAGGGAGAAGGTCAGGAAGGAAAAACTCAGGGGATCAGAAGAAGATACAGCAACCAATATCTACTACATACAGTATACCTGGTCAGTACTCCTGCTCTCTCTTGCACTAAATAACTCATGACCTTTTACTGAGCAGACAGGACTATATGTCAGTGCAAGTGGAAATGCATGAGATTGCCATTTAAACCTAATTTTAAACCAATAGCCAGCTTCCTCTCTGAAAAAATGAACAAGACGTGCTGAGAGCTGTATCCTTTTTAACATGTCATATAGGTTGAATGAATGATTTGATGTTCACAATTTCTATAAGCTCATGCATGCTGCCTTTTGTCTTCCATCATTTAGCTTTAAAGGAACACTGCACTGTTTTAACCATATAAAGATTACATTACAAACAAAGCTTATGTACATACATATTTGGTGCCTTAGCAAAAACTCCCAACGCCCCCCCCAAAAAAGAGACAATGAAACCCTCTAACGCCTGTAGGACAAGTGGTTTCGTGCCTCGCGCCCCTCTCTTCATTTTAACTGCTCTCTGCAGCGGGGTGATTTAGCTGGCCCATTGAATACGTATGCGGTTAACTTCACTTTCAGATACAATTACGCCCACCTCTCTCACTCCTCTGTCTGCCACTGTGTTTCTTACCCGGCTCTCTGCGGCTGCACGTGAAGAGCCGCTCTCACAGATGGAAGCCCTAATTTTTCACTCAACAGCTTCCATCGCCACACTGTTCCAGCGGGATCCGCTCTGTCCGTACACCCTCGCCCGGGATCAAAGAGCTGTTGACACAAGTCTGAACTGACTTGTCAAGGCTACAGTGTCTGTCTGACATTCAGTCTGCATTACAGAGCCTGCGAGGGTGTCACAGTGATAATGTGCTTTTATAATATCTGCTAGATGGAAACAGACCGCAGCGTGTGAAAGACATAGCAGCCGTTCACTACATAGATGTGTGTGTGTGTGTGTGTGTGTGTGTGTACACAGTAAGTGAGTGGGTGTGAGCGGTCCTGCTGTCTGACGCCATATGGGGTGTGGTTGATGTATGGCTTACTATTCCTGCTCTGCAGAGAGACAAGCTGGTCCTTTTTCACCAGCAACAGCTACTGCAGAATCTGTTAATACACAAAACACCTGCATATACTGTACATGGCATGTGGTTAGCTTACAATAAAACCTTACTTTCCTAATGAAAATATGTCTATTCAATCAATTACACATAGAGAAAGAAGACATGGTCAGTGTATAGACAGGCAAAATGAAGGTAAAAGGGGACTGAGAACTCTTCATATCGATATCAACAATACCACAAAGGTCAATGCAGTCTACAGCTGAGTTTCATCTTCTCTTTAAGGGGGCAAAGACAGTCCTCATGATCCTAGCGACACATAACGACTTCCTCCAGTATTAGCATTTCCTCCCTCTGGCATGAATATTGAACTAGCAGGGAGATTTCTCAGGCAGTCCCTTTACCGTTTTGCAAATTCATCATGTTTATATTTCATGGTTCAAGATACAGAGTAATAAAAATATGGCAGAGTCATCTGTGACTGGGAGAAAAAAAAAAGTGATGTGTTACATTAACGTTTGAGGAAAACCTAAATATGTTAGAAGTGATCACTGGCTTTTTTAATCATTAGTTATTTCCAAGCTTTTAATTCAACTAATAGCCAAGTTTTGTTGGACACAATCCTGTTTTCATAAAGTCATTAAAATTCTCAGAATGTACACTGTTGCCACAATGCTGGCTCTTGAATATAACAGTTGGTAAGAAACGATGCAACCCCCTCAAACCCACACACATCCTTCTTATACTTACAACAGCAAAGATAACAATGTTCATAATTAAATGTTTTAATTAGTTTAGTTATAAGTGAGCTTAATTGATAGATTTATGACTGTATTTCAGTCCAATGAAGCATTATTTTGGCTTTCATTCAGTTTTTTCGGTTTCTCTTTTTGCAGTGTAAGATAATGTGGAGAGGCTGTTTACATGAAAGACATAAGAGTTAAAGAAAAGGAAGGTATAATACTGCAGATAGAGACACATACTCACACACAAACAACAGAGAGAGTGCAGAATCTAAGAAATACTCTCCCTTGCAATTTCAACAGTGGCACCCTCGAGACAATAAACGCAGATCAAAAGGATAAAATTCCTTCCATTCTACCATACAGCTGCCAAAAAAAACATGGTAGCAAAGCGCTGATTCTCCCCTGTGGTGCCTGTTGCTATATTTGCCCTGAGCGGAGCAGGGAGGCTGGGAAAGACGGGGAGGGGACACAACCGTGACACCTTCAATTAGAGACTCGGACTTGACAGCCTCTGTCTCCTGTCCTCCCCTCCTCTCCTCTCCTTTCGTCTCTTCCCTCCCAGAAGAGAGTACGAGGTGAGAATACTGCAGTTGGAGGTCCTGTGAATGTGCATGACTGCATAGGCACGTAAGAGAAATAGACCATAACAGAAGAAGAGGTTTGTATGTGTGTTTGGAAAAATGTCTGCAGCTGCAATAATTGTTGCTTTGAGGCAAGCTTTTAACAATGTGTGAAATGTGTGAAAGAGAGCTCATACTAACCAGCAGTTCACCTTTCAAACAGCTTCCAGTCAGAATCAGAAGCATCTGATATCATACATAACAACTGCATGTATATGTGT
The DNA here is from genome assembly GCA_033238685.1 of Lates japonicus. Lineage (NCBI taxonomy): Eukaryota > Metazoa > Chordata > Actinopteri > Centropomidae > Lates > Lates japonicus. The sequence goes on along the minus strand of BRZM01000088.1, from coordinate 997,052 downwards.
GTGGATGAGAGAGACATGGAGAGAACTTTACTCCTGGTGTGTTTAATTCCCTCCAATGTCTGCATAGAGCCTTCTATGGACACAGACTATTATCAGCAGTCTCACTTATTATCACAGTACATCATCAGCAGTTTTCCATAACATTAACTCATGTCTGTTGTTGTGTGGTAGGTTTTTATGCACAGATATAAAAGCAAAAATGCAGATGTGGCCACCTGGTTACAAGTCATCCAAGTCTACACCATACAAGATGAGCAAAAAATACCTGTTAAGCACCCTATAAAGCAAAACTGCAGGAACTGCATGTCTGGTCAAAACGGAGTTAAGATACCTTACGATAAAAATGATTATCCTTCAGAAATATGTAATTTTTGAGGGGAAAAAAACTAGATAAAAATTCACAAAAGCTAGAAACTGAGTTAAAAACCAAACTGCGGTGACTCTGCTCCAGATAGTTTGGGCTAGCTGGTGAGATAGCCCTAGCCAAAGCTAATTTACTCACTTTTTCTGTTTCCTTGAATAGACTAGTGAATTTTGACCTTTCATTTGTTTGTAACTGAGTTTGTTAACACATAAATAAGGCAGTAGCTGAATCTTAACTCATACCAGAGGGAACAGTAACACCAGATAAACTAGTCCCATAAAAAGTTAGTTAGCCTAGCTTGGCCGAGTAGCAATATCGACTGTATCCTCTGATTCTAGTGGAATTTATTTGGTTAAGTTACCTTTAAATCACATATTTAAATGTATTTCAATTGAAGATTAAATCCTTAAACTAGCTCTCTGGTCAAAATCAAAGAACATATTTTGTTTGTATATGTGTTTTTCCTATAGATTGTCAAAAGAGAGTGCAATGCCTAATTGTGTTGGTTTTACTTAAGTTCTGTGATTAATAATCAGCATACAAAGACATGAGAATAAGGTCTTATGACTTATATAACAGTTTGGCTAAGAGCCTTCAAACTTCAAACCTGTTTTTTCTCAGCTCTGCTGTTTCACTACTGCTCTCTGCCTTTGTAGAAAAAACTATGCTCATTTAAATTTCCACACACTATCTGGGGCAGTGTTTATGGTAACCTTACATATAGGTACAAATTAGCATATTTTAATTTGTTTACAGCATGGAGTCTGTTTCTGGTGGTAAATATGTAGACAGATGGATGGTCAGGTAAAAAGGGAGCGAGGTGTGAGGATGACTAAGAGCCGTGCTGCAGTCTCTTACTGGGTGACCCTCAAAACTGCACAACACACACACACATACACACACGCTTTCAGCACCACAGGAGCAGGAAGAGGGAACACACGCTTCAGAAAACTGGCACACACATTTTCTAACCCTCTGCCTCTCTTGCTCACTCTCCCTGTCTCCCTGCATCTTTGTCCTTGCACAGAAATAGCAAAAATATTACACTGAGGCCTGGGAAAGTCCCATGTGTCCATCTTAGCCACACATTCCCTGCTTTTCCTCTATTAGGTGTCATTTAGTTACATTTTGTCTGCACCTTTCTCATCTAGCTTTTCTCAGGATGATTTTACCTTTCTACACTACAGTTTAAGTATTTAGATGACACCTAAAACAAGACAATAGTTTATTAATCAATTTGTTGATAGACAAAAATATTAATCAGTGCCTATTTGGATAACCATTTTCATTAATTTTTAAGCAAAAATGATACATATTCACTTGTTCTTCTCACATGAAATTATTTTCTGCTTTTCTTTGTCAAATGCAATCATAAACTGATTATCTTTGGGTTTCTGAACTGTTGCTTGAATAAAACAAGCAATCTGAATACATCAGCCAAGGACTATTGTAAATCATAACAGCTGTTTTTGACACTTTCTCCTCACATTTTATAAACAAAATCAAGAAATATAAAAGACAGACATAATCATCAATGGAAATAATTGACAGTTGCAGTCATGAAAGACAACAACCAGTGCTACATTTACAAAGAAGGCTGCTGTTGACAGCTGCTGATTACTACAGAGGTTTGCTTATCAAAATTCATAAGGCTTTTTGGCTTTCCACCCATTTACAGCTGAGCAGATGTACTATGATCCTTGCTAAAATAAAGTCTGCTCAGTGCTGAAGAATATGCATTATGACATTATATTATAGTTATTGATCTTCATCCAACAATGACCTTTTCCGGGACAGACAAAACAGATTATTGTAACCTTCTGTAAAAAGGTGAGAGGGGGTATGATATCATAGAGAGGAGCAACAAATAAAAACTATATTCGAGCTTGGTTTTTTGCTTTTCATCCTTGGAACCTACCTAAAGCGTCATACCTGAGGATACTCCAGTCTCACACACACGGAAGACGACACAGACCCAGCAAGCTCAAAATCCTCCTGAGTGCACATTGTGCTCACCTTATGTGGGTCAAGACTGATATCTCTCTGACTTAAACCGTTCCCGAAATAGCTGTGGGTGTAATCACCACTGAATTCATTAAGCACAGCTGGAGTGGTGAGACACGTAGAGGTGAGCACTCCTGCTCTAAATTCCTTTAAGATGAGTCTTTCCATTCCAAAATAGACAAGCTAAGGGCTGCACGCTCCTCATGAAAATACACACTTTATTAATCCATTTCACCTTGAGTTTGAGACGAAGTGACACTTAACATATTGTCAACGGCAGTTTTCTGTCATGGCAACAGACGGTTGAGGTAGATAAGAGGTACAGACCAGTGATGGGGTTAGATGGCTGATGCTTGAATGTAGGTCCTCTGTTATGTGCTGATGGCGTCTTTTATTATGGATGAGGGTTCAACATGCTGCTATTTTCCTGAGATAAAGCAAAGGCTACTCCAGCTTCTCTCTAAAAAGAACGTTGTTGCACAGTTTCCACCATGAGCTCTCACTGTGTCAGTCTGCACATGGGTCAAATAATCCAAGACAAACGCAAAGGCAGGTGGTTGTGAGGCACGAGCATAAACCAATCTATCTGAAAAAATAAATTAGACAGAAACATGCTGACACCATACTGGGACAAAAAAGTCATTTTGTAACAGATGCTCTGACAGTGTGGTAGAAAGTTATATTTGTGGCGACACTCTGAGCCAGCCGTTTATTGCATCTCATCAGGAATCTCTTCTGTCTCTCCTCTTGGTGCCATTTTTGGAAACCGTAAAGATTAAATCACAGTGCTGTGACTGCTCCTGTCACGCTCTATTGTTGTTTATGCACACAGCGCAGACGAATGCAGCCACAAGTTTTTTGAGGATACTATCACGCACATCCTTCTAGTATTTTCATCGCTCTCTCTCCTCTAAGATTTCTCCCTCCGAGCCCTCTCCAACTGCTCTTTTGCCTTTGTTTGTTAAAACAGAGATTATGAGGGAACAGCGTGTGTCATCTTATTACGCTGCATTGTGTCTCAGCAAAAACACACAGGCAGCTCCCTGACAATTAACTACCCACTCTCAGCTGAGTAATGCCGCCGAGCCTCCAAAAAGACCCCTTTTTAATGTCACCAGATGACATTGTGTTATGCAAGCAAAACATTTTGACATGATCTGCTGAGACAGTCTGTTAAAACGAAAATATTGCACTTGTGGCGGTCAGCTCTGCGCTGAAAACAGGGGCAGAGTCTGTCATGAATTGGATATGAAATGGTCTCCTCCCTGTTTTTGTGCTCAAGGGTGTGATTGCCAAGTGCCGTTGGTTTGGGATTTCAGCACTTCATTTGTATCTTGATTTATACTGTCTTATAAGATCACAAATGTTCCACCCAGACAACCTCACAAATGCATTGTCACAGCCACGTTTTATTTGTACAAATGGAAGCTGAAGAGATGATGCCAAACTCCCGTGTTGAATCATCATTTAAGGATTATTTGGAAACAAGGGAAGTTTTGTGTTATGGGTTTTTTAAAGGGAAGCGCTCGCCTGGGGTATACTAGTTGGCAGGGATTTGGCACATCACAGGCAGAGCGAGGGCCAAGCACTGTTACCATAGTAACCTTGGCACACCATGCTGGCATATCTGGCAAGAGTTTAAAGTAGCTATTGAAGATGAGTAAAAGTATATAAACAACTTATGCTGTTAGTCCAAGTGATTTTGTGACATTTAAGACAGAGGATGGAGCGCTGGTTTGGTGTGTGTTTCTGAGAACTGGTCATTGTGCATAAAGAAGCTTGTCTGTGCTTGAAAAAGGGGGTAGCATTGTGGCTGAGTGTATTTTGAGAGGCAATATTAATGGTAATTGTTAATGTTCTAAATCTTTAACAATAGTGGCCACATTAGGCAGCAAATTTAATTCCATACACCTTAGTGATATCACCAATGTAGCAAGATGAAATAAAAATATCCAGAATGTCCATAAACAGAGCCAATATCAGAGGAGTTTACTATCTAACTTCCAAAGGTAACATCAATGCAATGAAGAGCAAATCCCATCAGCCCTGATGGATACATTCAGTCAGGTAGCTGTTAGCCAATTAGCATAACACATTATTTTGTTCTGCATTTAAAGTTACACTCCTTGTTTTTGATACTATTTATGGTCATTTTTTAAGACGGCCTTTCAAAGTATTCACATTCTGTAAATACCTCTAAAAAGTAGTTTTCATTGTAAGTGGCGGAGTCCGCCACTGGATTTAAATTGTCAATCTAAGCATGATAGGTCCACATAAAAATATGTTTGTATGTAACTACTGTTTTTAATTTTACCTCATTGATATCAACCGACTCACTCTCCTACAGCAATATCAGAGCTGTATTAAGTTACTGTTAATGTAAACCAAAGATTTTCTACTGCTGCTGCTTCACATTAAAAGCGTTCCACCGGCAAAAGACAAGGTGGCTTTTATTATGAAGTAGTCACAGGAAACACAATGTATTTGTCCACATGGTTCTACAAAATAAGATAACAATTATTTATAGCCTTTTGGGGCCTTTTTGTTAATGCTCTAAAGCTGTTACAGCTATTTCAGAATCCAAAAGTATAAATCACCATCCTGTGCTCTCCTACTTCCTACTGCCATCTTCCATTCATTCCTGGTCCAAATCCTCTCTCCTCCTCATCATCCCCTCTTCACAGTGAGGAGTTATAAATGAGAGCTTTTTGTCTAGCACCCAGACTGTGGCAATCCCCTTATGTTGACACATAAGAAGGTCTTGTGTCGCTCTGTCTTTAGGGGTGCTAACTGGCACACAGATCTAAATGCCTTTTGGGCACGGGCTGTTAAGGTTCTACAATTCAATCTGACAAGCCCCCAGTGCAGACAAAGCATAACAAGAGTCAATATTTCTTGACAGTGTGTGACTTTGGCGGCCTTTGAAGCACACAGGCATGGCTGAAAAATTACTCAAATTGAAAATAGACGTTTGCGTGCTTTGTCAGTATTTGTAGATGAAAGAAAAGAGCTTTGGTATTTTCTGAATGAAAATTCAATGTAATAGTAAATTTTGATGATTCTGATGAAAGGGCAATGACACACAAAATTTCTAAAAGGTCTTCATAGCAAACACTGCACTCTGTGATTGCTAAATACTTTGTTATTTTAATCGGCTGAATATAAAAAAACATTGATGCAGTGGCATGATGAACAGAAAAGGACTAAAGGGCTGCAATCACCAAGAGTGGACGCAATCTGATAACATAAAACACACATCAAAACTGCCCAGAAGAGCTGTTACCATGATAACAAAATGGAAATGGCCCACTTTGTTGCTACAGTAGTTTCGAGTGAGGAATGGAGAGAAAAAGAGAGACAGAGAGAAGGAGAGTAAAAGAGGGAGGGGGGGGGGGGCACAGACAGACCCAACACTCAATAGTAAAAAAGGGGTATTTCGAATGTGGAGCAGAGACAAGCAGAGACAGAATTACACATAATTATCCCGGCCAGCTAAGCCTCCACTCTTGGTGTAATTAATGCCATTCAGCTGGGAGAAGGTTAAAAATCGATGATATATTTGAGAATGTTTCAGTGATTTCTTCACATTCAACAAGTCTATTGTAACAAGTCCCAGGCAGACACTTCTTACACTCACTGCTAAGCTCGATAACTTTCAAGAGATATCGGAAATAAAGTCTGAAGTGAAACTGGAAGGACTGCTGCGGGATTTTGAGGTCAATCAAGTTAGCTAGTTAGAATTATTTCAGATATTTCAGTCACTGACTGCTTTTATCATACATTTGATGTGAAACCCCACACATGCTTTGCTCTCACTGCATGTAATTCAAAATACATTACAGGATTTATTTGTTGAGAGTGTGGTGTGATGTAGCATTCATTTGCTGTCCTTCCAGGTGGCGCTCATTATGCTGGCCGTAAAATGTAATTTACTTTTGGATTAACATTTGAACTGCTGTTCAAATAGCTCAAGGCATGAAAATGAGTGTCAATTGTGTTCAGTGTGGCCTCTATTTTTAGTGTTTCTTTCCTTCCACTGATGAGTTTTCAGTAGTGTGAGAGTAAAGCTTATAATAAACAAGCTTCACTTTCTGGCACATGTAAGTGATTAAATAAAAAATAAAAGACCTACGCTTTTAAATTAATGGATTCTCTAACTCGTGCTATTTCCTACAAATGTGGCAGAGTGAAGTCAAGTGCAGCAGGACAACACCCACAATATTGAGGAGGAGATTAATAATTTTTAGAAAAATCCATCATAATAAAGCAACAAGACTTAGATCTGTTTTGTAAAACAGAGCAAGATTTGATGAATTAACATATCCAAGATTTGTCTTTACAGGCAAAGCAGATCTCCACAGCATCAATTGAGTGGAGCAGCGCCTTCCATTGTGTAAGATGTTTATTGTTTGGGGCTCCCCATCAGGAGTTGCCCAGCTCTCACTCTCATGTTCCAACACCCCCACACTTCTGCTTCTTGATTGGTTAATGAGGTCCACTGCCACCGTTCCGAGCGGAGGAAGTGATCGGCTCTACCACCCCCATGCTGCCATTAGGGCCCAGCGACAGTTCTCATCGGACGCATGTGTGTCAGCCCTCGTCACGTTAACTGACACATATGTGATGTCACCCACGGGTGGATGGGTGGGGGGGTAACAAATGTCCCAGAGAGTGGCAGAGCAGCCTACATCCAACACCCTCATCTGTGCACATGATAAAGATCTCGTCATTATCACTTGACGAGTAGCAGGGTTGGAAATGAGAGTAGGCAAATTGGCTGCATTTCGTATGCAAATGTATTTCAAACGCAACAAACTGGGCTGGTTACAGTTATGGAGATGTCACCATGGAAGCAAAGAGCAGACTTTAGAAGAAGCACAAACAACATGGAGATTATGCACAGTAATATAGCATAGTGAGCAAACAGGCAGCAAACATCTGCCCCTCTGAAACATCCTCAGGCGCAAATACTGATCTCTACAAAAGAAGTGAGAGGAGAATGTTTCTTTTGGCGATCAATACATAAAATTGATTCTTTATGCACTGTCAGCAACTTCAAATTAAATGGTCATTGTCCTTACTTAACTAAATTATCAGGATTTCAAAGACACATCTTCCATGGAGGCCAACAGTCCTCTATAGATGTCTTTATAATAAAATGTGTCAAGTGGCAAAGGTGAAAAGACCAACAAGTTCACCATATCAACTTGAAAGGTGATGATATGTTAATACATCAACTTATTTCTGCTGGCCAAGAAAATCAGTTATTGCAGGTTTCAGTGATCAGTGATCCAAATGAAGTTAGAAACTAACTTCCGCACACCACCACCTTAGCCACAGTTTATAATCGGTCAAAGAGTAGACATAATATCCACCACTGTTTTCACTCTGCTCTCTTTCATCTGCTCTGAGTAGTCACACTGTTTGCTTTATCTTTGCCAAACCTCTGAAGCAAGAACCCAGACTGTGTAAAGGGCCTCTTTGACTTCATCATCTCTCTCGCCCTAACACTTCCACCCATGCAACTGCAAATCCTCCTGCATTTATTTAGTCTTGTACTTATGCGTTCACCTCAGCCTTCTTCTCAGCTTCTTTCCGCCCTCTCGGCATTTGTTGCATTTTCCTTCTCTTCTTCTTCTTCTTCTTCTCCTACTTCCAACTGCCTCCTCCTTCCATCTCTCACCTTTCTTTCTTGTGTCCAGACGTAGCACTCTCTTCCCAGCGACGGGTTCTCGACTCTCCAGATGGCGCAGTCATTTCCACAGACGCTCGACTTCAAAGGCCCGGGGGGTGGGGTGGCGTGGGGGGGCATCCACCACAGTGGTGAGTGATCCAGCACTGAAGCACACTCACTCTCACGCCACTGGTTTTAATGAGATGATCTGCCTGACGTTTGGTGAAAAGTTCAGAGAGCAGGCGACACTGTGTAACACTATGACATTTGGGCAGTAATACTATTCCGGCAGAAATGAATGAGTAATAAGCCAGACCTGAATTTAACTAATAATAATGTCATTTTTTTTGTCATATTTTTTATGATTCAACCTTTGTTCATGTGTCATGTTTTCCCAAAACCAAAAACTGGAGTAAAACTGATCTTACAGTTTCGGCACGTGGAGCTGCAATTGTTGAATGCCTCTCCATCTGTCTGCTGTGCCTAAATGCAGCACAACAGTCTATTATTTATTTCTGTATCATTCGCCTTAAGTGAATAGACTCACAACAGTGAAATGTTAAACTGATCAAATACCTCATGGGATTTCCTAAGAGGAAAGTTGGTTTATGGTCAGGTGCTCCCCTAATTAGTTCCATTAATGAATAATTCACATTGCTGTCATTTTGCCATGCGGGTTAGCAATCGTAACTTCCATTATCCTTAAGGAGGACTTCCTGTTAAATGCTGCCATGAGTGCTAAAGGACATTTCCCATGCATTTGTAATATGTTTCTGTCTGAGGCCATTCTGCAGCTGTTGACACATCACAAAGCAGAGAGAGATCTCCAAGGGCAAACAAGAAAGAAATGACAGAGAAACTGCATGTGCTGATGATGTTATCTAGGCCGACACAGGCGATAGGTTATATTTATAGGTGATATACAGATATCAGGATTAGGGCTGCAATTAGCGATTATTTTCATTATTGATTAATCTGCCAATTACTTTCTCAATTAATAGATCAATCGCTTATTCTAAAAAATGTCAGAAAACAGCCTGAGTCCAAGCTTTAAATGTGTTGTTGTGCCTGACCAACAATCTAAAGCTCACAGATATTCAGTTTAACATGAAAACAGAGAAAATTATACAGAAAAGGCAACAATAGCAAAAACATTTTGATGTATTGTTGCTTTATATATATATATATATATTTATGTCTATTGACTAATCATTTAATGGACTAATAGTTGCAGCTCTGATCAGCATGCTGTCTTCATCCTGGCATTTCCAGCATTCTTGCTCTTAATTTTATTCCCTAATGTTTGGCAGTTGTCCAGTAAAATAAGTAGGTTTATTCTTTTAAGCGTGCAGCTTCTATCAAACTAATGGGATCTCTTATTTTACAAGACCTTATGTTTTCCATTTGGTGCCAAAACGCACAATATTTAATATTACAAATATATACAGTATTTACTTAGTTAAAGTCTACACAACAGACCTACACTTTCCATTTTGCTACAAGTGTTTTTCTTTTTTTGACACAATAAATTTATGAGTCACAAAACAACAATGAAAGTGAGTGGGAATGAAAAAATACAAGTTGCACAGCAGGAGAGAGAGGAGGGAGGGCTAGTGACGTTCAAGTTTAGTGTATAACGGTAACGCGTGTATAGGATATCACTCAGCATGTCCATATGACAGGATGTATCACTGCTGCAGACTCTCCACAGTGGAGCACGTCACCGCCAACGAGAGGACCAAGATCTTTTCTAAAATATACACTGAATGTACAAACCACTGTACTCTGTACAATGAATTATAAGGTAGAATAAGGTTTTTCAATTATACCGAGGTGACTCACATCTTGTAGAGTTCCTATGGTGACCGGAACAAGTAGGTTACAGTGAATGAACGACGATTCCAGGTTATTCATGAAAACACCTTCTATTGTGAGGCTGCTGGCCACAGGTATTATGTGTGATTTTTGTTATTGATTCATTCATCTGCAGTTCTGCAACATGTGTCCTACATCTCTAACCGGGAAGAACCAGACATTAGGCTTAGCAATGAAAAGGTAAACCAGTCACAACCCTGAGTACTGCAGGGGCTTGGTCCTCCACCCACACAGAGACACTTCAGTAATAAAGACATTTCCTCTTTCTGGGCACTTCTTTGGGCGGGCACTTCACTGCTCTCCTTTGTGAGGTGGAGGTGGGTGATCACAGGAAGAAGAAAAAAAAAGGGCAGCTATCTGGCTTTTCAATGCACAGCAGGAAGCTCTAAGCAGCCCTTAATCTGCCCACGCCTCAGAAACCGTACACTGATATCAACCAAGCAGGGAAATGGATAAAGATGAATGATCACAGGAGCCACGCTTTATCACCTTTTTAATAACTCTTAGAGGCCAAATGGTCTGCTGGTGAGCTATACCTCACACATGCAACTTTGTCACCTTTAGCGGTACAGATACGAGTATATCACAATGAATGTCTGTATTGCAACTGTCTCAGAGGAGCAGCTCTTAGAGGTTCAGTTCTTGAGCTTTAAGCATGAATAACAAGCTAACTTTGCATTCACAGAAAGAAATATATGCCTTGATTTGCAGTCTAATAATAAATATTTGAGCTTAAGTCTCTCTGCCCTGGCTGTCTTCTGTATTACAGCCCCATATAATAACAATCCAGTATCCCATGTCTCCATAGTGTTATCAACAATTACAAAATCTATTATGCATCCATCCCATGAAGAAAAGAGAGCAAGGCCTGTAGATCGTGGCCTCTGGGGATTATCTCACTATATGGTTCACATAAAAGCATTCCTGCATTCCTTATGCATACTCTACAAGAACAAGCGCTGTCTACATCCAAGAACACGCATCTGTCAGCCCACGTCCATGATGTAGTCAAACTCCACTGACAAACAGTGCTGCAGGTAGACAGCTCAGCCCCTGCACACGTGTACACACCCAATCTAGAGGCTTGTTTAGACAGCAGGTACATGACATTTTATTTCTATGCTGAAACTGTAACTTTCTAAATCTGGGGCTAAAGCTTTGGTTAAAGCATATAAAGGGCATACATGTCCGTGTGTATGTAGGACACAGGGTAGACATTGTTCAATTAAAGTTAAATTACAGTTAATTAAAGCCACAGATCTTCTGACTGCAGCATCGCTGTGTAACATGACCCTGCCGAGTGACACTCGATGGCACGAGAGGACACAAATGATGGTAACTTTGGTCCAAAGATACAGAGACAGGTAAGTAGGAACTAGATGCAGATAAAAAATAAACTCATGATGCCCTTATATTGCTTATTATCATGGTGGTGCAGTTGGCCCCAGGACTAAACAGACCATTAAATCTTTTCCAGCAGATGTTTCTATGCAGGTCACAAACTTTACCCACAATTGAATTGTTAAGTAAATTCTCATACTGTGGAACTGTAGTTTTTGCTATGGCCCGAGCCATAGTCTACAGTCTGGGCCCTCCTGACAAAATATAATATACTTTTGTTTCCATGTGTACAAGTGCCTTACTGGTCTGATCTCTGTAGTCCCCATTATAACTCTCTCTGCTGTTTTCATCCTTGTCTCCCTCTCTCCTCACCCTTTCCTTAGCCGTTCTCCCCTTTAGCTGACACAGGATCAGATATCTAGAGAGAAATGTTACACTGACAAAGATGGCGGCAACAGGGTGTAGATTTCAGGGCGTACAGTATGTGGCACCCTGAATCTACATATCAGCATAAAGGGAAAGTCTATCATAGCCTTTTGACTTTGTCAGATGTGTACTGTGCAAAATGCTACGTCAAATCAAAGAAAGGTGTTTAATGTTCTTTGAATAAAACAAAATAAGAAAATATATCAGTATAAACACACTGGGCATGTTCACAAGAATGGCTTTCACACTCAAACAACGGGTGGTGTTGTCCAGCTGCCGCACCTGTAAATGATTTGACCACTAATTGCTCTGTGAGCAGCTGCTGCTGATGGTTAAGAAACACAGAGGGATGTATAACAAGGCCAGAGGTTACACTCAGGTCCAGTTAGTCTCTCTAATCTGCTCGTCTAAAAGCGTAGCCTCTGAGGGGAGCAGGGTGCAGCTCCTCAGCAAACAGCCATGGCTTTTGGATGCATTTTATGGTATGTTTCATTGATGCTGTGAGTTTCTGGACACTTCATTTGTTTCAATTACCTTTAAAATAGAGACTTTAATTAGATGCTTGTGTTTTACTGGCCTCTCTCACAGGGTTTCCTGGATTTGTTTTTTGCCGTTTGACGGCAGTGATGGTTTGCCAGCTATAAAAGGTAATGGCTTTTTCCTTGATTACAACATTAGGCCTCAGAGATATCTATTGTTGCTTCATTTTAATTGCTAATTCTACAGGGTATGGATATCCATACACATCTGACTTGCATAACCTAGGCGATGATGGAGAAGATGAAGTGTTGACCTCTCCAACCTTAGAGAGACCTGTTAATGGTGATCTGAGAGACTGGGGCCTGGAAAACCCAGCAAAGCCTCAACCAGGCCTGATCAAACCTCAGTCAACCTCACTTGATGTTGCTTCTCTAAACAGTATGGATACCGCTCCGAGCACTGGTGGTGCTGCTCATTATGCTCACGCAATCTCTTACTACAAGCCTGCCTCATCTAGCCAGTCTCAGGCTGCGAATTCTCCTAGTTTTGATTCTTGGCAGCCTGAACCACTTGACAGTGGTTTTGGTGTAGCCGATTCAGGTTTTGGTTCTGGCTCCAGTGCACATGGGGGTGACTCTCATAACATTCCCCATCTTGTCTTTGAGGAAGTCTTTCAATATCCCTCTGAAAATATGGACCCGGCTCCTTCAAGTAATGACGGAGCCTCCAATACTGCAGGAGATTACAGCCTAGCCCATGACATGAGTGAGGGGTCTTCAAGTGGAAATGCCTCAGAACCCTCATTCCCAAGTTACCCAGCTAATGCAGGAGCTCAGCCCGTCTTCACATCTGGGGAAAGAAGTTCATCCTCCCTTAATTTTGGTCAAACAAGTTACCGGCCACACAATGACAAGACCACCTCTTGGCTTCCACAAGAACCAGTGATCACCCAAAAAGTGGTTTCCCCAAGGGTGAGTGAGCCTCTCTTCCCTCCTCCACCACCTCCAAGCTACATTATCCAGTCCAGGAATGGCTACCAGCAAGACAGAGAGATCCTCTCCACATCCAGGTACTCGCAAGAACTTCGCCCTCCAATGTCTGTAAGCTCGCCAGGTGTCAAAGGGCCTGCAATAAGCCAACCAGCTGCCCCTAAGGGTGCCAGGAACCCTCAAAGGTATGTCCACTACTTCCAACTGAAGTCTGTCTAAATCCTTTTGAACAAACATCCTTTGAAGAAATTATGCTTTATCACTGTTTGTCTTCCAGAACAAAATGGTAACCAACATGGATGTTGTGCCCACCTAACAGGTACATGTTTCAATTAATCTCAATGTTTCACAGTAACTGTCCTGTGACCATTAACCTCTGCTTTCTTGCTTGCAGAATGATGTGCCCTCAAAAGCAAATAAAGGTTTTTAAATTTGAATTATTTACTGCGAATGCTCTTCCATTTGAACAATTTCATTTGCAACCTCATACAGTATTTGCTCAAGACAACCTTGAAACCTAATTGCAAATCCTTAAATGGAAGTAAAGCCTGAGTGAACTGCACGAGAAAACAATATATCAACAAGACAAACTGAGGAAACGAACAAAGTGCAACTTTTCTGCCTTCAGTGTGAAGCATAGAACTTTAAACACTGTGTTGAGCTGGGCTTCAGTGCCTTGGGTGAAACAAATGTCAGGCTACACTGGTGTCTTCATACTTTAGTACAAGTGTACCAATATACAAATGCAAGTGGTTTACCTTGGCATTGAAATCCTTGTTTCCCAAATCCCCTGCAACAAAAAAGGCACTCAGTGTTAGACAAACGGAGTTGTTTTATTTTGCCACAGCGATGTAAAAGTCTATTCACAAGTCTGAGCGCACTAAGAAATGTGCTTGTTAGAGATGTGAAAAAGGGTTAAAAATGGCCAATTTGAGAGGTACCTACTCAATCACATCTAGGATATGAATGTAAACATTAAACTTGCAGAAGGACAAACTCATTGTGAAAAGCAAAGGATTAAATAAATTACATTCTGCCATTAAAACTGATTAGAAAGTGAGTGGGTTGTGTGCATCAGCTGTCTAAACAGACAGGTGTGCATGAGGGGACGCTTACCATATGAAGTCTGTACAATGGCTGCAGAACGTCGGCTGCTTGAAAAACCTCGCAATAAATTTGTGGTTTTTCACTTCGTGTACATTTTTCTGCCGCAAAGCACCTTTGCGGGCGAATCGGTTCCCAACCCCAGCCGAGTCATTATAATGTAAAAGGTGGTCAGCCATAATAGGAAAACAAAACAAAAAACTACACAGCCACGACTTCGCGTTGTCCCGATCGATTTCTGAGAGCTTCTTGTCTCTTCACAGCTCTTGACAAGTGGTGCTGATTTCTGCCGGAGCGCTCGAACCGCACGCCTCCCCTCTGCCTGGACCACAGCTGAGCGCTTCTTTTTCATTCAAAGTGACGTAGGCGAAGTCCGCCTTCACGTACTGTGGGAATATTGTACTTCACTTTCAGTACTAAATTAATGACACAACACATTATAGTATTACCGTTACAGCATTAATGACATATGGATACCTAAATACAAGAGAAGCACGTCCACTATTACTGTGTGTATTAGCTCAGGCTATTTGTTACTGTTACAGGAAATGCATGGAAAAATAGCTTTAACATTGATGTAAAGTGAAAGGATGTCTTACCTGCGCACAACTGATACATAGATGTGCACCCAAGTGGCCAGGATGAGCAATATATATTTTAAAATATATATATATTTGATTAGCCTACATGTAAAGAATGCTGAGGCCTACATAATTTAATTGGTCATGGGGGAATGTTTTGTCTATAATATTGTGAATAATATTAAGAGTACTGTCCTGCTCTGCATGAAAAGTGCCCTGAGATAACTTATGATCTGATCTTGTGCCATATAGATAAAATTGATTTGATTTGAAATTGACATGATGCAAGAAGCGAAAAGGTGATGAGAGAAGACTTTCAGACATCATAACAGTCTGCTAATTGTACTTTCTATAACATTTTAACATACTTCCTAATCTTGGCCTCTTCTACATAAACCTATTAACTATCTACTGGCATTTCAACTAGTTTGTAGCTCTTTGTTTTCACTATAGGCTGTTATATAGGCTACATATTTGAGAATTTATCTGTTTTTGTAGCTTAAGTGCAAAGTTTGAATAGGCTATATTAAACTTGATAGCCCCACCACAGTGTTTATTCATTATAGGTTAGATCCATTGGATTTAATTTGATTTAAATTCGACCGCGGAATAAAGTGGTTATTTTTCAACTAGGTTGAAATTTCACTTTAATGCTCATTTTGTTTGACCAATGACCAGAAACACTTGAAGCTGAAAAAATACGAGGAGCACTTGAAGGCGACATGTCCCTCCATCCGTTGCTGACCATCCCACAAACAGACTCTGGTGTTGTGCGCCATCCTGTGGATTTAAACTAAATTGCAGATTTTGATCAAGCCGAGAATTATGCCTGGTCTCAGGTTGAAATGCAACATCAACAAAGTCGCATGTCGTTCCTGATTAAATAAATAAACCCTTGTCCTGATCTATCACGGAGCTCCCTGGACTTCATGGTTTGGTTTTTGTCGTGACATGCACTGTGAATTGTGGGAGTCCAGTCAAGTTCCAGACACATCTCAGGGATAATTATAGCAAAGAGGACACACCTGGCCACAATTTGGAGCGCCGCAGCAAAGGGTACCGAAAAAACTGGCAAAATATTCTTAAAAACTTGTTTTTGTCTTTGTCATTCTGGCTTATTGAGTTGTAGACTGAAAACAATGGTGTTTTTATTGCGTTAAAATTACTACAGCACAATAAAGTGTGTAAAAAAAAGTGAAGGGAGCCGTTCATTGCCAGGGGGAGTGAAGGGAAAAAGATGTACCGTTTCTATGGCAACAGGGAGACGCTGCGTCGCTTCGGAAAACGGATGTGGCGTAGAGCGAGGACGCCGAAGTTTTTGAACCGTTTTGAGCGGCGAAATCATTGCTGAAAGTAAGTCGCTTTTAAGTCCGTATATTGCATTTTCATCAACACTCTGCCTTTTTTTAGCACGCCATTAGTCTGCCCATGAAACTTGCAAGAAGCATTAGTGGACCTCGAGCGTGAGACCGGTCTGCTTTAGCTCGGCTAGCGTTAGGTGCAACATGTTTGCTAATGTCGTGTCAGTTCTTTAAATAGTTTTCAGTTAGTTTGTGAACACCGCTGGTTATAATTATTAGGTAGTGGCCATGTCACGTTATAGTACCATGTTTCATATAAGAAGGTCTCCACTCTGATTTGAAACTGAGTAAGTCAGCTAAACACTCATTGTTGCTAGCTAACGTAGGCAATGCTTGTCAACAGACTAGTTCATTTATCTCAATGCATTCGTCCCCTCAGGACACCATGAATAAACGCGAGGACTCATGGGAGAGGCTGGACACTGAGTTTGACCATTTCCTACTGGACATGAAGCCCTATGTCCTAAAACATCCCAACAAGACAGGTGAGACTTAATTTCATCGCTGTCCACTTCATTGAACATAGTGAAACATCAGTGATGCGGCAAACTTAATTGCAGACTCTGTTTTGTGCTGTTTGAAGAACATGTGTCTTGCTAACCAAACTAATGTAATAGTCTCAATCACCTGTAATATAATTTCCTCTGTCCTTCTCCCATCCACTGTTCTCAGAGCGCCAGCGATGTGCGGTATGGATAAAGAAGCTGTGTGACCCGGCCTCGTGTGGTTCAGGTCTCACAGGTCGTAAGAACCGCAATCTGTATGCCCGTTTACTCCTTCACATGCTCAAAAGAGGGGTCCTGGAGATGCCTTTTACCAGCAAACCAGAGCCTGGCAGCCTCAAGACGCTCCCTACCTACATGGTAAGAATGGCTGCTTATATATAGCAGTATTGCTATGTAGTTGTGAGACAACTTTCTGGTTTCGAAACACTTTTGCTCACCTCAATTTAAAGTATACAGCACCTCAAAAATTCTGTCATTATCAAGTTTTCTTGAAGAGCCTTTTATTATAGGCAACATAATCTTAGTAGCTATCATTGGAATGGTTTTCATATACTTTAATTAAGCTAATTTCCATCTCCTGTTACTGAATTTTAATTCCTAGTCCATCTATTTTGATGAGCCACTGAGTGGTCGGTCTCTGGAGCACAGCAATGCAGGTCTGCCTGACTGGGTGACAGGAGAGCTGGGTGGCTATACAGATGACACTTTGACTCTCGGCCTGCTTAAGGACAGAACCAGTTCCACACCTATTGCAACTCATCACAGGTACCTTTCCACTGTACATCATCTTGGTCAAATATGCACAGGAATAGTCTGAAAATTGAGATGTCTTTCATCTGGATTTATGGTGTTCAGTTGTGTTTGCAAGGTGCTGCAGTTTACGATTATTTTTTTTAGGTGTGCAAAATCAAATGCAAAATTGAAATGAATTAGTTTTCTTTTCAGGACCACAAACAAGCATGTGGTGACAGAGATTTTTGAGGATGCCAGCTTCAGAGCTTCATATCTATATGCACTAAAGCATGATACATGTTATAAATGAACAAAAGACCAGATTTAAAGGTCGGACACCTGGGTCTGCACTGTTGGGAGTCACAAATTTGGCACTTTGACCCACATTATTATACAGGGGCATATTATTTTCTATATTATCACACTTATTAACCTTTGATCCTGCCTACTGCTTGTTGGAAAGAGCAGCATTCTTCACTCCTAGATTTGCTGTTCATAGGCCCAGTGTTGCTTAAAATTTCTCCTCTTGGCTGAAGTCCATTGCTTTGAAATGTTCAGTGAGCTGTAGCTGTCTTTTTGCACATCACTGTTGATGTAGAAAATCATGTCTGTCTGAATCATTTTACTATCCTTCTCTGACCATTCATGTCAGTTAAATTCTTACCCCAATGATCACACTATGTTCAGGGTCACCTATATCAAAAGATGTTGGACACATTCCTCTGAGATTCTGGTGTTTGTTGAAATTCTACTACATCCCAAAAGTGTTCTACTGGATTTAGATGTGTAGACTGAGGAGGCCACTGGAGTACATTGAACTTAACGTCATGTTCATGAAACCAGTTTGAAATAGCATTTCCTTTGTGACATGGTGCATTATGATGCTGGAAATAGTTATTAGAAGTTGGGTTAACTGGCTATGAAGCAGGTGGTCAGCAACAGTACTCAGATAGGCTGCTGCATTCAAACCATGATTGATCGGTATGAAGGGGTCCAGAGTCAGCCAAGAAAATATTCTCTACACTATTACACCACCACCAGCAGCCTGTAGTGTTGGCACAAGGTCAGTTTGGGTCCGTGGATTCATGCTTTTGATGCCAAATTCCGATCATCAATCATTTTCGTGTCTCAGCAGAAATCCAGATTTATCTGACCAGGCTACGTTTCTTCAGTTTTTAACTGTCCAGTTTTGGAGAACCTGTGCCCACTGCTGCCTCAGATTTCTGTTCTTGACTGACAGCAGTGGAACCCGGTGTGGCTCTCTGCTGTTTTAGGCCATCTGTTTCATGGTTTGATGAGCTGTCTTTCTGAGAGGCTAAAGAGTTGTAAAGAGTGGTTATCTAAGTTACTTCAGCCTTTCTGTCAGCTCTTATTGGTCTTGCCACTCTCCTCTGACCTCTCTCATCAGTCATTCCCATCTGCAGATCTGCCTCTCACTGGATGATTTTTGTTTTTGCACCATTCTGAGTAAACTCTAGAGACTGTTGTGTGCGAAAATCCAAGGAGATCAGTAGTTTCAGTTTCAAACTGCCTGTATGGCACCAACAATCATGCCACAGTCAAAGTCACAGATATCACATTTTTCACCATTCTGATGTTTGATGTGAACATAAACTGAGGCTTCTCACCTGACCTTGTGACAATGATTTTATACATTGCACTGCTGCCAAATGATTGGCTGACTGGATAACTGAATTGATAAGCAGGCGTGTTCCTTATAAAGTGCTTGGTGAATATGTATCAGCCAGATCTTCCATACACTTTAAATAGTGGGTTGGATGCTTAACACAGCTGTTTGTGTGTAGCAGACATCAGAAACTGCTGCCTCTCGAGATAAATGAGCTCTTCTGATTCTGTGAGGAACATGGTCTAAATTTCAAATGATAAACTGAAACTAATTTCTGGTTGGTTATGTTTTCATCCTAACTGGAAGCACAACTTAATCTAATTTATCCCTAAAAGAGTTAATGTGTGCTTATCAAAATGATGGTGGGTTCTGGCACCCGTCTATTTTGAAATTCATCACATTTTACAGACAAAAGTCAAATATAGGCATTTTATCATGGGATTATGTTCCTGTACAACTGGCGATTATTGAAAAGCGAGCTCTCCAACTGGTGACTTAACTTCTCTGATGAGAAGACTGATGGAAAAAAATCTTTCGGTTAGATATAGAATATAACACATAAGATATTTATCTAAGCATTCTGTTTTAAAGTTCTTTTATCAGACTGAAAACCTTGATCTTGGCTGTGAAGCTGGATACACACGGCTTTCGTGACTGATCGCCCATCGTATTTGCTCAGCAGCACTATCTCAAAAGCTGAAGACATTGCCAAGTTCTTGCATCAGTCCGCATGAGCTGTCCATTCTGACTTTTCAAAGAGAAATACTTCAAAACAGCATGAGAGTATGAGGAACCTCTCGTATTCTCTATCCATTTTTCTGTTCCTCTCCTCTTTACACTTTCCCAGTTGTTGAACCTGAGGTCTAACCCCCACAGAGGAGCGAGGAAAACAGAAAATAAAGTTTGGTAACTCATTAGCTTGCTCTCTGTTTTTTAAATAGCTTGGCTTCTCTTCTTGTATGAACATCGGCTAAATGCCTGAAACTTAAACATATGTATTTTGGATTTGGAGTTGTGCTGCTTGATTAAAACAGCTTGACTGCAAGCTCATGTACTACTCAGGTCCTCATGCACGTGCATACACATGTGTGCGGTCTTTAAACATGCCTCACTAAATCATCAGTCATCCTAGTTGGCTCAGGGATATTTCCTCTGACTGCAGGCAGTTCAGGGGCTTGACAAAGCGATGTTAGTAATGGCTCAGGGTTTTTCATTCCAATTAACAAGGAAAGGCAAATCAGAGCCCAGTGGCTTGATATGCTCATTAGCATAATAAAAAGAGAGCACTGTAAGTGTAGTGAAGAGAGCTTAATATCCACTGTGGCACTGTGTAAGAAAGAGCACAGGCCCTTTGCTGCCATATTTAATTCAGTTATTACTGTCAGGGGTTGGAGAATATTCGATCCTTAGAAAATGATCATTAGGACTTGTCTTTAAATATTTGTCACAGTTAAACTTGCATTATCCAGCCTGTGTCCCACAAGTAGAACATATTTTAATTCTGTGGTTTTTTTTGTAGTCACTTTGTACATTAACCTTAAAAAACTGACAAAATTACACACATTTAAAATGTAGGCATGCTTACTTAATCACTTGCTCACTATTATCTTACAGTGCACAGTAGTAGCAATGAGTGGATGATGTTCATTTTATAAAGAGATGTTTAATCAGTTGATTACATTTAAAACAGGTTGTTGTTTCCCAAAAGATTTTACTTAATAGGACATGACCATGATCAAACTTTCTAATGTATACCAGTGAGGTATTGTTAAATAATTATTGACCTGTTTGCATAATAAATTCTACAACTTATATAACAATTGATTCAGAACAGTGTGGCTTCCAGCTCTCTCTTCTCTCTGCTATAGAGGGTGTGGATAGAGAGTTTTTGTAGGGAGCAGACTGCTGAGTACCGTAGTGTCTGATTGGGATAAGACCATGAAAGACGCTCAGATCACAGGCTAACGTCCTGATGGAGAAAATTATTCAGGCCAAGAGTCCTTTTATGTGTCTCTCTCATTTAGATAAGATTAAATGGAAGGAACCCGTCTGACTCCCTCCCTATGATGTGGCAACGTTTGATCTCTGTCTCACTCACCATTAGTCAGGTGATGGGCAGGGCTTCTATTTAGCTTGTGCAACTGTTAGATCCAATTCAAGTTTCAACATCTGATGGCATGGTTGGGATGATTTTCTGTTGTTTTGAGGAGTTACTTCTTACTGCTGCTTCTGTGCTGTGATATGTTTGTATGTGTTAACAGGCACGTCATCCAACCTCAGTAGTCCAAAACGCTTGGAGTAAATTCCACCATACATTCCACTACCGATTTGCTATTCCTCATTTAGCCACAAGATGGAGCCACTGCTTTGTCCATAGCACTGGTTAAGGCAGAGGAATGCTGTGGGAAAGAAAATGCTGCCAGTGAGGGTCAAAGGATCACACAAAACAGCTTTGGTGATTAGTCTACATGTCCACTCCATCTCCTTATATGTCAGCTTGAGTTCAAAGGAGAGAGCTAATGATAAAGACATGATGTGGGTAAATGGTGTGTGTGGGTTGGTTTTGACATGTTGACTTGGTAATCAGCACCTCTGGGGTCAGGTTCACTGTTAAAGTTTAGTTGAAGAGCATGTTTTGGCTTTATCTCTTTGTATGTAGCTCTGCTCTCAGTTTTCTGTAACCTCTCCTTTAGGCCTCTTTTCCCTTTTTTTCTGATCTTATTTTCCTCTTGTCTCTCTCTGACTTCTGCTCTCCATCTGTGTGCTTCTCACCCACATATGAAAACTTTTAACCCCCCTTTCCACTCCCCCTCCCCTGCTCTTTTCTCTGGGCTAAGTGCGACAATAACATTGTCCTTGCAGTTGCAGGAGTCGTCCGTCTCTCCCTCACAGGCCTGAACATTTCCACTGATCTTCCAGCCTCCAGGTGCTGTTGGGTTATGTTGGGAGGGTGTGCAGGGGCAGAGGGATGTTTGTGTCCCAAGGTCAGACTGCTTTCCTGAGAGTGCCCGAGGCTGAGACCTGGGCCCTCTGGCTATGCACCTGGAGGTCAGGCCTGGGTATGGATGTCAGGCTGCTTTAATCAGCTAAGCTACAGCTTCTGAGGCTCTACATGGTGTTCTCATTTTCTTCTGTGTGTGTGCGCATGTGTGTGTGTAGCTCTGGCCGGACTTGCCACTGCTTTGATCTCTGGGCCTCAGACTCCAGACACATCTGATTCAATTATCTTCATCCACCTGTTGACTTAGAGGCCCAAGATTGCGAAGCTTGGCCCCCCTATCCAAGTTTCACAGCTGCATGTGTTTGTGCATGTGCATGCAGGTGTGTGTGTGTATGTCTGTGTGCACATACACAGGCCAATCCAGTATGTGAGAGAGGAGTGAGTGAGTACACAAAAGCTGAAGTTTGCAGTCTTTCATTTGAAACTTTTGATTATAATTAACTACACATTAATGAAACAATACAAAATCCTTAACAGTATTATCAGTATCAGAATTTGGTGTTTTCCTGTGATAATATTCTTTTTTAATTACAGTTGTTTAAGGACGTCTGTCAGCTGTTTCAAGGCTATGCTGCCTTTCCATTGTAACTGATGTGAAAGCAAATGCATCAGCGCTTTAGAGGTGCTCCGGTCAATTCATGTATTTATAACACTGTATTTACAACTCAGAGCTTGTCAGTGAGAGACCTCCACATCCATACATGTACAGAAGCACAATGTATATATTTTGTACTATATATTATACAGGCCTCCAGACCTTTGTGCAGTTCTAAGAGCAAATATCACAATTCTTCAGGCCACTGCACACTGAATTAAATATGAATAAACCAACCAACAAACCTGGTTCAATAAGAACCTGGCTCTCAGTGAGGTTCTCCTCCTGAGTATCTAAAACTGAGTATCTGCTCATGAAGATATGGGAAACAGTTCAAAATGTCATCACGTGTTATATTTTATGTCCTTTATATCCTTATCCCCAGAGTCCTTTTACCACTATTGTATTAATTAGAATCCTATTTAGCAAAACATTGTAACATGACAAAGATATATTGCTTTCATTCAATTTATTTTTATTTTTTAGCAGGAAAAACAACAGCGCAATGAGAAGCATTACCAGCTGTGTGACTCTTTAAAAAAAGTTTTCCAGCAGATTTCCAGCTGTCCCACACAGCAAGGACCAAGAGTGGAAAAAAAGCATAAGGACAAGACAAACAGAAACAATAAAAGTAACAAGTTGGACAAAAAAACTCTTCTTATTTAATTGCTGAGTGAAAAGAAGACCATTTATGTCCCTCAGAGGACCTCTAAATCTCAGAGGCGAAGGATGAAATTAGATACAAACTTACAAAAACAATCTTGTATAAAAATATTGCGTTAAGCAAATTAACACAATATATTAACATCACGGTCCAGTTAAATGTTCCAATCTTAAATAATGCTTTGAGCCAGAAGAGCCAACAATCCTCATAATAATGTCAAGAACCAGAAGATTTTAGGAACATAGAAATAATTGAGCCGTCCTTGTATTCATCAGTTAATACTGTTAAATAGTTACAAGATAGAATGCCTATATAAATTGTAATAGTATTTATTCAGTCAACATAGTTAAGCAAGCTTTATTAATACTGCATTGGTGTTGTATGTGTGTTCCCTAATTTATGGGATCTGTGGTAAAAGAAACAAATTACAAAGGTGACTCTTACAGTCAGATATCCTCCTGATTATATTCGGCTTGCTTTCCAGAAACCTCACAGCAATAGCGCTTTCTTTCGTGAGATAACGCTGTCTGTGACAAATTAGGTTCAAAATTCTCAATACCAGGAATGCTAAAAGAATTACATGGGAAGAAAAGAACGCCCATAGGCTCCAAATTGAAAGTGTGAAACAGTGCCCTCTAGAACATAATGTGTAATGTGATGTCTTTATTAGATGACAGCAATTTCTTTCCTCTTTCATTGTTGTCCCACATCTTCCTGTCTCCTCTAACATCTTCATTTAATTAGCATTAGTGGGCCATCAGTGCCTTGTGTGCCTGCTCTTAAAGAGACTGTGAGCTCAGTATGCGAGAGAAAAAGCAAAGTGAGAATGAGAAGTGCGTGTGTGCCAATGAATATAAGCAATTTCCCTGTTAAGCTTCTTGTTTAAACCATGATTGACATGATGAGGGACAATGATTGAGGTGTATGATTATAAAAAGATTGTACAAGCCATAGACTGGTGCCATGTGGGCTGTGCATGGAAACAGACTGATGTATAGCAGAGACGTTTATTGTTCAGATGGGATGAAATGCAGACCACAAACCATGCAACCAATGCCAGATGTTGATCTGTGTAAATAGCAAGGCACTCTGCCTACGCAAGCACATTCATATGCAAACAGAGAGACAAGAGCAGACACCAGAGACATGCACACACACATACTGTAGGTTAACCTCTCAAACTTTTCTTTCTGTTTCTCTCTCACTTTACCTCTTTCAGGAGAAGACTGTATGAGGAGAAGACCTCATCGCGACCCACGGCCTCCAGTCCACTCAAACAGTCACCCAGACATGACGCCAGAAGGGTTAGTTCGTCACTGTGTTTCAAATGGTCAACCACACCTCTGGACTTCCCTGGCATACTTGTCTTAGAATTCAACAAGTAGGGTTTTTTTTAGATTCAGAGATCACTGCAAGGTAGCTGTGATGACACATTGAAATATTAAATGCGAACTTCCCTGTGCCAATAAAAATCGCAGCCACAGTGTTTTGCCTTCTTCAGCAGGCCAATTTATAAATTCCTGGTTTAATTTCCCCATGAAATAGGAGGAAATTCCCTGAACTCATAATCTGCTGGTTCAAGGAACAAAAATGTAGCTAATGGTTGTGTTCACAGTCCATTTGACAGTAACATACAGTCAGCTGGCAGTTTATTAGATACACCTTGCAAAAACTAATGCAGTCAAACACAATTGTCCCGCAACAAATCATACTTTTTTATGAAGGTTATACGGTTACAGTACAGAGGAGGGATGAGATACAGGCCAGGGAAGAACCCATTAAGTTTTGGTGTGGGTTTGGCCCAGGCAGAGATATGCGCTCTACTGAGTGTCATTCCAGTTAGGTAATGCAGTCCAATACAACAGCCCTGCCATAACGTCTATCTTTGTTAAGCTCATAATGCTCAGTCTTTGGTGATGAAGTCAGAAATGTATTAACTGAATTATATGTTTTAGCATTGATGTCATAGTTGTTGTACTGAACAACATTATATCGAGTGGTGTTTCTGATATTCTGCCCCCTTCATGTATGTAAATGGGAGGGACAATATAATGCAGTACAGTACAACACCACAACTGTGACCTCAGTAATAAACATATGAGTGAATTTTCAGATTTTCAACGATGTCACTAAAAACAAAACATAACAAAGCTAGATGATTTGGCTGGGCTGTTATATTGGATTTCATTAGATTGCACAGGTGTACCTGAAGTAACCACTGAGTATATACTGTATGTTCATGGTACAAGCCATTTATACTTATCAGTGTTCAACACAATGTGTTGAATTCCTGGTGTGATACAGCATATTCAGTGACCTGCATGCTCAGCATTCCTAGATACTGAAATGAAATGGTTTATTCTGTTTGTTCGAGAGTGAGGCTCCGGGACCTTAATGCCTTTTTAATCAGAGGGGGCATTTAATCCTGAGCTATTCCATTCAACCATTTTTCTATGTCAGTGCAGTTCCGCTGAGGTACACCCAAGGTCCACACTCCACCAGATCCTTATCAAATTCAACAACATCTCTCCTTTCCATATCGCTCTCTCAACTTTATTAGATATTTCCCCTATTTCAACCCCGCTGCCCAGCCTCGACTTGAGTAAACCGATCTTGTATCAACAGAACCCCTGGAAGCATTCGAATTATACTGTATAAAACAGATCCGGAGGCCCGTTGTAACAAAAGGACAGGGAAAACAGGAATGACAGGCGGTGTAGCTGCATATGCCCCTCTTGTGGAATTTACTGCGTGACGGAAATGATGTGGAACTGCCAAACATCTGGAGTGCTGTATGCGAGAGGGAGGAGAGTGAGGGGAGCAAAGGGTGGAGAGATGGAGATAACAAGGGAGTAGAGTGCTGTTTGTATGGGAGGAGAACACATGTGGGTGTACTGTATATCTGTAAGCTTTTAAAGAACATTTTTGTTGTTGCCAAGAGAGGAATTATATTGTGTCAAAATAATAACCTCCATCATTGTTTGCTGTTCTCCTCCTCAGGCCAAACTGCCAGTCACAGCGCTGTCAGAAATCATTTAAATTCCCTCCTCTAATTTATATCCCTGCTCCCTTAACCTTAACGTTTTGTTCCCACTGTTTACGCGCTCTTTCCCTCCATTTTTCCTCCTCAGGTGGATGGGGGGCTGAAGGCAGATATGTCTCCCGATGACAGTGACCTGGAGGCTCGTCTCAACAGCTGGAACCTGGGGGTGAGTCCAGGGGCATGCCTTGAAGCTCCTTGGCTACATACAGCCATCATCACGCTGCAGCTCAACTACAGTGACAGTGACTCTGAGTGCCTGAGCTCACGAGTAAATCTAAATCAATAGCACAATGATGCTGAGTTAGCTGCTTACACACTGCTGAACAAAGGGTAAGAAAAAAAAATCCCTTTCACCCATGTCCTCTTGAAACCGCTTCCTTTAGGCACCTCAGTGCTATTGTAGGACGTGAGAGTAGGATGAGGAGTGGAAGAAGGGTTGTGTAAACTGAGCATTTGAAGCATCTTATCTTCTCTGTCTGGAGTGCACCAGGCCAGGGCTTGATAAGCACTCTGCCCTCATGTCTTTTATTCCCTTATTTATTCCCTATCTCCTCACCTGCATGACTCGGAGTCTCTCGTTTTCTTTTTCATTTGCTTGTCTCCTCTGTCGTTTCTCCCACTTTACTTACCAACTGAAGTTCTTTCACAGAATAGCCCCTCTCGTTCTGTTTTTCCTCCTCTTTCTCTGTTTCTCCCTGCTCTGCCGTTCTGTCTTCCGCCCTCTCTCAGCCCATCCAGCTTTCCCCCGGCTCTCTCCTCATCGCTCTCCCTCTCTCTTTCAGTACCAGGGTAATCTGAGGTCTCTATCAGCAGACGTGAAGCCGTGCACTGCTCTGTTCTGCACTCCTCTGTGTTGAGACGCTGATAAGATGCATTGCTTGGCAACGCTCCCCCAAGCCTGCATCTTTCAAATCAACAGATGTTCCCTCACACACATACACACACACAGACCCGCTTCAAGTTTACAGAAGTTTCATAGATGAACTGCCTCAAAGCGCCCCAGCTCTTACGAAATTTCAGCACAACTGAGCATCACTCTATCTAGCACATCTTTAGCTTTGCTTTAGATGTTCTGAAGCAGTCCATATTGGTTTGTTCCTGTCACCTCAGTCAGCATGGTGGCCATACTGCGCCAGTAAACAGCGGATTGCTTGAGACTCAGATAGGAGTTCCTTTAAGATACATAAAGCCTGAGTCAGTTGGACTACCATTTGTTTCATCTTTCACTTAGTTTGTGACTTGTGTGTGTAGAGTGAGGTGCAGCATACACTGACTTGTCCGTGAAGGAAAAAAAACATGCAGACTATAGAAAGTTGCGAAAAAACTTGACCTATTTTTTCGTACAATACAGAATTTAATGGTAGTCCCTGCTGCTTGGCCATCCATTGTCTGTGGTTAGATGGGTGTGCTTACGGCTTGCTCAACACTAGTCCGAAACTAGGAAGCCATCAATCACAGTGTGTTTGTTTGGCTGGAGAGCCCGGGCCTGTGATGTGGAGTGTTGCTCCTCTTCTGTGTCCATCCATCCATCCACGTCAGGTTCCAATGACACAGGACGCTGTGCCAGCTGTGAGGCAGGACAAACATTTGCTCACAGGAGTGTGTGTGTGTGGGCACAGAGCAAAGGAACACGCACACACACAGAATGGGCACGGGCATACACGTGTGCAGCAAAGCCCAAGTTTAGTATCGCACTGTGCCAGCATTACACCACAGCATTTAGTCTACATGTCTTCCTTACCCTGTGGGCTGTGCTCAATCAAATCTGATGACTGGCTGTCTGTGGGTATAAAAAGAAATCCCATTCTTGTTTTCAGCCTGGGTACTACTTTAGAAGGATATTGATTGATTCATCACTTGGTAAATACAGATTTTTTTTTTTAGCCAGTGCCAAATTTAAGTAGCAATTCATCACACATCATGGCACTCACTGCTTATGCTGACTATGTTGAGTGGTCTGTCCGTGTGTGTGTCTTTCTGTGTGTGCATGTTGACACTAAATCTGATTGCAGTCAAGCCGGATGTCTGCTTTTGTTGAGGGCTTACAGTATGTCAGCTAACAAAATGTCTGACCTGTTTTTACCTGCATCACGCCGACTTAGTCAGGAGGCAGACCTACTTTCATCTATTTCACCTGTCACTGGCTCACCCTGAAGCAACAGATTGTGACTGTAACTATTTTAGTCTCAAGCTCTGAGGTTCTTTCAGGTTCTGTTCTCACATCTCCCATTCATTCTGGATTAGCATCGTATGGTTTTGCCACCTAACAACGTTAAATCCTTTTTCTGTTTTTACCACTGAATGAGTCCTACGCTACTCTTCTCCCCCTCCTCTCCTTTTTCTTCCTCCTCCTCCTCCTCTTCCTCGTTGTTCCCCTTCTTCATCCCCATGTTGAAGAGATTAGCAACAGAACTGTTTACTGGGCGTCACTGCTGTCATCTCCAAAGTCAGCTCTACTGCTTTGAAAGGCCGTGATCTTGCTGCTAGTTGGCAGCCCCTACAGACAGCCCCAGTGCATGAGAGAGAAACGCTGTATGATACTTAGTTCATAAGAAAGTAATGGGGTCATAAACAAATGTCAAATAGTGGAAGGAAAATAGCAGGTTGTCAGAAATTTTTTTTTGCAGTTTGGTCTGAGTTAGCGAGCTGTGTTGATGTAATGCTGTAGAGTCACTTGGACTGTGACCCTTTTACTTTCAGGTGGTTTAGTGGCTCACTCTTTTTTCCGTTTTTTGTGTTTCATATTATAATCAAAGAACATGCCGTGTCAGTGTTTGGCAAGGATGTGTACACATTTGTCTCCATCTGACGGTAAACGGACCGGCGATAGCTTACAGATTAGCGGTCCCGAGTGTTGACAAAAGGACAGCAAAGAGGGGCCGAGAGCGGAAACAGAGCCGGCCACACACACAATGCCTTGAAGTAGCCTGACGCATTCTGTCTTTCTAAACAGACAAGAGTTGACGGAAGAGAATCAAGCCACAGCACCGGGCTTTTGATGTGCTCACCACATTGTTTATGACAAACTGAGGGTGGAGGTTACATTCTGGAAGTAGGCTTTGTTAGGAGAGGAAGAAGAGAAAGAGAGGTCTAAAGTTGTTTGCTGTTGACTCTTTCAGGTTGAAAACCCCAGGTATTTGCGAGAAAAGCCCATTCCCTTGTCTCCGGTAAGTTGTCAGGGGGTCCCGTGTGGTTTATGTATTGTTACGTACACAAAAGTTTCGTCTTTGAACTTTACAGTCATCCTGTCAACTAATCTTTCTCATTTTATCTCTGTAGATTTTCAAATCAAGCTTTGGGAGGAACAGCACCTTGGCCGACGATCAGGGCACAGTGCAGAGCAAGGAGGTATGCCCTAGAGCTCTTAGCAAACCTCAACTCATCTTGAAAGCTTCTTTGTGTGATAAATATCTGAATTCTTTCATAATTCTGATGCCATCTCTTTGCGTATCCAAAGATAGTACATGATATTTAAGAGACTCCCCTTTATATCCATTCCAGTAAGTCTAAATCCCTGCTACTCACCATGGGACCATATGCTCAGTATTTCTATAGAAGCAAGTGTTGAACACATACAGAGGTTGAAGATCTCTTGACTGCTTTGTGGCATTAGACACCCCCACTGCCATGTACATACATCCTCGTGCATAGTTTGTATTGTTGAAATGGCCGAGGCGAGCGTTCCTCTAAGAAGACAAAAATAATGCCAGCTCCCAGTGATGACAGTTTTTTCCTTATGTGGATTTAAGCTGAAAATCCCATTCTGAAAGCATGCTTTGAAGTCCCCTCAGCCCCTCCCCGCCTCTCCCGAACCACCACTCATTCCCCCCCACCACCCGCCTTTACTCGCACTGTTAAATATAAAACTGAGCATGACTTGGCTGTAATAGCCGTGGCTTTTCATGTCTGCTCGGGGAAAGCGCTCCAGTCAGTTAGATCAGCTTCACCAGACGAGGGCAGAGAATGGAAGCAGAATGGACGAAAAGAAGTGGGAAAGGAAGAGACACATGCTGACATGACGGACAAGAATTGTCTTGCTTATTGACCTGACATAACAAAGCTCAGTTTGTGACTGCTGAAAGAGGATTCACATGCGTCGACGCACACATCCACCCAGTCGGGCGGTCTACCTGTGGGCTGATATTGAATGTAGCAACACCAACATGAAAACATTAAAGCAACGTCCCATTCTGTTTGATCCTGCCTCAGACTAGCTGACTTGCTCCATACAGCTGTGTGTGGTGGGAATATAAATTTATCACATCTCAGAAGACCATAGAAAACCTCACACCAACTAAACTTTGATATACACAGTTGCCAGTTTATTTGGTACACAGGTACAGATACAGAGGTTTGCTGATTCTACTCTATGGTCATTTTTGAGGCTGTAGTCAATGTGTTTTGCATTATATTGATGAATCCTTATATATAGTGTCTGACGCTGGTATTAGAGTGTGTGTGTGTGTGTGTGTGTGTGTTTGATTTGTTTATACTGTAGGTGGCCTTGAACCAGAGCATAAATTTTTAGGAGGAAAGTTGTAGGAAACTGTAAAGGCCTGTCATTTCCACTGAGGCCACAGAGCTCTCAGTATGGGAACCAGTTCAGGAAAGTTGCATAGAAACACTGAGAGGGACACTTTGGGAAACGAGAGGAAATTGTGCAGAACTTGAGTTTTTTCCCCATGGTGCTTAAATTTGTTCTGTTTGCCCAGTGTAGCCAATCTGTTGCATCTGCTTTATTCTACCTTACACAGAGGTTACTTTTTAAATAGAATAGAGATAGAGCTTTAGGGAAAATGTGCGTGGAAAAGAAAATGTGAGCATACATTGAAAATTTGGTGATCCCTTGATCTTCCCACCATTGTGGCAAAAATTTTAATTTGTCCTGTACTTTGTTTTGTGGCTAAATATCTGCAAAACTAATGACATTCACCCTCAGCTAAAGACACGCTAAAGATTGTGAGCACAGTAAACATTATGCCTGTATGTTAGCATTCCAGAGTTAGCATTCAGCTCAAAGCACCACTGTGCCAAAGTACAGCCTCAGAGCAGCTAGTGTTGCTCTTGCAGGGCATGTTTTTCTGCCTTGTTATGCAGAACCTTCTCTTAAGTTCTGCTTCATTGTCTCAATGTGTCTCTGATTCCCATTGTAATGCTCTGGGAATTCCCTTTTGACTATACCATCTGCTCTGTAAAAGTGGAATCATAATAGGTCTGTGGTTTATGACATGCTATTGAAAAGCCCCTTTTTTATCATTTAAGATGCCCTCACTGATCGTGTGTCTTGAGTCACCATTAGCAATTAAAAGGGTGTTAGGTGGATTTCAGGAACTATGAACCCCACAGGATGCAGCTGTGACCACACACACACCCACACACAGTATTCCCCTGTAGAAGTGACCCAAGTCACCAATCCCACCTTAACCATATCATCCTCAGCCACACTAAGCTTTTCCTATAGAGCCAGGGGAACCTTGTCCAACCCTGGTATTGCGTGGCTGTCTAGGCCCAGTCTAGGAAATCACAGTGACATCACTTCCCTTAAATCCCCAAAGCCTAGTTGAAAATTTACCCAGGTTTAAAGCGTTATACATGCCACATGTCATTAAGCTGGCGGCAGCTTAACGAACATCTCAGCTTTCACACCAAGCTCATCCTAACACTAAGCTACCAACTGCGTTGATAAGAATGCTGACTGCTCTTTTCCAATGGAACAATGAGTGGCAGCTGAGAAACTTCACCACACACTGCCATTGCCTTGAGTCACTTAGCTCATACAGCGTGTTTGCTCATGGGTGAGTTGCAGAAATGTTGCAGAAAAAAGCAAAGTCTTGCTACTCCTTTAGCGCACCCTAGCAGTGCTCAGCATTATAAGGGCTGGGTCTTATTTTGAAAATTCAATTAAATGGAGACCGATGAGTCAGTCTTAGCCATAGGCCCGAGTCATGTGATTGCAGAAGATACTGACAGACTGATTAAAGCGCTCTATCTTTCTTTTAGAGTTTGTGTGTGAGTTCTGACTACCCCCTTGGTACCTGACCTGAGGGATTGTTGGCAGCAGGCGCAGCATGGTAGATGAATGTGTTAGTGCCAAGCAGTCACACTCTAATGGTCACAAGCCTCTCACTGGGGATCAGACCCCTTTGCTTTCCGATGCCATAATGATGCAGTCTCTCTAATGTGTGCATCCTTAGGGATGGGGCTTGAGCTCTCAGCCTGTGATTTAGAGGGCCATAGCCTGTCTTATCTGATCGCTTTTCAAAGTTAAAAAAGAGCAAGCTACTGAGCCTTAGTAGTTTAAAGGGGACCGGTTCTGTAGTTTGGCTTTCAAGATGGTGCTTCAGGCTGGGAGACACAAGGGACCAGTACTGTTCCATAATGATAAAGTTACTATTTCAAGCATTTCTGTCTTCTGCCTTTATTCTTATGTACTTGATGTGTTTGTATTAGCAGTTTCAAGTAATAACCTGTTTACTTACTCTGTGTTTAGAACTACTCTTGTCTGAAACTATGAGAATAACGTCAGAGATTCAATTTTAGCCAAAGTTTTTATCCAACCTTACTATCTGACAGACTAGAGTAAATTAACTTCTTGTCACAGTGTGGAAATGGCATCTAGCTGCTCCTCAGTAGATAGCAGAACGTTCCATACCAACTATCCAAGAGCATCTGTGTTTACTGAGGATGAAAGGCGCACCAGGACATTGTACATCTCAGGCAAGACGACGGAGATGCACAAACGCAACCTTGCTTTGTGGAGCCCAAACAGTTAGCAGACGATTTGTGAACACATCCCCCCCGAGGAAAAAGGCCTTGACCCCGCATCGGTTTTTGAGAGCAGAAAAAGCAACTGTTTCCATCTTCTCCTCACATTCCCTCTCTCATACCCCCCCTCACCCACCCCCCCCCCCCCTCCTTTCTTCCTTCCCTCCCTCCCTCTCATCCTTTCAAGAGCGAAGTGTCAAAAAACATGGCATCTTACAGCGCTCGGTACAACTCTGAAGAAGAGAAGAGGGAAAAAAGCTGTACCACCCAGTCGGGCTGATTGAAGACATCTCAGAAGCCTTAGGTGTACGACATTCCTCCTCCTCCTTTCTTCACTGACGCCTTTATAAACAAGTTTCAAACGCCCCTGATCTAGTTTGACAAACTTTCTCCAAAGAGCATTTGAAGAGAGGATGAGAAAATGACACCCCCACATGTGCTTTTTTTTTTTTTTTTTGGGTGCCGGCAGAATCAGGTCTCCGCTTACTCTTCTGCTTTTCAATCACTGCCATCTCTCTGCCGCTATCTCTCTCACACTTTCTTTTGCTTTTTACTTTCTACTCTGACAGGTCTCCTGTGGTCCCCTCAATTGCACAAGAAATGGCAGTAAATCAAGAAAAAAGACAAAGAATAAAGAGACAGAATACTTAACAGAGCTTTGTCAAGGATACAGTGTATAAATGTAGCTCAAGTGCAATAATGAGGAGAGACATCTAGAAGGCAATTTATGTTTTTTAGTTAACAAACACGTTAAAGGTCCCTTATTGCAGAGTGTGAGATTTCTGTGTCTTTTTTTGATTATAAAGCAGGTCGAGGTGCTGCATAAATACTGTGAAGGCATCAAAACACTCAGTCCATGGAGAAATACTCACAGCCTGTATTCATAAACTGTGCCTCTAAACAAGCCGTCAGGACTTGACATGACTGTCATCTCATAACTATACAGTCACCGCCTTCAGCCATGCCCCCAGCACGGCCCACCTGGACGCATCATCCAAACCTTTTTTGTTATTGTTCTAACTTTATTAACAACACAACACCAATTGGTCCTTCCATCAGATGTCAGGAAGCTAATATAGCATTGCACAGCCCTCCTAACGATAGTAATATCAATTTTTTTTTCTATAATACCAGAGCATTTTAGAATTTGACAGTCTGTTCAGATCATCTCAGTGCTTACTGCTCAACATTTTCCTCTCTTTCCTTTACCAGTTAGTTTTACCAAGCTACAGTAAGCTATAATCCATTTCTTGTGGTTGGCTTAGCCGTGCGTCATTCAGAGAACACTCAGGCAATCAGAAGAGAGGCTCAGAGACCGACGCCCTGTTCTTGCTAGAGCTCCAGAGAGAAGTGTGAGAGATGGAAAAATATATTGAGATGGTTTTTGGTACTTAAAACCACAAATATATTTTCTTATTGAAATATGGGACCTTTAACAAATTCAAAGATCTGGGCTTCAAAGATTCCACTATTTCAATCCCAAAGCACGGATACACATTTTTTTTCCTCTAACATCCAGTATGTTGTTGATGTCTTTATTGCATCAAATCAATATTTATACACTTTAACCATACTGTAATTAGATCTTATTTTTATTTGGGCCATCATCACAGTCCATCCCTTTGATTTCTACCACGAGAAGGTCTACTGTGGTCTGGCTGTGCCAAGTAAAGTCGTGGGAATTTTCAACTTAATTGTTTTGATGACTAGAACAAACGAGAGCTAGCCTCGGGACATTGTTAACCACTGACATGTTCACACACACAACCACACTTTCAAAGGAAGGAACATTGTCACCGTGCTCCAGGGTTGATTAGCACACCAGAACAGACAGTGACTAAACATGAGTGGTGACATCAAAGCGAAATGGCCAGTCATGTCTCTGTCAAAGGTTCTTTTTGTATCTCCATGTGTTGTGTGTTTGTGAGAGGAAACATCTTGCGTGTAATAAGCAGCAAACTAACTAGAAAGGGTAGCTGGAAAAAGCTGAGGAAAACATTTTATTTTTAGAAGCAAATGTGATTTTTGATGAAAACAACTAAAGAATGGAAAATAAATAGAGTGGTACTGAGAAGTGCATCTTAAAGGGTTTTTAAAATAGATGATTGTTAAGTAAGAGATAAAATAAATTCATTCAAGACTGTACTTCCAGAGTCACTAACAAACTTCTTAGCTGACTGTTACTCACAGGACTTCTTCAACTAATAATTATGAAACAATTTTTAAAAATCTGACATTTAGTAATATTGTCTCTCTGCAGACAAATGCAGTCATGCAAAGGGAATGCTTTATAATATCAGGCTATATTTGCTAATAATATTGTGATGCCAGAGACATGATGATTATTTTCCAGTAATCACAAATGACTAATGATTCATTTTTTTTATAAGTAAAGACAGTAAACATGAAACAGAAGTTGACGAATAGGTCATTAGGGGTTTATTTGACTAAGACCGGGAAGTCCTGTAGCTCAAGGAGATCTGTTCCAACATGTACACGACAACGCTGAACTTTTGATCCTCTGAAAATACTGTGTTGAAATGAAAACAGCCTCTCTCTCCGCATTTAACTGCTATGTGTATGCACAAGTACACACACACAAACACACAGGCTTTCACTTTGTTGTTCTTACTATAGACTGACTGAAGATTTTATCACAAACACACACACAGTTGGGTACATCTCAGCTTCACAACACTTTTTGAAGCTCTGTGCATGGATAAATGTTTTTAAATGTTAATGTGGTTTATTTCATCATCAGCTGCGCTCGTGTGCAAGACGGGACACAGTGTATTTTCTTTCATCTAGATTTATGTTATCTCTCTTACCCTGTCATTCCTTATGACAATGTTGTTGGTTTTTTCAAAAGCATTCCTCTGAAAAAAAGTGAGGACACAGATCTCAGTGTTAAACTTGCAAGAACAGAATTTGTTTCTTTTACTGTATTACTTCATTTGTCAAACAGATGTTTTTTGCTTAGCAACTTCATTTCCTATATGGAAACAAAAACTAAATCACTGGAGAGTTAGAAGTGGCTCACGGTGTTGCACATATGACATTTGTTTTTGTTTTTCTGTGTGTGTTTCCAGATTGAGATGAAGCTCAAAATACTTGAGTCCAAGCACCAGGAGGAGAAACTGAAGATGCAGCAGAGACATGATGCAGATGTTGAGAAAGTAAGAATCCTAAGTGAAAGGTGATGGATACTCTGCCAACACCAGCTACCAACGTGGATGGATATTTCACCTCCGCAATGTATTTAATTTCTGGCTGTAGTGTGTGAGTTTGTTGTTACGTGGTAGCAGTTTCAAAATTTGTAATGATAACAGTTCCATATCACAACACTGACATATGTAACATTACAGATCACTGTCAATGAATTTGGCCAGTTGTAATTGGAAAGGGATGAACATGAATAGTTGCTTTGTAGTATATAAATGACTGCTATGAAATCATACTCTTGCGATCTTAAATACCCAGAAACAAATAAGATCTCCTCCTACATTAATTCAAATAGCCTACCTCAGCATCCATTAGCAGTTTATAGTCTGTGGTGCACATCCACCTTTAATTTGGCCATAGTTTTACCATGACTTTGCATACCATTTGCTTCAGGAGAAGGATGTCAGGGAAAGGCATAGTCTGACCATGGCTGAAGCCCATTCTGGACTACTACTGTTTGTCTTTGGTTGCATTTGGAATGAAATTGTACACTGCTTTTCAGCCTCTTCATCAGGCAACCATGTTTTCAAGAACCAAAACTAGGCTAGAATTTGCACTGTAGAACTGATAATTAGTCTTTATAGTTACTGGTTTATATTAAGAAATAACACATATAAGGAGTTTGAAATGAGTTGAGGATTTCTTCTAGGGCGACTGAGCAGGCAAATCTAGTTAACCTGTGTTACGATGCCTATCATCCACTCTTGATACCATTTGGTGGCTAATGAAAAGGAAGGGAACGTGCCTCTCCTCTTCTCATCGCCCCATCCCACAAATAATC
Organism: Lates japonicus; assembly: GCA_033238685.1. Taxonomy (NCBI): domain Eukaryota; kingdom Metazoa; phylum Chordata; class Actinopteri; family Centropomidae; genus Lates; species Lates japonicus. The sequence continues at coordinate 959,917 of BRZM01000088.1, read as the reverse complement.
ATCCCTTCAAAGCTCTTTGTCAGCTGGTGAAAATAGCAGTAAAGCTGGTTTATTTCACACTAGGTGCCCATCAGTCAGGCTGCAGATCAAGCACCTGGGATCTGTCACGTCCTCAGTATGACTCTCCTTTGCTGCCGCAGAAGCTTTTAATAAAAGAGAAAAAAAAAAAAACGCTCCAATTTTCTTTCCACTTTAAGATGCCCATGGCTTCTTTGTGTTTGACAAGAGACAGGATGACAGCTAGCTCTCTCTCCCTCTCTTTCTCTCTTTAATTACACACAGATTGCGAGTTATGTCCAATTTAATTTCCTCAGAATTTTACCCAGTATTCCCTCTAATGGCTTCAAAGGGGAGTGATACTGGTGTGCAGTCTAACGAGCTTGATGGAAGGTGGACAAGCTAATATTTTATTTTAATTATTCTCCTTATGAATAATGTATAGAGTGCTGAAAGGCCATTGGTCATTGTCCCCCTGCTTGAAATAGAGAAGGTAATGAGAGAACAGGCCAGAGTGTTGTATGCTAATGGTCGTGGATTGCTAGTCTGTGTTGTTCTGAGACGTTTAATAACCTCAAGTTATGAGGCATATCTTTACATTCATTTTCTTAACATGCAAATGACCTGAGATTAGCAGTGGACCACAGGGTTCAATAGGAAACACTGGAGTCACCTTTAACTGTAGTTTGTTTGGGATTAAATTACTTTTGTGTTGTGTTTCTGCGTGTACGGAAAGTATACTCATGTTGTAACTACAGATTTTGTAGGTGTGTTTTCTTCTCCAGTTCAGTTCTCTTTACTCTATTAACTGATGGTATTGGTAAAGCTATGAACAGCCAGGCTGGATCCCCCTGCATTAGTCTTATAAAAGCCTAAAATGGACAGTCTAAAAGCTGTCATTTCCCACCTTCTAGTGCACTCTCCCTGGACCTGGCACTGTGTCATTGCCCTGCTTGGTGGACCCCCTAAAAAGACGACAGTCTCTCTGGGGTGGTGAAATGGTTAAAAAAATTGGGTTTCCCTAAATGTTCTGTGAACTTTGCTCCAGCTGCGCCATCCTCCTTTCATCTCACCCATCCTGTTCACACAGAGGATGACAGGCTGGGCAACTAAGTGCACTTGGGTAGAACAAAATGCTGGAGAGATAAAGTCTTATGGACTGTGGGACAGTTCTCGTCAGAAAAATAACCACTCTCACTTTCTGTCATTTCAACCAGAAAATCGTTATTATCTGTTGTTGGACTAGTCAGTTTGTTCTGTCTTGTTAAATATCAATACCAGTAATGAGTTATGCTACAAAAATAGCTTTAGAGTAACTTTTTAAGTGTGAATGTAGAATTAGATAAGGAGACAAAAGGACTGTTGTCTGCACATAATCTTATCTGTACAGTGCTGAAAGCCTGGATTGTAGAGTCATTTTACAAGAAACTAAGTGGGATAAAACCACCCTTGTGAATTTGTTTAGAACCTGTTAGAAAATCTGCTTTCTGCAATGCTGGGCAGTAGACCCACCCTTAGATCAATTGCGTAATATACATATACATGCGCATTATGCAGGTGAGCCAAGGCAGCTTCTTCCACAACATGGAGAGCGCTAGACTGTCCTTTTATACGGGAGCTCCAACTCACCATGGTCTAATTTAACTAATTACACACAGATGGCAGCAGCAAACAGATGCAGCTGCCTCATCACACTTCAGCACAGGTGGTTCACTCAGTCATCATTTCACTCAGTTAGCCCGTAGTCTCTTTAAGATTAGATATGCATGACGAAGATGAAGTCTTGTCAGATCATACAGTGAATTATACATAATTTTCCATGTCCATATAAATATCAAATCTTTAAATTATATGTATATTTATTCAATAAACTAGCTTATCCAATTGAGGAGTCAGTTTTAAAGATAGAAAAACCATCATTTTGTGTTTGTCGGATGATTATAATTGAGAATAAAGGGCTGTTTTTTTTTAGATCACAAATATTACTGGTGTAAACAAACCTATAACACCATCAGAAAACATCAGTAACTTAGATTTAGTTGTTGTTAGTCCTGACACTCAATTTAAAACTGTCCAATGAAGTTTTCTCGTAAACAAACAAGGATGGAAGTTCTGTTTACCTTCAATATGTCTCACCAAAACAAACTGAGTATCCTTGAGTTCCTCAAAATTGTGAATCCTGCATTGTTTACAGTTATGTTTACTTGCTACTAGCCTACTTCATTCCTGCCTTGTTGGTGCTAATGGTTAAAAATAATTGTCCATTAATGGCTTTTGGTTGATTGCTTTGACAGGTATAGGTGAAAGTAAAAAGCTTTAACAAAGACAGATCAATAAAAAACATAGAATGTATTCAAGATAGGTGCTTTCTCAGTAGTAAAACAAAACAGCTGAATGTTCGCCAGTTTAAAAACAATCTCCCTCTCCCTCCTTAGATTCTGGACCGAAAGAATGGTGAGATTGAAGAGATGAAGGGCATGTACCGGGCCAAGCAGAAGGAATCGGAGGAGATGATCCGTAAGCTGGAGAAGAAAGGTGAGAGGTCACAAGATTGCAGGGTTAACTGGGAGGATGTTTATACTAGTGTCTCTGAACACTCAGGGTAAAAAGCCCAAAAAGATGCAATTCCACAGGAGACTGCGCTAGTGTAGAGTGACGTTCTCCAGCTGTGCTGCTCAATCCAAAGTTTAATCGCATAATGTGTGCCTTTTTCTTCATGCTTAATTTCCTCCTTCTCCTCTCCTCTCTACTCTTACATCCGTCTCAAAAAGCATTAGATGAGAAACAGATAAACTTGGCGCTACTGGCCATTGATAGGCGATATCTTTGTGGCTATGGACTCGCGATCAGGCGCGGCAATGTTGAGCGCGGAAGTATATATCTGTCTGTCTGCTCGGCCATATCTTGGCCTGCTGCGAGGCGAGGCCCTCGGCTGGCCATCAGCGTGTGTGTCGTGGCCAGCGGCAATGTCGTATCGGCGGCCCGGTGTGTGTCATGTGTGTGTGTATGCGCTCCCACGGTTCAAAGTATTATGCGGTCCCGGAATAATGCGAGAGCAAAGGGGCGGGTGCTGGGCTGAAGATGATGTCGGATCAGAGCACCGACTCTGAAAGCGAGTGGGGAGAAGCGAAGGTGAGGAAAAGTTCCAACCGAGCTTGGATATTGCGGCAACCCCTGTAAGCAGCCTGAGCTGAAGCGACGTTTGATGGCATGAGACTAGCAGACTTACGCTGCAAGCAGCTATCCTGCTGCACAGTTGAAAAAAATCCTTATTCTTTCGTATTTGTGCTTGGAGATTGTATCTCGTTTTTTTTTTTTTAGTGTCGAAGTGTACTTTCTGTCCTGGGTAAATTGTGTTTTCCTCTCAATCTGGCTTATGACTGTTGAGGTTCAATAGTCCTATTAAATTTCACCCGTCTCTTCAGGGTCACTTAGTGTTTGATGAACTCTTGTGGAACAATTTTACTCAGATGTAATAAAAAATCACTTTGTAGCCATCGTGTGTTTGTTCCATGTAAATACGACAGCATCACGTATGCAGAAGAAATAGATTTTGTGAAGGACAACTGATATTTGAAACTAAAAGTAGCAAGTGATCTCATGCCGGAAATGCAGAAGGAAAAGATCTGGGCACAGTCTGTGGTTATCTTCTGCCCTTCCAGCTGCATGCTGCTGTCTGAACATGGAGCTCAGGAAGTTTGAATTGCAGAAGAAACATGCAGGTGGAGCATCCGGGAGCTCTTATGCTGGAGACCATAGCGTCGGGTATCGGCTAGATGGGCAGAGTGTAATGCCGATGCAAACGTATGTCGATCGGTACAACAGCGAACATTTGGCGAAATCAGTGTGCTGCTGTGCTGGTCACGAGGAACATGCTTCACTTGAGTTTTCCATTTGTACTCTTTGTCATCTACCCCTCACCATTTCCTGGGAAATATTGTTCTTCTCTTTCTATTCTATTTATCAGCAGGTACAATTGATAGCTTCTTCTCTGATTCCGTTTACGCGGGCAGCAGTAATTTCCTGGAAATACAATGCATATTCAAGACCTCTTTAGCGCAGTGTCCTCTCATGGGAGCTCACGTAAAGCAGCTCTTTATCATCAGTTGTTATCTGCGTAAACCAAAAGGCGTGTGCCATCCGTCTTCCCAGATGGTTTAATGTAAATACTAAATAAATAACTGTTTCTTTTGGTTAAATGTAGATACTAGTCACCACCATCACATTGTCTACATCATCATGTATACGAGACAGCAAATGAGAGTCAAAAAAAACTGTCAAGCTGCTAATGGTTTTCCAGGCTGATATCAACATGTCTCATTCTTTATGAATGCAATAGCTCTGGAACTCCTTGAGAAAATTTCGTGGTCAAAGTGGACTCAGATGTGCAGATTTCTCATAATTCAGTGATTAATGGTCTATGGTCAAAGGTTACTGTGATGTCTAGAAACAAGTTTTCTCTGGCTGTAACTCAGAGGTCCTGCAGCTAATTCAAGTTCAGAAATGGCTTAATTTGTTTTCTTTATTCATTTTAACCCAAGATCCTCCTCTCTCATATTTTATTGGGTCTGAACAGATGGATGTTAAACTGGGACATATAACTTTGTGAATAAGTAATTCCTGATTAATTTTAATATCTCCTCAGACTCCATGTGGTGTGAACTCTGACTCCTGGTTTGTTATATATCATTTTATCTTTAATCATGATCCTCACTGTATACAAAGGCGCAGCTTTCAAATTCATCCTAAAGTGTTCAGACACTTGGGTGCTGTGACGAGCAGGATTCTTGACCACAAGATGTGCCGTATTTTGCGCCTTCTCTGCCTCTCTGGGGTGACTCATCTGTCATATCTCCAAATTATAAAACAGTAATCGCAGCTCATGGCTGAAATAGTAGGTAATACATGGCCTCTGGGCGTAACCCCTCACCATCCACCTCATCTGTCATCTTTAAAAGGCCTTTCAGTCCAAGTGTGTATGGGAAATCTCCTTGGCAGTAGTTTGTGTTCAGATGCTTTTTTGTCGCTCACTCACCTCCCGTCTCCACTTTTTCCTCTTTGCTGATGTATCATGAAAGGACTTTGGTTTTAAGTGGGATCTCTTTGTTCAGTCACTTCAGGATCATCCATACCAGAGGCCAGTTGTTTCATAAATAGAATCTGTTATCGGTATCAGCATTCGCTTGTCAGGCTGTCATATACATACATATTTATCACCAGCGTAATCTCATGTCTATTTTTGTTAAAGGCATCCGTCTGGACAGTGCGGGTTTTCTGTGTTGGTGGTGAGCCCTGCCTCCATCAATTCAAGACAGACCTCAAGTTTCCAGAGGCCAACCATCGCGCTGGACGGGCGGACGGTCTTTATATAACACGCAGGCAAGACAAGCGAATCGTGATTCGTACTCATTTCAAACTTGCAGCACACTGGTCTGGTTTATGTGGTAAGAAATGAAGATATTCTGTCTTCATCACACCTGAATCTCGTTTCTGTAGCATGAATCTCGAATCACACAAGGTGCTTCGAATATGTATCAGATGTTTGTTGATAGTTACTTGTCTCAAAGGCAGAACAGATAGAATATTTTAGGTAAATTGTTTGAAAGAAAGACAAGCGGTATTTGCCTGGTGTGCGCAAGCAACTCGTCTTGACTGCAGTTCATGCATGTCCAAACATCATTGGGTCAATTATTGTGTGTTATTATCAGTAGTTTAGGGCGATCACACTTGTAGCAATATCTCTTTCCTTCTCGTGCTGCTGGTATTTGGCGATTCATTTAGCTAGTATTGTGTTATCTTTTTGTTTAAGGGATCGTCACATATCATAATGGTACCCAGAATAGTTATTATCTTTGGGGTCTGCAATATCACCTTATCAGATGTATAGTCTCGCGCCTTATCAGTAATAACATCTCAACTCGGCGAGAGAAAGTCATGCCAGCTTTTGGTAGTGATCATGGTGATCAGGGTTAAACTGGCAATGGTGCATCTTTTCCACTTAAGTCTGCTGTCTGTTGTCATCCGACAACATGTTGCCCGGGCACTCTCCATTTGCTATCAACTACTCTGACACTGGTGTTTGAAACTCACCAGGCATACTGTACTATTACAGGCAAATACTCAGAGGATAGTGATGCAGCCTGTCCTCCAGTTGCTGGCCTTGGATCCCAGACACTTAAACTGTAAAGGTGGTCATCATTCACTCTGCATGAATTTTTTGCACAGATTGCTTTTTTTTCATCCCTCAAAGGGCCTCGCTTCGTCTCAGAGGAAACAGGCTCATCAATGTGGCGTGGCATGGTCTGCACTTCACACCTAGTAATTCTCGCTCAAAATACTGGTGGGGAACGCAATTCGCCGCCGGTGTCCTCAGTCGGCTAGCTCGGTATGGAGGTGTGTCCTGCCAGAAATCGGCAGTGTCAGCAGCATTCAAGCACAACACAGGCCCCTTGATCTTTCCTTGGCACCTACAGTACTATCACAAAGACAAAAAAAAAACTATCACCAGTCTTGCGGGTGGTATCCTTACTTTAAAACCTCGCTCCCTCCTTTCCCATCATTCCACCTTCTGCTCATCACCCTCGATTCTTCGCATCTGCGTCTATCAACACGCTCATCTTTAATCATTCAGCCCGTCGCCGCTTCTTTGTCAGCCTGCCACACCTCTGCGTCCGTTTCATGTATGCACGTACACACCTCTTGACCGCACATGTACACATACAGGGACAGTATGCAGAGGACATTCATCAACACAGTGCGGAAGAAGCTGTCTGCTGCCTAATCAGACTTTGATCTGCTGTCTGTTGAAAAGCCTCGACCTGGCTGGACTTTGACATTTTGGTTCTGGTAAAGTAGCCTGACCGTACCTCCCCCTAGTTTTGGCAGTAGTGAGGCGTATATCATCAGTATCCATGCAATGGGTTAACAGCCTCTTGGCTATATGTAATATCTTTGCGGTTGCTACGCAGCGGCATTCTATAACGGCCACTCTGTGTGTTTCTGCTCGCGCCATCCGCAGACGCGCTGCCATCTTCTCCTCATCGCAACCATGGCACTCAACGCGATGGTAAGATCACTGTGGCGTCAGTCTGCCTCATTGAATGAAGTAAATCATTACTGCCCTGAGGGTGTATTCTAACGTCTTGTCTTGTAAGCACAATGATGGCTGAAGCTGTTAATACTAATGTTGGCTACGTGGCAACAGCAAAAACTTACATGTAGCACATTTATCACATATAATCAATTAATTCAGGTTTTTGGAACATAAGTTGGTAAGTTTAAAATACGCTGTGGAGTTTTTGCACATTACCAACTAATGTCCTCGGTTTGAGTCCAGCTAGGGTCCTTTATGGCATGTCATTACCTATCTCTCTTCCTCCACAATTTCCTATCATCTTCTATATCTTAAATCTTTCTTCTTCTTCTTAAACCTCAATCATTTCTACCACCAACATTTGTATACACAGTCTTTTTCAGAAACTTCAAATTTGTGCAGATCATTATCACGGCTGGCCTCAGCACAGCATTGCTCACCCGTAGCTCTGTGCTTGGGTGTGGCGAGCCAAGCTTGGCAACGACTCTTTCCAGACTCAGCCAGAATATACATGAAATGTCTTGGGTATCGAACATAGCTGATCGAGGTTGCCAAACAGGAAAAAGTTTCCTAACGGAAAAATACCCCTTAGCCTCATTTGCCATGATGAATAGAACAGTACAGACAGTAATACTTTCATGATCTTGCCCTGTAGGGGTGGTCTCTATCATCTTGACCTATAATTGCAGTTTGTATAGAGAGGTATTTTTAGTTTTACAGTTTTGCAGATTTTGAAGAATCAGCACAAAATGGTTGTTAAGTCATCTCCTCTTTGTGATTATTGGTAAAATATAATATCAGTAAGTATGCTAATTTAAAAGTAAAATCTCGGCTTTATTTAGAATATCATTATACTACATCAGCATATACAATTAAAAATTCATGTTCAAGCTACTCAGCCGGCTGCATTGTCCTGTTCTTCCATATTAGCAACTTAGATTTCTGTGTCCCCTCGACTATAAGCAGCATGCAGTCCTCTGATAATCAGCATTTTTCAGGCTTGCTGCCCTCCAGTAGTTCAAGCTGTATGTGGTTTTGTCACTTTCTCAATATCATCCGTGTGGTCCAGGGCCAGCGGTGCGTGAGCTGGAGCTCGGGTGAGCAGCGGTCAGTGGAGGTGGAAAAGCCGCGCTGCGCCTGACTCGACGGGGCAGTTGGAATCCGTCCATCGGCGCTTCGAACTGGGAGGCCAGCCAGGCCGGTCTGGGCGGGCTGTTTTGACGCGGAAATCGAGGTAATCAATCATTGCGAATTGCAAAGCTAAATAATGCTCGGTCTGTGATAGTGCCTGTGTGTTTAAAATCTGTTTGCTGGCTGGCGAACCTCGAACGGGTGAGTGTGTGTTAGCAACCTATGACTATCCGCTCGGCTCAACTGTCCTCAGGACCATGATTCTGCAAGTGAGAAGGGGCAAGTGGTGAGCTGTATGTTGAAGACAGTGCAGAGCGTCCGGCCAAACCACCTGCGAGACGGCATGACCGCACATCGAGGAACACGCTCTCTGCTGGGTCACATCACCACCGTCTCCACACGTGCTCTCCCTACATCTTGCCATTTGCAGCTGATTAAAAACAAAACTCAGCCTCGAGACTCCTCCTTTCCTCTTGCAGACCTCTCTCAATAGAAGATTTGGAAAGAGTGGCTCAGCAAACCCATCCTGGGACAGTGAACATAGAACTCGTCAGGGGTATGTCTGGGTGGTGGAGGTGTGGGCCTTTTTGTGGCCTCATAGGTATTGCACAGTGTGTCACACTATCACTCGTTCAATATCATTTCCTTCTTCTTCTCCTCAGGGATCCAAGAGATACATAAAAGTTTCAGCAAAGCTGAGACAATTCTCTTGAGATCAACTGTGAGAAAAAGGCTCAATTGTGACACTCGCCTCGGAAAAGCGTCCACTGGCTCCGCAGCTGCACGCCATTGCATTACAGCCTCTGGACCACCGTGATGATTGCAGTCAGGTAAGTCCGTGACACCTCAAGGTCCCTCATTTCCTTTCCAGTTCCCCTTACTTTTGGAATTTTATGTCTGGTCTTGTAAATCAGAGCCCGTGATTAACAGGTAAAGACAAAGGAAATGGTGAAATCGATTTTTATAATTTAGTATATAAAGTTGTCAAGTGAGGCAGTTCGGGAATGGGGTTATCAATCCAATTGAAGTTCAGCAGGTCACCTCAACGAAGTTTTAAAGGGACCTCTTTCCTGTACAAACTCTTGTGTTGTACCTGGACTCACATCAGTGCCCAGTGCTTTTGCTTTGAGGGACCCTCTCCAGAAAGCCACAGTGCAGTCCTGTAAGCCTGGGTGCAAGTGGTTGTCGGCCCAATGATAATTGTGGACTGTGGACAGATGGGCCAATGCTTCTTGGAAATTGTCAGATCGGATTTAAAGACCCGTACTGCACCATAGATCGTCTTCAAATCTTGCAGTTACCAATCAATGTGTGTGTTGGTGGCGAGCTGGCACACCCAGATGGGCTCTCCTGGCTCAATGCCTCTGCATGAACTTAGCAGGCCTCTGTGCACATTGACTCGAGGGGTCAGGGAATTTAAATTAAATCTTCTCTCCGCTGATTCCGGTTTGATGTCTTTGTGTTTCCTCAAGCGTGGTCTGTCTCTACGTCCTTGCTTAATCAACCTTATCTTTCTCCTCCTTTTTCCTGCTTCTCTCTCTGCAAGGTGACATGAGAAGTTATTCTTTATGACCAATCAGTTGTTCGACTCTTTCCTTTCACTTCCTCTGAAAAGATTCCTCCTCCTCCTAAAGTGCTTCTCGTAGAACAATGAGGCCCGGACTGCAGTGTCTCAACAGCATAAAGCGCCCATATATCTCTTACATAGATCCAGAGTGGCGTGACCTCTCTGTGCAGGCAGATATCAGATGGTGCTTTCAGTGGGGTGATAGAGAGAAGAGGCAGTTCAGATGCACCTGGGTCCTCAGGCAGGATCAGATTTTGATATCGGTGAACTCATTTGTTAATTGTCCTGTTGCACTCACTCACTCTCTCTCTCTCTCTCTCTCTCCTCTCCTCTCCTCTCCCTCCTTCTTTTTACTGTCCTCTCTCGTTTTCTTAATCCACAGTGAGGCAGGAGAAATCAGGAGGCTAAGAGGAGATTGCCAAGCTAGAAGATTACTCACTCAAATTCAGTAAATGACTAAGCTAGTGTTGCATCTGATCATAATTCAAGTGTTAAGTGAAAGTTTGAGGTGTCAAAGAACACTAGTGCGATCGCTTGAGTTAATACCCCAAATCCTCTGTGTTTTGCAGAACTATCTTTGGAGCTGTATTTGTATGTTATCACGTTTATTAACTTTGGGGGTTTTCCTAAGCGACCTTGAATGAACAGACAACTCCTCAGTGGATAATACTATCCTGTCTTTTAAATCAGGACGAATGCAGCCCTGATTGACCTCTTCTCATTTTTGGATCACTGTCCAAGTTTATCAAAGGGCGATTACACAATAATCAAATGAATGAGCTCAAAACAAGTCTGTTCTGTAAAATCCTACGTTGTTGTCAGCTGTGTCTAAATCTCCTGCTGCTACTCAATTTTACAGATATGTGCAGTTGACATAGATACCTTCATCAGGCCAATGAACAGACTGAGGGAGGCAGAATCCAGGGAGACTTTTGAATCGCGATGTCATGTGGCATGTTTCATGTTGAAAAGTAATACTGCAAATCCTGTCTAATCCAATAATACATCATAACACAAACACAGTGGTAGTGCTGCGTTATTTGACGAGTATGTGGACAGATTTTCATAACTTTATTGAAATCATTTGTGCTAAGTGCCCCCTTCAATCATGAAATTGTTCCAACATATATAATATTAGTAAAGAAGCATGATATTTATTTTCAATTATTAGTATCACACGACTCAGCCTTGTTGCTTGGTGGCTTCAAACTGTATTGGGAGATCATCATGTCTGCGACTCATCTTTGATCATAAGAGCAGCTGTTATGAATTCTGATTTCAAAAGATCAGTTCGGCTTTAACAAATGACCCTTGCACCTCTTTGATCTTTCAACAACTCTGAAATCTCAGCACTGTGGGGAGTTATCGTACAAACTGTGAGAAGTCTTACAGATCAGAGCTTCACATGTAATAGGCATTTGTATTTGTCTTCAGAGAAACACTAACATCACCTTGTGAATCGAGCCGTCCTACAATAATGAGCGAAGAGGAGCCTATATAAGAAAAACATTGCTAGTCTTTGACAGACATTATAATCATATAACAAGATAATTTTAAAAAGTCATACAGTTTAAATGTTTCGCCCAAAAAAGCAAATAATCCTTAGTTAAAATATTTAAGCTGCAATCAATATTTTATCTTAAACAACAATTGGTCCAAACAATCCTTGTAATCAGAATGGATTGCTCTCAACGATGAACCCGCAGACAACTGTCACCTAATTTTGCAGTTCTGGCTCTACACACATCTTTTAACTCTTGGCATCTTGTTTTTGGTTTTGTTTTCACAACATGTCTGTTTCAGTTCAGTTTCTACCCACTCTCATCAGCCCTTTCTATAGTCTACCTGCCCAGTACTTAGGCTAGTGAAAGAGAGTGGAGCCATAGTGAGATATTTCTCGCTCAAGAGCTGGTGCGTGATCCAGCAGAATAAAGTAGATAGCAGTATTTGGTGTCAGCAGAGACAGCTTTTACTCCGGCTTCCAACTCATGCGTGACTCATGAAAAACAATCGAAAATATCACTCAATATTGCCAAGCCCAGTTGAATCACGGGAATATTATACAGAAAATACAAAATTATTAACAAAGAAATTAATAATCTGTAATAATCCAGATGGTAATAATTCTGCCACTTCTGCCTGTTTATGGGTGTGCATCTTTTTGCACTCGGACATTGTGTACTCTCTTATCTGCACAATCACTCTCTTCCCTCAGAACTACGAAGACAAACTCTAACGGCGGCTGGTCGTGCGGGCTCCGGCCAATCAGCCATCTGGCAGTCAGCCGGTGTGTTCGCTTCCACCAGATATCAATCAGCCTGGAGCCGCATTGTCGAATCACAAGCAGATTACAGTTTCCCTGAGTGAGTCTAGAGTGTGTTCTGCACAATTAAACATAGCTGGTAAGCCCATTCTACAGCCTCATCTCAACCCCACATTCACGGCCCCAAAGCTAGTCACAGTGCCATCACACCCCTCGGTTTTCTAGCTGTTTGTCACTGTATAATAGTAACACAGGCGCAGTGGATTGAAAAGAGGTGGGTTTGAGCATATATTGTCGTCCCTCGTGTATCTTCATCAATTTCTTTCAAGGCACTTTGTAATATCACTCGAAAACGGATATCCTCTTTTGTTGAGGAAAATTTATGTATTAAGTTGTAGAACATAGTTGCTTTAACTGTTGTGTGTTTCCCTCAATATGAAACAACGAAAACACATTTTGCCTCGGTTATGTGGCGTTTAAATCATTCCAGGCGTAAAGATCGCAAAAGGACAGTAGCGGTTATCCTGCTTATTGTTTGTACTCGTCATTTGTAGCCCGGCAGCAGAGGACAGCTTAAAGCACAGCAGACAGATCCATTTTATCGTAAATTGTCCTGTTGTTAGTATCGTCAGCGGGCCATTCGTTCTCGTTGAGTATTGTGACACTGTTGACTGTTGAAGTGACCCATCGGCTCTCAGCTAGTCGTGCCTCCCGACTTCATACACGGGCCTCATACACGCATGCTTTTCTTTACTCAGGCGATCAGTGTCACTGCCCCTTGCCTGCTGCCGTGGCAACACTGGCCAGCTATTTAAAGGCGATCCAGAACTTCAAGTCTCTTCTTGAACGGCCGCTTGCATGAGGGGTGTGTGTGTGTGTGTCTAGTGAAGATGGTAGGATGGATGATAAAATTAAACAAGTAGAATAACTGCTCAACATGCCTCTTCCATATGCTGAATACTGTATTAGTATGTGCACTTTGTTCTGATATGTGGGTGTGTGTGCATGTTGGCTATTACAATGTGCTGTTAAAAGTTTATCAACATAGACCTATTAATAACAATTACATATGTATATATGTGTGTGTGTGTGTGTATATATATATATATATATATATATATACATATATAATATATATATAATTATTTCTCTTTGTAAGTAGGACAACAGCTGATGACGAATATTATATTTATTATCACACCCTTTCTTTCCTATTGGTTTACACTCTTCTTTCATTATAAAGAAAATCACCTGTCCTGCCATGGAAATAATATCACGGCATCAATTCAGTTCAAGGGTCTGTGTTACTAGCAACAACAGCAGAAGCACTACAAAGCTGTGCAGAGAACAAGTTCTACCTTTACTCCATCCATCATCCTCAGATCATTACAGGGCATTATCTCAGAGATTAGAGATACTCTTTCCTGAGAGTGGGGGTGGTGATGGGGTGGGGGGTGTAGTAGAGCTGAGGAGCTCATCAAGCGGAACAGCTTGCTGCTTTTTGCTAATGACCTCCAATCCTGGTTAAAACATCTATGAAAACCACCTGAATGGTTCATATATTAGAAATGAAAAACAGCCGGTCTATTTCTAAGTGCGATATTTTCTCTCCTGAAAGAGCTTTTGTTTTCTGCTCCTTTGCTCATTCTCCTCCCTTCCTCCCATTTGGCACCCAACTATACTATCAAAACCATCAATTGCCTGCTAAGGTGTGTGGCAGGGGTTGTAGAAAGTCTGACTGTCTCATCGTGCTCCTTCTGCTCCAGTTTGATCGTTTACAGTCTGAATCAGCAGAAGCAGCAACTGCTGGTGCAGCCAGTGCTCATGGGTGGCTACATACGGCTGTGTGGCGCCTGTCAAACCGGTCAGCACACACTCACGCTGTCATGGATGCAGATATGTGTCATGGTGTGCAAATTTACACCTAACTCCAGCTCTGTCAGTAATCTATTCATCCTTAATTTGATTTCCTTGCTTTGCTCCTATTTTGCCATGATCTCTTGAAATTTTGCTCATGCTTTGCTCATCACACCATCATATTGGGTCTTGTTTTGGGAGCCCTTGGGCGGTATATCAGTTTCTGAATTATTATGTGTCATTGTTTTCTTTCTTGGCGTTTATCATGCGCCCCGCACATGCTATCCTGAGATCAGACCTCTACTCTTAAAGATAAGGATGCAGCCAATATGTTCTTTCATGTTACTTCATGTGTGTGCAGACATGCACACCCCATCTGTAGTGTCTTTGAAGTGGTCTTATCTTCCTCCAGCATTCCTCTCCCGCAGCAGGAGGATGGGAGGCAGTGGGCTTGAGGTGAGTGGTCAGAGAGGGACCAGAGGTAGCTGGGCGGAAACTGCATCTAAAAGCCCAGTTGGTGTTGAGGTGCAGGGCAGGTGGAGTGGATCCTGAATATTGAAAGCTTCACCCAGGGCTTAATATTTACTCATGCTGCACGAAAGGAGAGGATATGGAATACAGGTTAGCACCAGTTTAATACCATGGCGGACAAAGCAAATTCTTTAGAAAGCATCTTGGCACAGGTCCTGTAGCCAGAGTTCTCTTAGTTTTGGAACGATTACGGTCTCACATGATTGCAGATATTCTTGCAATCATCATCAACCTGTGAAAAGCTATTTAGATATTTTATATTTCTCATAAGTGTGGTCAGAATTCCTATTTCAAAGATCTTTTCTCATCAATCTACAAGAAAGCTCTATCAGAGTTTCCAAACTCCCAGTAAGGGTGTGATATCAAATATCAAGCATGTCATTGCAGTAATATCTGTACTCTTGTAAATGCGGTCTAGCCTAAGTTTTTCTGTGTCTTTACTCAAATGGCCAGATTCAAATGGATGAATAATGAAACTCAGATAATGATTTCTGCCTTGAAAAACAGTGATCCTCAACGATCTGGTTGTCGAATCAATTTCATCGTATCATCGGTCATTCGTATCGCCAATAGCCTCATCCCTGATTGATATTTTGACATTTCATATCGCTTTAATGATGTTAAATATCTCTCTTTCCTCCTCACGATTCATCCTCAACTAAATTTGACATTTCTGTGCTTCTTACTTTAAATATTCTCTGACATGAATTTATACAAGTAAGGCTCAGTTGGATTCATGATCGAAACAACTCAATCCGAATCATTGTCTGCCGCAGGGCTTTACTGTTTCATTCATATCCAGCTTCATTTCCATTATCAATGTTCAGGATATATCAAATGATACGGTATGTTTACTTTAGGGACTTGCGCCTGGTTGGTCAGCATATTATGCCTTAGTCTGCATAATTCGCGAAGCCGTCTGTCATCTGAAGTACTCAGCAAAACTCAAAAACATGTTTCGGCCATATGTCATGGTGATCCTCTCTCTCCTCTCCTCTCCTCTCTCGAGTATAATACATTACTCCTTTTCTCCTTGCATTCTGTGGTAGCGAGTTGTGTTTTATGCAAAGAATGAATGACAGTCATTTCACTCAAACTATACTATGACTTAGCAAATTGGTTTAGAAATATTCTCTTCTTTAATGACGGTGAAACTAACTGATCTCAGAGCCACTTTAAGTATGAGACAGACATGGTGTGTATATATCGTATCCCACCCACATGTTTATGTCCACCCTCTCAGGTAGTACAGCCGGCCTGGTCTGCAGATTCCTCTGCGTCCTTCTCTCTCAGTGTTTAGCTAATCTCGGCTTAGATGCACTAACTTCTGTACACGTGATTGTTCCCCAGTGTTGATGGGGGCATGAGCTTCTTAAAGAGACCGTTTGTAAAGACATTTGAAATGTCATCTGTTATGTCCTCAATTTGGCAAGGCACTAAGCCCTTTTCCCTCTGCAGTGTCCACTGATCTGTAATAGCTAATAACGCTGCATGAGCCACTGAAAATAAATCTTTGGTACTTCAATAGATACTAAAAATCGACCAATGGCCTGTGATCCTCCTTAAGGTGAGAAGTTTATTTCAGAATCACAGTCAGCGTATTTCTTATTTTCAAGGCGGTAGCAATGTGAGCTGTTTCCATGCAAGTACAGATGACTGTTGTGTACTGATGCTGCTTTCAGTGGCGGATACTATTAATGAAGCCTCATTCTTTCATGTGGCCATTTTATTTCATCTTAATGTTGAAATGTTATAAACAGACCACATTTGTAGTGACAGTTTTAAAGCCATCAATATCAGTTACCATCCTCCTCTCTTTTCATCTCTATATACTTGCCCTCTCTTTGTCTCTACTGTGTTCCTTATTGGTCTATCTCTTGTTCTGTGTCTGTTTCTCTCTCTCTCTCTCTCTCTCTCTCTCTCTCTCTCTCTGAGATCTCAAAGCCAAGCCTGTTTTATTTTTTCTTCCCGGGGCATGGTCCTCAGTTTTGCGACTCTCTTTTATGTGCTCCTCTTTCCCTAGGCCCTTTGATGTGTCTGTGGATTCGTTGTATCATTCCATTTGGATGAGCTCACGGGCCTTGATGCGCGAGCCGCCATGCCGCGCTGCGTGTACACACCTCTCACTCTCTGTCTTTTATCACTGGGGCCAGGCATCACATGCGGCGTACCGTTAATCTGTTGTCAATCTTTTCCGCCGCTTATCTTCCGTCACTCCCATCACAATTCACCGTACCCTGCCTCAGAAAGAATATTTGCATAAGCGTTCGGTCTCTATCTGTGTGCTTATTCAATGTACAATATGTGTGTGTGGTAACATGAATGCTCATACACAGTATCTGTATAATCAGCATATCATCTTTGGTGGCTCACAGGCCTCGTATTGGCATTGTGTGGTCAGGGTGAATCAAGCGCGCTCCTCACCTCCTGTATCACCCCTGAGGCGGCTGGATGGCGAGCTCCTTCACCCTCTCTACTTTCATGCTCCTCTCCTCCTCCTCCCTTTGAAGCTTGGCCGTTTTAGGATTGAGATGAGAGGACGACTTCCTCTTTGCATAGAGAAGGCATCTTTGAAAATTTGGGCCTCTCCTTCCCGCCTCCTGACCAGGGTCATTTAAACCAACGGCCGCCCTGGCGCTGGCACTCTCCTTCTTTCTCACCTCCTGGCCTCCCTGGCTCTCCTTTTCTCTGTCCTCTCATCTCACCCCTCATATACATCTCTGTGTGGTGACCTCGCTGTCTCGCTCTATGTTGACCCACCGCATTCAGACACACCTCACATACACACGTTATTCTCCCGAGATGCTAGAGGTACCATCAGCATTTCTCTCCTCCAGTTTAAGAGCATAATATGTTTCCAATCTGTCACATGCTTGATTGGCTACTGATCGATTTTTTCTGTGTCCTCAGAGGTGTAGGCCCTCTCCAGCCAGTGCAGTCATTCCTTGATGCGGATTGTCAGTCACACTCGGAGTTTGGGACTCTGGCTCACGAACAAGGCCGTATGCCGCCGTGCCTTTGCCTTCACGTGCGTAGTTCGGTAAATCTCTCTAGTAGACACACCCAATTCATTTCTGCTCTGCCTTTCGATTTAAAACTCATATTTCTGTGACATCCTCTTTTCCATCTTCCTATCTGCATATCATCTCTCCACATATGCTTTGTGTCTGTCTGGAGAGTCGGTCGTACCTCCAGACTGATCAATAATTGCAGAGTACACAAAATTGGGAGAAAAAAAAACCATTTCTTTGTGGTTTGATCGACATGAGAGAGACCAAGAGTGATACCGCTTCAGACAGAAGACACTATACTCGACTTCTGCACATTTCTTTTTCAATCCTCAACCTGTTCTTTGCTTTTTTTTATTGCCTCCTTTTACTGTCTCCTCTGTCTTTCTCTGTTTCTGTGTTTTCTCATTAGTGTTCTCTCCTATTGACACTTATAATTCTATTTTAACTGTAGGAGTGATGATTAATCATTTAACGCTCAATTGTGAACTCACAGATGTGTTTGTGGCGTTCGTGCCATTTTCTCTGTTTTTCTCATTCAATACGCAACCTCGAATTGTATGTGTACAATTTCACGTTAAGTAATTATCGTGTCACGCAGCAACTCACACACGCCGGCAGTCGCCACTGCTTTTGTGACACTCAGACCCCCAGCCACGTTGCAGCAGACTCAGTAGCAGTGGTTGGCCTGCTAATAGTGGTTTGGTATCTCATCAGCCACTGGCCAAGAATTCATTCATCCTCCTGCCTGCTCTGTCCACAGGGAATGAGTATCCATACACTGTTAAAATTATTATTTCGAGGGCGGGCACGGCACGCGATACGTCTCACCTCTGGCAAAAAAAAGCATCCACAGCGGTCATTTTTCTTGTCTGTCTTTGTTCATTAAGCGGGAAAGCGAGGTCTTGGAAGGTTCAGCAGCTGCTGTAGTAGATGTGAAGCTACATGGCAGTTATTGTCTGTGCTGCCTATAATATTTTCTCATGTTATTTGAAGTTGAAGGTTGAACAGTTGCACATTGATTTTGTGTTTTGTGAAAATTACTCAGTACATGCCTCCTGTTTTCATTGAGGTCAACACTAATATCAATACCATGTACAGTAGGGGACAGGAGTGCCAAAGTTCATTTTATTTTGAGTTTTGCAATTATGTGATGAGTATTATATATAAAAACAATACCTGTTTTGTTTATCTTGGTCTAAAAACATATATTTCATTTCTTTAATTCTTTTAGTTATCCTCAGTTGCTCTCAGTGGAGCATTTAAAATAATTTTTAGTATTTATCACAGTGTTATTATTTGATTTATTCTCAATCTTAGAGTGATGAATAAATGAATTCATTCTCTCTATCTCCTTGGAAGAACTTACCTCTATTTTGCTTATTTATCTCATACATACAAGAACACATATTAAAATTAATAAAAGTGCAGTATGACTGAGTTAGTTAAAATAAATACAGTAGTTACCATATAATTTCTGTACCAAGTTTTAGGGGCTATGTATTACATTAAAGACTTAGAAGCAGTCTCATGTGATGGTGGTTAAAGTATGAAATCTCGATGTATAAGTGATATAAATGAATGTCCTTAATGATGTACATTAACCCCTCGCTCCGTCAATAGTGTCATATGACAAACACGCAGTAAAATGGAAATGTTTCGCAGCAGGCACATGCGGCATGACCATTCGCGTGAAGATCATCCCGTCGTCTAAGGCAAATCATGTGTGTTATTAAAGCGGCCGCCCGGGATCACTGGTCACAATTGTATGGAAGCTTAAAGGAGCTCATATCAAATCTCTGGTATAATCTACCAGACATTTTATTATTGTCGGCTTAAAATCATTATGTTAAATAACCTCGAATTGAACCTCACTCATGTCAGTCTTTTCTCTCCTTAATTTCATTTAAATGTTATTTTTGTGACTGATTTCTCAGACATTCAGTAAGTCGGCTATACGGCCTGTCTCAGAACTTCTCAGGTAGTTTTGCAAAATACCCCCTTCATACTCTGTGCCTACCTCTAACTCTGTCACTTTTTTTCTGCCTTCATCCATCCACCAAGCCCCCGCGCCCGACAGCACACTCGTCCACCACCACCCTACCACCACCACCACACACACACACACACACACTCTGTCGGTCCAGAAGCGACAGGTACTCATTGTACAGCGTGTGATGTGTTGTGGCTGGGCCTCTGGCGCTGAAATACGGCAGCTCTCGGTGGGCACCATCCTCTCCGTGCCTCAATCACATCTGGCGGCCTGGCGGCTCTTGCCCGCTCAATAGCATCAGCAGCATCACCATGGAAGGCCTCTTTACCACATGGTGTGTGAAGTAGGTTGATAGATCATGAACTTTATGCTAAAAGACTCATTGGCTGTAATAAAACCGCGTAATAAGTGGTCATATAAAATATGCAAAAGCGTCATTCAGCATGAAAGAGATTGTCTCTTGTTGTGTGCAATTCATTTGCTAGTTCGTGTCAAGAGATAGCACTAGGATTGTCAGCCTCATTCTGTGCAGGCGAGACAGTGACTCACGGCAGCCTCTGCATCCATCCTGCCTCTGCTTCCTTCTGGAAATCACTTTATAGCTGCTCAATGCTGAAGGTTCTGCAAAATAAGTTTCTATCTTGCTTTTGTATCAACAAGAAATTCTGGATTTCTGGCCTGCAATTTGCATTTCTGTAGCTATAGATTACTTCTGTCTCATGTGTGTGTTTGGTTTGAAGGGATGGAGAGCCAGTTGGACAGAGCCAGGGAGGCCAGGGGCAGCAAGATCCAGCAGGCAGCGTGGCACTGGAGCAGTTCGAAACGACAGGTGGTGGGCTCGCCTCTGGGGGCTTATGCTGACATGGAAACTCCAGGTCAAGTATGCACACACACATGTGGGCATGGCACACTCTCAGATACTCACAATGCAAGCTGGTTAACACTAAACTCATGTACATTCTGTATCGTGTTCTCATGCTACTTAGTCTGCTGCATATTTTGTGTTCCGTTGTGTGCAAATATGGTCTCATGAGCACATACACACTTTTACTAACCCCTTCATGCTTTTACCACAAGGTGCTGGCTTCTCAAATCGTATCAGACAATGCAGACACACACATACCCGCCTACTGTATTTTGCAGTTGCAGGGCTACGCTCTGGCCACAGATGCAGCCAAGGCGCCCACGCTGGCTGTGCTTGAATTCCACTCCGTGTCTCTCCATCTGGCTCCCTCCCTCTCCCTCACCCCTGCCCGTCCTGTAGTCTGCCATTAGGCCTCTCATCCTATCACGGGTCCTTCTCCCAGCACCTTCTTAACTCTTTATACTGAAAAATCCGCCATGAAACCAAAACCTCCATAGTGATCATCCTTAGGCCCATTTTTTTTCACTCACTTGTATACAGAAATGAATGAAATGATTTATAATACTGTCTCATTCAAGCGGGTGCATTTCGATCCTCCGCTATCACATTGACCTTGCTTTCCTTTCAGTGGGTGTGGCGTGGGCTGGTCAGGTTTTGATGGAGAATGGGTCACTTGCATTAAGCAGCCAAACTATCGTTAATCCTCACAGATGGCCACCATGCCTCAATCTCTTTGGAGATTTCTCCGATCGATGTGCTGCATTCGGCTATCGAAGCTTCAGATGATGTCTTCTTAAGTCAGTTTAGCTATAGGCGTTTATATTAAGTATTTCATTGCTACTCGTACTCTCTGTGTGTGTGTGTGTGTGTGTGTGTGTGTGTGTGTGTGTGTGTGTGTGTGTGTATGCGCTGGCAATCGGCAAGAACTATTTTCAGGTATGGTCTGAATGTTTCAGGCATGCGATTCAGGAGATTATGGCCTCCAGCTCTCATCAGTATGAGATATGTCCTTTACCATTCAAGGGAAAACCACTGTGTTTAGGTTATAGAAGCTTGGCCAGTTAACAAAAACAAAACTATCAATCTCCTACTCAGCGTGGCCTACACAGACTGCTCTTTCAGGCATTCATATCTGTGCTTTCTTCGGTTTATATACTACAATAATATTTATGTTTTGATTGTTGTTTTTGTTTTGTTTTTTACTTGGGCAGCAAATCTATCTCTTCAGTAGCAGAAAATGTCACAGCATTGCTATCGTCTTTCCTCTTCTTCCTCCCTCCCTCCTCTTTTCCTGTTCTCATCCTTCCGTCATCCTTCCTTCTTCCCCATTGAGCTCTGGCATCGTCTCAATCTGACTTGTCCTCAGCCCACATCAAAATCCACGGAGAGAGCAGTCTCTTCTGCATCCTTATCTCCCTTTCCCTCACTCCCTTTCACATTATCATGCATAGCTCCCATCCACATTCCTCCTCTTCAAGGCTTTAATGTTATTAATACTTCAAAAGAAGCTTTTACTCTCTTTTTCCATCCTTCCATCTATATCATCTTCTCCCTCCTCTGTCTGCAGATGGTGTTATATCTAAATGGATTATCTATCCTCCTTTCCTCTGTCTATCTTTTCTCATTTAAAATCGGCATCACTTTTTAGACTGCATAAAGGAGAATCATCCTATTTTAGTTAGAAAAAGAAGCGGCTTTTCCTCTGAGAATCAAATCTGTTGCATGCATAGTTCAAGGAGGCTTCAGCATTCTTTGATAGTTAATCAAAACACATTTTAGCATTTCTCAGGTGTGCACACACAGCATAGCCCCCCCAGATCGACTGTTTCAGTAAGTGCATTTCCAATTGTTGTTGGTGTAAATCACCTATGAACAGAAAATATATGCAAGTGATGGTGAGCTCTGATTTAAGATGATAGCAGTATATTGTCGTCCATTTCCAGAAAAACAGGTCACTCAAAAGAGCCAGAAGCCTGTGACGTGCAGCTGCTGGCAACCTCTTGACTCTTTTGGTTACGTTAATTTTCCTAGACCTTAAATATGTGACTTATCGAACTACTGGTATTACATATTTAATGTTAAACTCATATTAAACTTTGATGTGTAGATTAATACATTGATGTGCTGTTACGATGATATCATTCAGTGATAGACATCCGCATATTGACTGAATTTCTTCTGGCAATGATTCATTAATTTAAATAAAACTATTACAGCAGATTCGTCATTTTGCAAGTTATGCATACATTAGATTTATTATTACTTATATCAGTGGATCCATCACTGAAACTGAACTGAAAAGATGAATAAGACTGTGTTGGTCTCCTGGTGATGTAAGTTCTAGTAGATTTCTATGTATCTGGTTGCAGCAGCATAAATGTATTCAGATTCTCAGCTCTGTTTACACAAACCTTGTTTTTATACTGTATGTATTTTATAATGTATGTATCTGAATATTTTCTCTCATGCCTCCAGATGAAGGTAGAGGCGGACCTGATCGTTTGATCCCTCCAGGAGAACCAGGCAAAGAGTTCTGCTCCCCATCAGTCTCAGACGAAATATGAGCAGCAGGTCTGTATGGTCTGTAACTCCATCTGTCTGCGAATGCGCTTATCTGTCGCATTTGCTGCTGATGTCCATCTGTGAAAATTCTCCTCTTGCTTCCATCATCATCATCATTGTTATCATTTCCTCTATTGTCAGTGAACACTTGGTCTGTTGGAGCCAAAAATGATTCTGGCATCCATTTGGAATATTGTTGTGCTTCCTCATCTGTTCTGCCTGATTAATTTCTACTGCTTGATAAAGGGATCGCTTTGGAGTCAAGCTTGAATTGTGGCTCAATAAATATCTTAAAGCATTGCCCTAATTGAGAGAAACTAATGCAATCTGCACAGCAGGCGCACAGTCCTTATCAGCCCATCTCCGTCCCTCTTTAACCTCCGATTGAGTCTAGAAACCATTTTCCTATTACCTCATTATCGTCTAGCATCACGTGGGGAGCATCTCCTCAGGCATCAGATTCGAATTGAAGCACTCGAACATGGATATTATCAGGGCAGCCAGTGTCTCCTCAAGGCAGGAGCATGGTGTATATTTCCTTTAACTTCTCATTGAATTAGCAGTATGAATTTCTGTCTCTCAATGCCTGTGCACACCAATATGATTATGAATACTCTTTTCAAAGCGAATGAATTGATTGAAGTCTAATCATGCTGAGTAATGACATTGTTTGTTGGAATTATTCATCTCAGTGACCTTGTATCTCCCAATCAACTATAATTGATTGATGTTCCTGGTAATAAATTTGACACTCTCTTACTCTGAATTCCATGTCATAGTTGTATATGCAGAGATATGAAACACAATGTAAAATAAGCTATTATTGTGATTAATAATTCCATAGTTCTTGAACAGGATTGAGGATAATCCAGTCAGCTCTGCTTGGCAAATAATTGCACAATGTGACCATCAATACGATATATGCATTTATATTTATATATTCTAGTTTTCTAGATAATAAATAATTCTTTAATTCTTCCTTTAAATGATGTATAGTATTACCACAATATGGTACAGTCGATATATCAGTACATAAGCCTTGAAATCAACGGACTCAGGACTAAATAGTGTATCATCTCTATTTACATCTGTATCCTAGCACCAGTTATTTCCAAGCAACAAACAGCGCTCAACTGTCTGTTAATAAGCATACTATATCATTTCAGGCCAGATGGAGTTCCCAGGCTGCGTGTAATTTGCTATAGATTGTTGTAGTGGGAATATAAGGCTATAGATGATAGCTCTCTTGATTTGCTCACAGTTCCCGAACAGTTGTGTTTCAATAATGACATTTATAAGTGAAGAACATTTTAAGTGAATGACTTAAATGGGATGTATAATTACATTCGTATATGAAATCTCTCTAAAGAATGTCCAAAAACAAATCTATGAAGGGAAGGTGGTATCTCTGCCTCTGCTTGCACCCTCGGTCTCTCTTCCTCTGTCACCGTAAATCAGACAATGCTAGTTAAACGTAACTGATTTAATGAGCCAGTAACTGAGAATTTATCAATGTTTGAGTGCTAACAATAGTATATATTATAGTATAATATTGCTCTGATCACACGTTTTTCTCATATGAAAAATCAGGTAAGCAATCAAAGCTTTGCAGAAAATATTCAAGTGGCGGTATCATCTGCTGCAGGTGGAAGGTCGGTTGACGGTCGAAGACAGCTACACGGGGTTGGCAGCATCGGAGGCTTTTTGTCTTAAAGATATGACACATAAGGCGAATAGCCTGTCTCGGTGATGCTGATATAGCGCTGAGCATTATCTGCACAGTTAGAGGCAGACAAAGAAAGGCCAAATGCGTCTCAATATGGCACCAGATGTGGAAGCGAATCATGCGAACAGTGAATTCTGTAGTGTGTACATTGTATACTGTGTTTTTGCACACACAGCGTGATCTTTATCATGGCCTCGTTTCTCCCATTCCATGCATTAAGTCCACTCCAAAGAGATTGGTGTCCTCAGATTGCAGGGGTCAGGACACATTCATTCAGATGCTCACAAAATTTCAGTCTCGAGGCAGCTTCAATGAAGTCTGTATGAAGGAGTTGTTTCAGCTGACCCCTTGCGACTGGGCGTCGCAATCATCCTTGCGAGCTCTGCCTCTTGGCGTTCGGTGGCCGTGGTGATGAGATCAAATGGCTGGTTGGAGTCTTGACGCCCAGAAATAGGGAAAAAAGCACAACAGCCTCTCAGTTTTGATCAGGCACTAAATAATAAAGGCGTGCAAGTGTGCATGATGTGCTGGAACAAATAAACAATATCCACTCTGGCGCGCTCTCTGGCCGTCTTCAGTTCCAAACCTACGGTGAGAATATTGTCTTTCTTTATCTCCTCCTCTCAAACTCACTAGCCTCCCTGCTGAGACCAGACAGGGCTTCCTGTTTCTACCCTCCTCCGCTCACCTCCTCCTCCTCTCCCAAACTGTTTCAGATCCCCGGGTTGAGAAAGCCCATTACCTCACTGTCCGCAATACTCAATGCGTACTCCCTCACACACACACACAACCATGTCAGCCCAGGCTGACAGGTCGTCTGTGCAGTAACACCGACCCTCTCTGTCTGGCACCAAGCTCAGCCACTGTAACCCGGCCTCAGTGTTCCTCAAAGCCAGCGGTCCCTTTAAAACCGCCAGCACCCAGCATCCTCCTGCACGCTGGCGCCACGTGAGTATATTGGGCTCCTTGCTGGGGTCTATCTGTCATCTCTCCGTCTCTTTGCCTTTTGTTTTCACACAATGGATCTATCTTGTTTCTTCATCACCATTTCTGCCTCTGAGAGGCCCCTCTTTGCATCCGCCTCCTCGATAGAATCAAACAGGAGGCGAACAGTAAAGCGGGATGTCCTTACAGTTTCTACATGTCTGTTGTCCTGCTTTCGAGTTCTAGAAGCAATCGCCGCAACGCGCAAATCTTTCAGCTGTAAAGATCAGTCGACTGTATGTCAATCAGCTATCCCTCGGGACCTGTCCTGTTCTGGCTGTGGATCTAATTTCTATCTAGCCCAGCCATCATGGATGATAGTGACGGGGTGCAGCATGCTGTCTGTGGATTTGTACCATGCAACATCATGTTGCCACTGGTGGTGTGGAGTACCCCACATTCTGCATAGTATTTGTCTATCAATGGAGCTTTGTGGTGTTTAATTTGTGGCCAACTCATGTGTGTGTATGCCATGCTGCTATCTTCATACAGAGGTGAGCATTTTTGTCAGTTATAAATCCTCAGTTCTTTTCACGGTGCTTAAAGCTCCCAAAAGCCAGAGGGTAAAATTCTCCACATGGCTGGAAAAAATTACCTATTGTGGCTTCTTCCTCTCTCAGTGCTAAGTGGGCCGGAATCTGGCTTCCTGTGGAGTAGCCTAAATTCATCACCTGCTCTAGACCTTGCCTTAACGTCCGAAGATGATAGGGCCACTTGGATACCTCGAACCTTGGGCACTGGGCATGAGGCAGTAGATCTCACTTCTCTGTGAGCCCTGGTAGGGTGCCGTCAAGCACAATGTGCAGGGGTGCTTCAAGCAGGCTGCCCAAATGGGCCCCAAGCCCTCACTCTTTGAGAGCTCTGTCAGGGGCTGCAGTGGGATGGTGGCAGGGGTCACTGGTCCCCCGCGCCCATGGGGGGTGAGGAGCAGGTGGAACAGAGCCTGGGAAAGACTTGGGGCTTCAGGGCTGGGCTTGTCGCGCAGCTCTCTCAGCAGGTGACTCTCCTCCACAGCTATACTGGGACACAGACTTGCTTCAGCTGACAGGATGATTAAGCCCTGAAAAATTGGGCTGCGTCCCATTATAGAGGTGTTTATTTCCCTACTGTATTGTGGCCAGCGGTTGGTTGCAAACTGATGAGATTAAATCACTGTCTGACTCATACCGTAACTTAAGCCTTCCTGTTGATTCAAATTCCATACGTATCCTTGCTATATTTAGCAGATATCCTCCATTGTAGCACCATCCTCGATGATACTTGGCCAATGGTACTGCTCGAGCATAATCCATTAACAAGAAAACATGGAAGCTGTGTTGATTGAAGAAGGAGAAAGTTGACGGTTAAATTAATTGGCGAATATGAGTACAGGTAAAAGCAATATCGCCAGCATCAACATAGTCTACTAAGTTTCTGCTGTACTGCCTCCCCTCCATTTTTTCTCCTCAGTTTGGGTTTATAGCCAGTCATCGCCAGTCATCGCCCTAAACCGATTTTGCGCATGCTGTCAGGCGCGCCAGCATGGGCATCGGATGATTACTGCAGCCAGATGTCGCCCTGCTCCAGCTCGCCATGGCCCAAACTAGCTGCTCTTTTGTATATGTACCATTCATCAGAATAGGCGAGGACAGATTTAAAAGTAGGACTCATTGAGGGGCAGTCTGTGTACAATTGGCAGGAGGCTGGGAGAGGCTGGGGTGGGGAGCAGGAACAGATGTAAACACATCACATCCGTTGTCCTCAACCCAATGTGGCGTGTGAGAAACTTTTCTTGTGTTTTTGTTTTGGTCTCCCTCACCTTCTACCAGTTTCACCACGCCAGACATGAGCACATAGGTGCTCAGGTGGAGGGAAGGGTAGAGAATAGAGACGAAAAGCTGAGATGGATGATGGATAGGTGGTTGGATTAATTTGTCCTTGTGACAGGGGTTCACTCTGGGTGTGTTGGCGGTAAGTCTCTTTGCCTGCTTGTCAGTAGATGTGTTGCAGGCAGCACAGCCTCACGAGCATGAGAGGGCGGCTACAGCAGCAGCACAAGCGCGGAAAGATCAGCCTGGTCCCGGGGCGCCCAGCGAAATTGTAAGCAGCCTGGAGGCAGGCGGGGCACGCCCTGCAGCAGCCTCAACCTGGCCTCTTGGGTGGAGGCCTTGAAATCTAGGTACAGGGGTCTCACCCAGTCTGTTCCTTTTACATGCTGACCCTGCTCTCCGTGGACAACCATTTTGTGTTTTGCCGGTAGCTAGTTTTCCTGGTATCAGCACAGCGGATTCTGTACTTTGCCAGGCTATCCAGATGTGTACAGGATGGAATCATTTTTGAATTGCTGTATATACTTGGCTCAGCTCTCTTTGTGGAATTTAGATACTGTGTTTGGATAATCGGCTCAGTTGAGGGTAGAAACAGCGGTGCATGTAAGAAAAAGTAACAAAATGGAAGAGACGAGACAACTTCTAGCGTTATTTTGATGTTTTTTAAATGATTTTTTTTCACAGCAGAGTTTCGTGATAGAAGTGTAAAGACTTGAAATCCAGAAACCACAGGTAGCCAGATGACAGAGAGAAAATTTGTTCCGTTGAGCACCAAGCTTTTATTCCAAAACCCTGGGTTGAATTTCTCTTTTATTTTCCGCTGTACGGTTGTGGACCAGCGTCAAGCGCCCAGTACTCCCACCGAGGTGTATCTCTGCATGGCATTCTCCTCTCACCGCAGGTATCCATCTCCCTCCGTAAAACGGTGGTTATTCCCTTATTACAGCATGGATGGCCACAATGAGTTCATGACATTTGGGTCTATATTAATGGACGTCCCTGACACTTGAGAAGCAATCCCGTTTCCATTTAGCCAAACCAGCAGCAGGTCTTCATCCCATACCCCTCGCTCTGTCTTCACCTCTCTCCAGCCTGGGCTAGCTTGGAGCTCTGTGGGAAACCATTTGACAAACCAGCCCCCAACTGGGGATGTGTTTGACTCTTAAGGCTTTCTGATGAAATGGACATTGTCAGCATGCAGGGAATTTTGTTTATTGGCCTTTAGCTGGAGGTAGGGATTCAGACGGACATTTGTAATATTTGTGGACAAACTGGGGTCACCCCAGATGTGGGCACGGATGGTGCCTGACACCGAATGAATGGCGAAGAAATTGAAATTAACAAACTATTTTATATTTTATTTTGTCATCACTCACAGTACAATCATTTTCTTGGGGCTTTTAAGAAATAATTTACAACTAATGACAACAGTTGAAATTTTTTTTGTCTTTTTTTTTTTTTTTGAAAAGGTGCTCTCCTTCACTGTATCAAAGGTGAAAGCTTATTTTTCTCCCCAATTTGTCAAATTGTAATAATTTTGTCTTCTGATGTTGATGTTTACATTGTAGTTGTTAACTGTAAAACTACATGGGATGTTCCCACTAACCCTCAATATCACCACCTCTCATTAGCTCAAATGTCAAAACATTCTCTCTTGGACATATTGAGGTAATTATTTTAAAGACTGATCTTATACCAACATACCAGTATGCTACTGTACTGGTTGGTTTGCCTCACAGCAGTCTAAAATGTTTTTAAAAAGCAAGGAACTGTATAACATGAGGGAAAAGTGCTGTTTTTTTTTTTTTTTCCTTTTCATTTCCCTTCTAATGTTCCTTTTTCTAATATTTTTGAGAAACGTCTTTCACGGCACCGATGGCAACAGCAAGTGAGTTATTTGGTTTTCTGGAGATGCCGTCACAGCGGGACAGTTCTGCTGATAACACGCCGTCCTAGTCATGTCAACATGACGTGTAGTTTGACAAATCTCGGGATCTCGGGAGGTGACAGAAAACAAACTTCCCCCAGTACTCATCTTGTATTCTCAATTCCTGTTTGCTCGTGCAGCATTTTGAGCAGCGATCAGACGCCCGCCTAATGTCAGATGTTAAAGCGACAGAAATCAAGAATTTCACTCAGGCCTCGGAAAGATAGAGGACAGGATTGTGAGCTTTCTGAAACTGTTACGGATGGTTTGGAGTTGGTTTGACTTCCTGTGTGAGCACTGTTCCATGGATGTGCTGTTAAAATGACAAGAAGCTGACACACCACCGGCAGATATGTATTAAAGATGAGCTTTTTTACATTGAGCAAAGCCACTTATTATTAAACACTTTTGCATTACCAAAGTTGTTTACCCCTGGGTACTGAGTACTCTGCATCTGTCTCACTGATACTAACCCACAGCTAATGTGACCCTTCACTGGCATCCACATAAAACTGCTGTGAAAGTGGTGAAAATATGAGCATTTTGATGATGCATACAGAAAACATAGACCACTCCCTTTCCAGTACACGCTACTTCTTCTCTTCTTCTTCCATTTCTCTTGTGTTTCTGGGAGTCTCAGGACTCTTCCCAGCCCGTCAAACAACACACTCCCACCACATGGGTAAGATGGACAATGATATTATCATCAAGCGACATGTTGGCAACGGGCAACCGGAATGCCTACTGTGGCCATTGAACCCGGGCCTCATTATTTCTGCCTCTCTCCTTTGCACACTTTCTCTCAGTTTTCCTGGAGTCAGCGGAGGGACGGTCACAGCTAGGAAGCTGGCTAAAGGAGTAGCAAATGTCAGTCACACACTCTCAGGATGAGTAATTCCAAAACATCCCCTTGATGTGGTGGGACAGTAATAAATAGCATTCCTGGCTCTTGCCTTGTGTTTGAGCAGGAGAGCCAATGAGTCGTAGCGGCGACTGGAGGGAAGAGCTAAAGAACGTACACAGGGACACATTGTCCTGATCCCACTAAAGTTTATTATCCAAGAAACTCTGACTTCACCCACTGTGTAGCTGCTACACATTATAAAGGTTATGTGACCCATCTGTTGTGTATATGAGGCCTTCTTTTGTTTTCAGGATGATTACATTCACACTTAAACTTATCTTCCTTTCTCTTTGCTGATTCATCCTTATGGCTTATATGTTATGAAAGCTCTAATGAATTAAATAAAGCAGCTGGGTTCAAGGCCTTGTGTGTAGTTGGCTTCCCACTGACTCAGGGGATTAACTCACAATTCGCAGCCTTGTGAACCAGAATCTTGCTGTTCTCTTAAAGGAATAAATAGTTTCTCAAACTGTTTTTGAAAAACACCAAAGCCCTGAAAGGAAGCTTTCAGTTGGCTGTGAATGATGAAACGTCTTGCTGGTGAAACATGTTTGCCCGCAGCCAGCTCTGTGTTGTTCTGTTAGCTGATCAATGCCCCCCAGAGGACGAAGGAGTTTCATGGACTGTTTTGGGGATCCATCACCAGTGTATCCTCTAACACGCCCACATCCTGGTGCAGTGGCCTTTCTTTTTTGTCTCCCCTGTAGAAATATTGCAAAGAAAAATGAATAGTGTGTGTACATCTACCCATTGTATGTTATAAATATGTTTAACATAGTGTAGGAAAACTATATTACACACTGAAGTCACAACAAAGTTTCCTCTCATAGAAACTTTTATAGGACGTTGTCATTATTTTATATTCTCCACAAAACAAATCTTTATATCTTCTAAAAAGCATTTTTGGAGAATGTAAAGATTCATTCTATTTTATGATAAAAGACTTAAATAAATTTCATTGTTGCTATTGTTCCTAACGCACTCCATTTTGTGTCTGTGAGGCGTTTCAATTGTTTAACACCAGTGAGAATTTCACTTCAAAAACCAAGGCCAGCATTTGAAGCCTTTTTTTTTTTTTTTTGCAAACAACAGAATTTGTTTGTTCTATGCAAAACCCATCATTCATATTTTTTCCACCAGTTCCTCCTCGAAACTCATTTTATGGGTGTTATTTTCCCAAATAATTATGTCTTTTTCTAAAGGAACGTACACACCATCTGGACTTCAAACAGCATGTGAGAGAAAGAGAGAGATCTTTCTTCTGGGCCGTGACGGACTAAATAATGATGCTGTCAATTTTTCAAAGCATTTCAATCCTAAGTACGTGATAAAGATGAGTCAGATGAAGAGGGCAATGACAGACTAAGTCAAAGCTAAGAGGATGTCTGATGAAGAGAACAAGGCAGACAGCTAGACCAGTGTTGGACATTGATTGTTTCAGTGCTTGTGTGTATTGTCATTTACCAAATGATTGGTCCCTGAGATCTGGTATTGTCAAGTGAGTCTCGTCATGTTACTCAGTGATCTGCAGTAGCGGATGAGTATCCCACTGGGCTGGCATGTCACTGTGATTCTTTAAATGATTTCACCACATCTACCCATATACATGTGAGTATTTCTGTTAGAACTCAGCTGATTTTTCATTTTTTATTCACAGCTATTGATCATGGGCGAAGTCATCAGTGCGTACTGATTCTCTGTGATGTGTGTTACAGCACACTTCCTTTCAAACCATGAGGCCATTTAGTATGTGCATACATCACATCTTGGATTTCAGCCAGATGGATTTTTATCTGCCTGACAACAGTGAAACATTCATTGTGACACTCTTTCCTATGTTTACTTTGCTTAGTACCGTCACATATCACACACTTATACATATGTATAGTAAAGTAGATATTTAATTTAAAACTAATGCAGTTATTTTTCTTTGGAGGAAGAAACTGTCAGGTTATTTTATTGGGTATTATTTGTCACTTATATTGCTCACACAATATCTGTGCACTGTACAGATAACATGTACTTACAGCATTGCAACATACACACTTACAGTATAAACCAGTATTGCTGGAAGTTTTACTTTCATGACAGCAATTGTGTCTGTCTGGTCAACTATCAAATTTACAAAATTTTTTTAGCATGTTTAAGTAAGAATAAGACAAGTATGGTCAGGGATACCAGAAGACTAGATATATTAAAGAGTGATGGTTTAGGCAGTGCTTAGATAATTAAGAAAAAATGTGAATAAAAGTCTGTCCTTTTGGGAAATCTTGTCAAGAATGAGATGAAAAGACTGACGCCACTCTCATATCATTAACAATGGATCTAGAGGCAGGAGGTGTTTTGCATAAAGACTGAAAGCAAGGGGAATCGGTTGGCCTGGCCTTGTCCAAAGCTCAGCAATATGCCTACCAGCACCTCTGAAGATCCCATAAACACATAAAGTCTCATTTGTTTAATCTACAAAAACAAATGAGGGTAATATCAATCTTCTCATGTCACATCTAGCAAAAGGGTAAAATAAGAGCATGTCCCCAAAAGTTTCTATTCCTTTAAAATTTAAAACTTCTCAGAGCCAAAAAAGTCTGGACATTAGTTAGTTTTATAGCAAAGATTAACAAACTTAAACATTTTCCACCTGCTAATGTCACACTGTAGACTTTTCTCACAGCAGACATTGAGTTGTCATTTCAGGGAGAGCACAGGTGTAACAAATATGATTAAATTATGGCTCTATTCCATTTAGGTATGCCAGTGAGCCAGAACCCATAATACCAGGGAGCTGATACTGGCATGCGTAGATTGAATACAGCCATTATAAATGTAATTAGTTACACCCATGTTTGCCAAGTCATAATATCCACTGTGAGAAATGGCTTTGCCCCGTCACCTTCATGTAATTCTTTTTAGATATTAGAAATGCAAAATGATTTTTACTGTCCCCAGAGTTTTTATTACATTTCATTAATCTGCAGTCATTTTTTCAAACTAATACACCAGTGGAATAACTCTTTTCTGTTAAACTCAGCTAATGTTAAAGATATGCTTAACTGATCAACCTGTCAACCAGTCTTTGTTGTTTTATGTTTTGTTAAATCAAGTTAATCAAAGATAAGAAATTACTCTGAAACCAAGACCCCCTCTTATTAATTTATGTGTACACTCTTACTCAAAACAAAACGCGATAAAATTTCCTCTGTCAAAGACGGTTTACATATCACAGAGCAGTGAAAAGGAGTGGCTGCTGTGCTGTGGTTGTAATCAAACAAAGTTAGAGCACCTCCAGTGTTACTGCCAGCACATCCTGACTGTTCAGTCCAAAAAGGATGCTGTTTAAACAATTCTCATATTACAGTCTGCAAGGACAATAACACATGGGTTTAAATATTTATAGTAAAATAAATATAGTTATCAGGAAACATGTCTGTGCAACTAATCATTTCAAAAAACACCTTAGAGTTATTGAGGAAGAGTAGTTACTTCTGGTGTTTTTAACCTCTGTCTTGTACAATATTTTAAAGTAAGAATATCTGCAGTGTGAATGTAGTGTAGTACTTTACATCTGCACTTGACTTTGTGACATTTTCCTCTGACTGAACGATTATAGCCCGTTAGCCAGTGTCCCATCCCTTTCCACTCCTCTGTTGTTCTGCCAGTCCTTTGTCTTCTTAACTGACACGGTGTGACCCAATATATTTCATTTGACACTCTCCTATTGTCACCAAGAGCTGCTTCTTCACAAAGCTCCACATCGGCATGCAAACATGTGGCCTGTTGAAAAGCCCGTGCTCACTTACTTCCAAAGGAAACATGCTCTTTTGGCCTCTTAAGTTGTCATTGCCAATGCCTCTGTTCTGGAAGATTATACTCTAACTTATTAAAATATTTTTTTGGGGAGACAGATCATCCACATTTGTTAAAGAGAGAATTATACATTAAAGACTCTTGAGGGCTCAGATCTAATAGCTCGTTGCCCTTGAAGGCGCAAGCGGAGCGGGGAGACTGGTAATGTTGAGAGACAGGGAAGCGGGACATAGAGACGGAGGATTGCGTGTGTTTGTTTTGTTTTTTTGTTTTTTTTTCCTCATTCTCTCTGCATGTGTTGCGTGCCATTGTATGTGTGACAGCTAGACCACGTGTGGCTGTTTGTCTGTGTATGAATGTGTGTCTGTGTGTGCCAGCGTAGGAGGGGAGTATAACACGGAGCCACAGCATCTGCCTGTTTTTGTGACACTCCTTTGAAGTCTCTTTGATTCTCCCCAGTGCCCGCTAAAAAAGACTTTAGACACTTTCTGTCTGATTGCCTTAACATGGCGTTGTCCTGGGATGCCCAGGCTTTTGAGGAGAAGGAGGGAGGGCGGCTGGAGGAAGAGCACACACTGCAAACCAAAGTAAAAAAGAAAGTAAACCAAGGAGAGTAATGAGGATGTGCAATAGCTGGGGAATACTTGCAATATAGGTAGGGAAGTGTGAAACACTGCAACTGCAGTGCATCTTTCAGTGCCACCTATTCTTTACTACAATGCATTTTGCTCGTTTCCTGTTGTAAACTATAGGGAATTATCATATTGTAGTGTAAATGTACCACAAACAGGCTATTTTAGACAAGTGAACTGTAACATGGATGGCCCATGTCATATTAAAAATGCACATACATTTCTTACTGAATCTTATTTTGAAATTCAGTCCGCTGAGAAAGTTTTAAATTTTGAGGCCCTCTCTTCATTCCCCTCGCAAACAATCTTCCTCACACCACTTAAGTGAAGCAGTTTTGACAGAACAGTAAGCTTACCATCTCTTTTTGACATTTCCCAACCTCTTGAGATGTTAACTTCATTGCAGGCCAGAGTCGGTTTCAGAGGCCGTAGGGTTGTACTCATTAGCATTCCGGCTATATAATGTTGATGTTCACTGGCAGTACTATGAAAGGGCCCTTCTGGGCAAATTCAAGGCTGAACAGTTCAAAAAGAGGGGTCAAGAGAGGGGTCAGGCCATCGCAGCAGCCCCCACACACCCGCACAGAGGAAAACAGAAAATGAAACTTTCCTATGCTTTGTTAAACTGTAGAGACACTCCTTCAGACTTAGATACCGTCTCAATCTCTGCAACAGTTGATCTCTTTACTCAAATCTTCATACCTATCAATGTACAGTGTATTGACATTTCTTAACACCTCTCGCTGTGGTATCATTATACAGTGTTGATGTGTAGGAGTATTTGTCACCAAACTTGTCTCAGCCTGTGATCCAGCCAAACTACTGACAAGGATTTTTCATTGGTACAATAAATATACTCATTTAGACATAAATCTGTCCAGGGGGTACACAATAAACAAAAACAAAACAAAAACAGTACTGTTAAAACTTCAATACAGTTCACCTCAGCTAAAATTATCCCTCCTGTGGGCTTTGCCCGATCAGAAAATAGCTTACATTATGCAATATTAAGTGTGCCAGTAAAGACAGGCTCCTCTCACTTTTTCTGTTCTATCACCAAGAAGTCATGTAATCTTGACCTAAGAGCTCCCACATCTTGGAGCCACCAAATATCTGCTGAGCATTCGTTAATATCACTTACCTGAATCTGCTGTACATCTCTGTATCTATCCCTCTCCAGACTATTTCAGATTTGGAAGCCCAGGTGTCAAGTCTAAGCGAGGAACTACAGGGGGCCCACACCCACCATAAACAACAACTGGCAGAGCTGGCATTGCTCCGGGAAGAGGAAAAGCAAAAGGCGTTCCTGGACAAGGAGACATCCCTGGGCCGGCTCCGCTCCGACATGGAACGCATCCGCAGCGACCTTGAGAGGAGTCACCAGCAGGAGAAGGACACTGCTCGGGAAAAGGTGGGTGAAGGGTGGAGGAGATGACACGTGGTCACTTTCCAATAGGATGCTGCCTGTGTACAAATGCTTTACATCACTTTCTATTGCCTGTGTGAATGAGCACCTATTTAAAATACGGTCACATGAAAAGTGATTCACTAGGCCTAAACTAGGGAGGAAAATACAGGCCGAGGTGCAAGAAAACTGGGATCAAGACAGAGGGCATGACATAGCTATCCTAGGCACTAGTTATATAATGCTGTTATCGAAAGCCTTTTACATTTCGCCTCTCATTCACACACTCACACACACTCCCACACCAACGGCAGCAAGCTACCACCGCAAGGTGCTGGCCTGACCATCGGGAGTAATTGGGAGTTTAGTGACTTGCTAAAGGACACTTAGACATGTGGACGGGAGGAGCCGAGGATCAAACCGCCACCTGCGATTAATGGACGACCCGCTCTACCTGCCGAGCCACAGCCAACCCCAGGGGAGGAGGGCTTGTCTGGGTTCGCCACTGTAGCAGGGCTTTGCCTGTCATGAATATCATGCCAGTACAGATCAATACATCTTAATGTTCTCAGACCCGCAGTGACTTTGTGTTATTGAGATATTCTGTCGTAAACACCAAATAAAACCCAGCATATTACTAGCAAAGCATTTTTCTGCATCCTAGATCCTTAAACAGAAAATTGAATAAGGTAATGTATACTACATATACTAAGTCTTTTGATTTACCATCATAGGATATATTGTTTTGAAATGTGCACTAGTGAGGGATTGGACTGGCGAGTCAGTCATGGAGGAGAACCTGCAACATTTCACTAGAGCCATTATCCAGCTTTGCTTTTGCTATCTTGGTGAACCAGGAAGTACTTCAATTAAAACTGCAAAGGTCCTCTGTTTCTTTCTTTCTCTCTCTCTCTGTC
Source organism: Lates japonicus (assembly GCA_033238685.1). Classification (NCBI taxonomy): domain Eukaryota; kingdom Metazoa; phylum Chordata; class Actinopteri; family Centropomidae; genus Lates; species Lates japonicus. The sequence continues at coordinate 922,943 of BRZM01000088.1, read as the reverse complement.
ATATTTGCTCCCCTCGCCACTACGGAAACTGGACCCACAGCTGGGAAATCACCCTTAATCTTGTGCTGGTCTAGCAGGAAGCCGACCTAAGGTGGTGTTGATCAGAACCTAATCCCTCGGCAGGGCCCATCAAAGAGAGCATTTTTCATTAGACACCATTCCGCGCCAGCTGCGCAGCATTAGCCCCGGAATGCAGGGACCTCCTAAGCACCCAGGCGGCCATTTTGGCTCCATATGGCATACAGAACCAGGGGTACAGAGGGGCGAGAGATCTGAGGAAAAGAGCATGCTTATTACAGGGTAATCCTCATTTGAAGAAATCACGCTATTTCCTATCTGTCCCTTTTTTGGATGTGAAGGCTGTTTTGCAGCTAAAAGTTATTTTATCTTTTTGGCACACTTTAGTTCCTCTCTCTCTCTCTCTTCCCTCTTTTTTGTACATAGTAAAAAAAAATGACCCACAGTTGTCAGGAAATCTGGAGTGGATTCAAAGCAGGCTGAATGTTGAACTTAGACTGATAACACTATCAGCAATGTGCTAGTTTCACTTTTTCATGAAAGAGATTAATGATTTCTCTGTCCTTTTTTGTCAGCTGAAAGTGCATGCTTCTAAAAAAAACTCACCAAAAGGTTGAACGTCTTACTTTTCCCCTTTTTTCTACTTTCAAATCTGTCTCCAAGTTTGACTTCGAAGTGGGCAAGGAAAAGTTTCTCTACTTCATTTTTTTTTTTTTTCACATGGGATTGAAGTCAGCCAGGCCTCAGATCCATATTGACTCGCTCACCCTGTTTTGTAAGCTGAAAATTTCTCATTCTTTTGATGCAGACAGAAATGCTGTCCTCTGCAGTCCACTATGCTCTTGGAAGCAGAGCCTGGGCAGGCCAGCTTTTCCTTTTTCTTTTTTTTTTTTTTTTTGAACACATCTCCCAGATCCTGGAAAAAAGGCCGGAGAAATCCATTAAATCCATGAATGGATTCTCATCAAAGACGCATGCGTTTAAGGGAGAGACAGAGGGAGAGAGTGGGATACAGGGGGATGGGGGGATGTTTTGGGAGTAGACAGTCGGAGCTGTTGGAATGAAATAATGAGAAACAGAATATCAGAGGAGATAAGATCAGACATTAAGATAGTTCCATACATTTGAGCTTCACCAAAAAGAAAGGAGGAGAGACGGAAAAGTGATGGAGATAGGCTGAGGAGAAGGTGTGGGGGGTGTTTTGAGTCTGGTTGCTATTGAAGTTTGACTTTCTAAGTGTGTGTGTGTGTGTGTGTGTGTGTGTGCGTGCGTGCGTGTTCATGGGTGAGAATGGATGCACACAAACCCCAGACCTCCCAATCTCTGCGCTCCACTGAGGGGCCTGTGAAGCTGCCTCTGTGCCTGATAAAGATGCCTCATCTCTGGAGAAACCTGATTAGTACGAATCCTGCCTCTCACCCACACCACCTCCTTATCTAACTTTCTTATTCTCCTCCACACCCCCGCCGTCCATCTGTCTTTCCCCACGTCCCCCCATCCCGCCTTCAAGTTGTGGCAAAACCCAGAACATTAGGGCTTTCTATAAAGAATTGGCCTTACCAGAAATCAGGGCTTTGAGGAAGTGTGGGAATACTGTTTCTTAACACACACATATATGGGTGCACTCACACACTTGTGTATGCTCACTAACATATTAAACAAAGGTCATATTAACAATTACTGCCTAATAGGCACTACTTGTATAAAGCGTTTGGTTAGTGGAGAAAAAGGTCTTTGTGTTTGGCCAGACCTCTTCACGTGTACAGCAGTATCTTACTCACTCCTGCTTGTCAATACTAAGAATCTACAGAGATCATGCTGTGACAAAAGTCAGGAGGTCTGAATAACGTCTGGAACCTTGAATTCCTTCTTCTAGTCTGAGCGGCTCTTTGAAATGCTAGATTAGATGTACAAGTTCTGTCTGTGATATGTTTGTGTGGACCTGGGTGTTTTGTGTATGGTGTGTGTGTGAGTGAATGAGAGAGCTGCTCTGCCTCCATGCTTGGTATGTTTGCATATTGCACATGTACTGCATCCACTATGTAATTTTAAGTCCCCTCATCTTTACAGCTTTAATTGCTGGTGTAAATGTCCATGTGTGTGTGCATAAAAAGTGTATATTCACAAAAAGAACATAGTGACAGAGGACAGGGTGAAGCCTACACTTTCTGATGACTCCTCCAGCAAGTAGTAAAGGATGGTGGTGTGTGTGTGTGTGTGTGTGTGTGTGTGTGTGTGTGTGCAAGCATTTGTGTGCACGCCTACTTTCACCTCAGATCAAAGGAACAGGGCATTTCATCAAGCACTAACCAAGCGTGACAAAACCACCTGCAGGCAAACATCAGCCAATGAGAAATCAGCTTTTTGGCATGCAGTAGCCAATCACTACTCCCTGAGTCACAGCACCAGTGTCCCCCCAGCCATGCCCCATGTGACTCTCTAGACATGAAAGCCACGACAGTGCTCACTCTTTCTCTGACACGCACACACACACACACGCGTGCGTGTGTGCATGCTAAACATTAAGCTGAGGTTTGAAAACTCTGTCTTTGATTTGTCTCTTTCATCCACAGGTATTTCTTTTGCTCCAAGAAGGAGGTAGTATGTGCACATCCAAAACATGAGAGGTTGTCCTCTAAAGTTAGTTGGCTTGAACAGTGTGTGAGATTATGACCCTAACTGGAGCTGGGCCGTCTTTTGTGTGTCTCACTCGTTATGACATGTCAATGCAGCGCAAGGTTCAGATGACAATGACCACCAAAGGAACTGTAGGTGCTGATGTTCTTAGGCATCACTGGCTGCAAACAACTTCATAAAGAACAGAAAGTAACAACACATTCTAGTGGACTTGGTTAATGTATTTTATGACTTTCGAACTCCATGCTGTACTCTAATCAAATATGTGTTGAGGTAAGATGAACTTTGGTGAGCAGTCTGTAGGTCTAATATCTAGGTCAAATATTTCCCCTTGCATCTTGATCAATGTTGTGGCTGGTGGGTGAATGAAATCATTTTTGAACCTGTTGTCTCTACGTTGATTTCATCTGTGAAATAAAGACCTTTTTTCTTTTTAGCGACCATCGCAGGGTTGCTTAAAAATAGAAAAACTTGTTTGTGCTCAATAATGCAGCTGCGAGAAGAAGATTACAGCTGCTATTTGAATTCACCTCAGCTCGGTACAGACTTCAAAACCTCATTTACAAGTTGTTTGGCACAGGAGATCATCTGTATATAACATTTGTTGTGCACATACTGAGAGCTGACTAGGCAGTGTTTTTATGTGGCCGAGATGCATCTACTGACACTATTTTCATATTGTGAACACATGGTGAAATATTGGTTTGACTGATTGGATCTTAATATGGGTCTTCAGTATTGTTCTCGTTGCATTCACATCCATATTTAGGCTAAGCACTAGTGAACAGACCACCCAAGGTGTTTTATTGCAAACATGCAGCTGATTTTCTGAATGTTCTGAGATTATAACTTCAACATGGTACCAACCTTGATTGCTTTGTGTTCTTCCCACTCCTCAGATGTTTGTGTGTCCTCCTGTACCTGGGTTTTGTCTGTTTATCAGTTTCATTGAGACAAGAGAATGAAAGAAAAAAGAATAGGGTTTTTGTCCTCAAAAGAGAGACATTAATATTAGAATAAAGAAATACGAAAGTCAAACCAGGAAGTCTGGCGGTTGAGTTATTTTTTATTTTTTTTAATATAATCCGTTAACAGTCTTATTAACGACTGACATCCATATCAATCCATTCACTCAGCTTTTGATCCCGAACCCTCTGAGACTGTCAGACCCGGCACTGTTCTCTCTCTCAGCCCAGAGATGGTGGTACGAGGTTGTTGTCATTGTTGTTGTCATAGCTGCGTCTTGTTCTTCTCCTTGCCCCCTGTCACTGCTGACTTATTAGGTTGGTCCTCTGCTGCATTGGAGATACATAAATCATTATTCAGTTGGTCATGGATTAGGCAGGGAGGGAAGAAAACACAGGCTGAGGGATGATCCGTATTCTGCCTCACGCTGACAGACTAACTGGGAGACAAAGAGATGGGGAGGCAGAAGCGAAGAATCTGATTTAAGGGAGAAGAGGTAAAGTTTAGGATATTGATTGCAGGGCTTTCAATTACTGGCTCTATCTGTCTGAATTTGGATTTGCCGCTGTTGAGTGTGTGTTTACATCCCACTAACAGCAGCTGCCTAAACACACATTAAAAGCTTATTTTAATGCGCTAAGTTAATGTTCTCGATGTTTGTGTATGAACATATGTTGTGTGTTTGTGTGTGTGCGTGTACGCATGCCCAGACCTATGTAGGCTCCTCGTTTCCTCAGCGCACCACATCGGGCCCGGCGGCAGAGAGAGAGAGAGAGAGAGCGGTGTGGTGGTGATTACCCAGCACATGAAAGAGTCAAGTAAAGGATCTGCGTCCCAAAAACATCACACACAGCTCCTTGCTCGCACAGTCATCCAAGAGGAGGAGGAGCGACACCTTTCTCAATCGCGATGAAACATGGTCAGGCGCTCCATCTTGTTGCCTATAGATTACACTTTTGGTTTGAAGTGGAGTTTTAAAGTGGGACACCATGATATTGGGCTCTGTTTTTGAGGGTAAAGTTCCTGATTCAGCTCGAGAAACATCCTACATCTGAACATCAGGCAGACTTCTTGATCAAAGGAGGGATGGAGCATAAATAGACAAAGTGTAGAGGCATACCTAGGCGAAAACTAGAAAGATCTTTGTCCTTACACTGGAGTTCAATCCAAGAGGTCATATGACCAATTGAAGAAAAGAAACTTTACTTCCCTAGGCCAAAAATATTTGCGTCCACAGTTTCTTAAGTTAAGAACATTTCTCGTAGCTGACACAAATCTATTACAGAAAAGCATGACTGAGACACTTTTCCTGCAGTTTTAAAGTCTGTCACCTGCTTATATTAAAAGCAGTCTGTGATGCTACAAGCAGCTCCATCCATTAAACATCAAAGCCTCAGGTAAACTTTGTTTTCAGACCTTTACGATGTGGGTTAAATGTTAAGCCTCACTGATAGTAATGGATGGCAATTGGTTTTCTGATACCAAGAACTGGCTGGTTGAGTTTGTAATCACTAAGCGCTTGGTATGTTGTGTGCGTCTGTATGTTTGATGTGTGTTTATCTGTGTTTGTCTGTCAGTGTGTGCGCGTGCCCCTGATGCATTATTTCTTTTACTGCGTGTGATGCGGCACTGACAGTGAGCAGCAGGGATGAAGAGAATCACTACTGACAGGCAGTGATGGCAAACTGTGAAATGGAAATAAAGCCCCTTGTCATTACAACTGTCTCTCTTGCACACACAGATACAGGCGGCATGGCAAGAATTGTAATGATTACAGACAAGCAGGTAAATAACGTCTCCCAGCTCTCCCTACGCTGGCAGATTGAACTCAAATTGTTATGAGAGACGTAAATTGGAGGCGGTCATTCTGAATGCTTACAAATACTGCTGCCACTAAAACTGAAGGCTTTGGTGGGGCAATGAAACTACTCTGAAATCAGTTTTGTTTGTGTGTGTGTGTGTGTTTGAGAGAAATAGAGCCACAAATCAGCTCTCTAGAAACATTATACAGCATGTTGAAACAGCAGGGTGGGAAACTATAACGATGTTAAAAGAATATGCTGTTAATGATTCATTGTTGCCTCAGCGTCTGCCCTTTCCGGATCACCTGTCGGTTGGCAGTTACATTGTGTCCTAAAGTGTGGGTGACATCATCCTTGCGTCAGCAAGTATTGGGTGCAGTTTTATGTCTTCTATCAGAGTTCAGCTTTAGGACGATGCCGAAAACCATAATTGCTCTTTAGCAATGTGAGATGATTGGAAACATATCGGAAAAAAATGCCATATGGAGGCAATATCCTGTCCACGACTGTAGTCTTCACTGAACAGATTCAGAAAATACTTTTTTCTTTTTTTCTTTTAAATACCGCTGGAAACAGACACACTGACTTTAACACACAGGGGTTATCATGCATTAGCAGCATTACTCTACCGAGAAATGTTTACTTTGGTTTCTTCCTCCTTTAGCAACAATACAATGGTACAGTCCAAACAATGGGACTGCACACCTTGAGCAAATTTCATTATAGATCAAACTCTGGAAGTGTGTTTGGCCTCCATGTATCCTGTTTGTCCATTACCTGTGTTTGAATAAGTGTGACTTGTGTGCATATCTTTAGGTCTGTGCGTGTGTGAGAGAGAGAAAGTTGTCACCCTGCTTTTTGCCACTGTGTGTGTGTGTGTGTGTGTGCATGTGTGTGTGTGTGTGTGTGTGTGTGTGGTTGTGTGTGTGTGTGTGTGTGTGTGTGTGTGTGTGCGTGCGTGTGGCTTGGCTAGCTGGTTCCCACTGCAGATTATTAATTAAGTTCTGGTGAGCGGTGCATGCCCTTCAGATCCACTTCCCTCCTCTGCCTGCACACAAATACCGATACACATGCACACAAAAACACCTTGCACCTGCTCAACACCTCCCACACCGCTTCAGGATTAAGGCGATTGAAAGTGATACAATATCAAAAGTGCCTTCAACCATAATGCCTTTGGCGGAGCACAGGTAGTCTCTTTGGTCTTACACACACACACACACACTCTCACAGACACACACATATGGCTGGGCTTTAATTTAGCTCTGATTTTCCCTTTGTTTTTGTCACAGTCCTGTTGGGCTGTTTTTCCTTGCATGTACTATCCACATCTTCATCTATTTCCAGCCATATTTAATATGTGTTTAGGTGGTTGAGCTGTATAATGTATGATGTTGTATAATGCTTCCTGCTAAATTCCCCTGAGTGACTTCATGGTAAAAGGAATAGGCTAGTAGCAAGCTCTTTATGTTTTGATGAAACATCTGAGCATCTTTGCATGTCAATATGGCCATATGTTTCCATGAATATGCTCATATGAACTCACAATCATATACAGTACAGAGTCACACACACCTCATTACCCACAGTCAACTGCAGAGATGATGCTGATATTTCACTTTCATTTTCACCACAGCCATCTCTTTCATTTTAGAATATGGATTACAAAGCTAATGACATCAAATCAAACAAGTATGATTTGATGCAACATGTGTTTTAGTGGTTTGTGGTGGTTTTTCTAAGAAATTAAACCTGCTACTTGAAGTCATCCAGTAGATAGGAGGTGAAACACTAACTATTCCAGTGTCACTTCAGCAAAGCTGTAGCCAAGACAGAGCGTCCTGCAATGATGAGACAACAAATGTGTCAGCCGTAAGAAAAACATCGGAGGACTCCGTTTTAGCCCCTCTCACACACAGTTCTTTCTCTTGCCTTTTCTACACCCTTCTTGTCTCCCCCTCTCATCAGCTGCTGCCAGGGCCCCTGAGACGGCGGGCCGCCACTCAAGAATGCAGGCGCAGAAAACAGGCCCGTATCGCCGAGTGATGGCTCTGTGTTTCGTGGTGACAGAATTGTGTCCGCTCAGGCGGGCGGCGGTGACCTAATCAGGAGGTGTTTGGATGGGCGCAGAGTCCAAGCGAAGCTCCAGAGTGTTGATGGCTGCGAGGGGCATTGAATGAAGCAGTGTTGTTAGTGAGTTGTCTGTCTGTCAGTGGTTGTCAGGACAAAGAGAGTTAAATAATATTGTGTGGTTGTGTGCGGTGTGGTTGTGTGCGGTGTGGTTGTGTGCGGTGTGGTTGTGTGCGGTGATGGGTGTGTGTGGTGTGGTTTTATGTAAATCAGGTTTACTGCATTTAAATATTCTCTCTTACAGAGATAAAGATGAGATCGAAAACTTCTGTAATATCTGTGACGTTATATACAAGTAATCAATTGGTGGTATGAAAACTGGCTAACAGATTTATGAATGACAGTGAATGTTGATTTCTGCATTATGTGACCCGCTCAAAATAATAGCAGAGAATCTGAACAATGTGTGTTTACTGATTCCCTGTATACTTTCAGACTGGAGTATAAAACCTAAGTTGATCCACATCCCTAAAGAACGACTGCCTTTCAAATAATGACCTACTGTAGATCCCCCCCATTAATTTGAGCCTTAGTCTTTCTATAGTACTTATGAACCTTGTCACTGTCTTGGCACAGGCGGCCATTGACATCACCATCAATTGACACTTCACCTATTATCTCACTCCACCATTCAGCCTCTCATTGAAACTCTGGCATCACAACACAGCTAGCTGAAAGGAGACAGATCTTGTATTAGACACTTGCAGTCTTCCCTTCCAGCTGGCTAGCTTCCCATAGAGAAACAACGGAAAACAAAGGGACGAGCGGCGCTCAATAAACTCCTAACAACAATCTCCATTCACTCCTCGTCTGTCTCCACCGTGTTTGTGTCTCCCAGCTTCTCCCGATCACCTCTTCTTTTTTTCCTCCCCATAGCTAATTGGCAGCAAAGTTTTAATTCCCTCCCTGCCCCCCTTCTTGTTAAGTGATGGATTGTTGGCAGGGGATCAAAGAGGAGTGGTGCCCACTGTGCGCCATGCCCGTCACTACCTGCTGGCACACATGAGCGTTGGGACTGGCGCCATGCCAAGGGGCCACAGGCCTGCGCCACGGGGACACACTGCCAAGAGGCAGAGGTCAACATGAGTGTGTGTGTGTGTGTGTGTAAGCATGGGTAGGTTGGGAGGGTGGTGTGACTCTGTGCACTTCCTAACAGAAGATTCAATTTCACAGCTCCCTCTCTCTCTTTGTGTATCTATCTGTCTGTCTGCATATCTCTTTCTCATACTCCCCTCTCCCTTCTTGTTGCAGGCCAACAGCAGGTTGAAGCAGATTGAGAAGGAGTACAGTCAGAAGCTCACCAAGTCTGCCCAGGTAATCAGTTTTCTCTTCCACCCTTTTTTCCATCTCTTTCATTTTATATTCCTCTTTTTCCAGCAAACCGTTTGAAGGTATGGACAAACATACTGATGGGAGAGGTGAGGGAGCACACATAAAAACACACACACACACTCTCTTGAACACCTAGCGAGCCACACTGCCCTTTACCATTAAGCATATACACACAAACACACAAGTGCACAAGAAGGTGCACGCACACACACACACAAATCCCATATCTGACACGAGGTTTGTGCAAAGTCCAGACAAGTAAATCCACACATAAAACACAGACGCATGTGTTACAGTAAGAACATCTAAAGCTCTATTGTCTGGCTTTTCTCTTCACTTTTCTTATCCCCTCTGTCCATAGATTACTGCTTGAACAATGTTCCTTTGCAGTTTGAACAGAACTGTGTGAAGTCAGGACTGGTTTTTATGCTTCATACTAAAGGGCAGTTCCTCTCTGTCTTTGCCCTTAAAGCTGCACTGCAGCTGCAATGTTTTATATTAAAAATGAATCAAATATCTATGTGTTATTTGAAAGGCATCGCCTGTAGTGACCTAGAAGGAGGATAAATATTAGACTTATATACACAAGGTGGCCAGAAACACAACTCCAAACCACTGCTAATGTTGCTCAATGTATCCGTGCACTTTGTCAGTGTTAGTAGGCAGCTGTTTGCTAATGTTAAGTTAATATATCAATGTTAAGTTTACAGCTTGTTCAGCTGCCTCCAGGTGGCCAAAAATCAATGTATACTGCTTTAAAATCCATGCATTGCTTGATCTACCTTGTGCTAGCCACTTTGTAGTGCCCACTTGTACTGTACTAGCTTGGAGTTGGAATGCTGTATACTGTATGCTAAAGGTGATGCATACAGATTTATGCTTCTGCATTGAGTTGTTCCCTCAGTTCCAACATAAACATCTTCTGATTCACGCTAGGATTTAGCCCATTGAATGCCATAATATGGCTGCAAACTAGTATATCATCAGTCTTCGTCATGCAATAATTATGCTGCGTACAGTTTACCTCTGAATTTTACTTGTCACACCTGAATTGACCACTTTCCAGTAGAATGAGTCTGAAAACTGATCGGTTGGTTTGCTTTAGCCAGGTTAGCCACTGTTAGCAATACCAGTTGTTACCAAGGCATTATGCAGTATTCTTACTTCATCTCCATACCTGTTTCTCCTCTCCCTGTCGATGGCATCACCTGGCCACACTTTGGAAATCTGTGTAATTAGGGGCCATATGTTTAACATTACTGCTTGTCTCCTCAGACTGAGCCCATTTAAAACAAAGATAATACTTCTCTCCAACCAGGAATATAACTTCCTAGGGCACCCCTGTCATTCAGAAAGATGTCTCAGAAAGTTCAGGTAGCTTTTACCTCACCAGTTTAAAAGATCCAAAACACCCAGTGTTTACCTTCTAAAAGAAAAGAGTTGTCTTCTTGATTATGTAGCAGGCTAAAATATCACAATCATTTGGCTATAATTGCACCTCGTTACCCAAAGAGGAGATTCAAAGAGGGGGTTTTGTTGTTTTTCTTTCTTTCTTCTCCTCTTTAAATCCCCCCATTTTGGGTTGGCTGGCAGAGGCACAGAGTTGAAAGCGGGGTTGACAAGCAGATGTTGTGAGAAAACGGTAGCTTATTAGGTTACACAATGCTCGACTTCAAAAGAAGTCGGATGCTGTGCGAAAGTTCAGCCATGTTTGCCCGCTTTGGCAGTGCGGTATGCCACCACAAACACAGCAACAAGTGATTAATCCTCCTCATCCTGTTTTAGGGGACACAAAGCTGGCACAGGTTCAACAAACAACACTCTCGCTGACATTAAAGAAACGTCTCTGCGCGCAGAATTCAACACCTTTGTTGAAGAGTGTTGTTATACAGAGGGTTATGCTGATGGTGTGGGTTTTTGTGCAAACATATTAATATGCGTGATTAATGCAGGCTATTTGTCGTGGGCTTGGGCGGCTTTGTTTTAAAAGGTAAAGGTGGAACTGAGGGGTTTTTGTTGCCTACCCCTTGGGGCAGCTCAGTCAAATGTAAACAAGAGGCCTTTGAACCTCAAAGGCTAACCCTAGTTGTTAACCCCTCAGTGTCTGACAGGGGGCATCGCTCTTGAGCTCAACTGCATGGCTAATAGCCCAATTAAAAACATACCACACCATACATTATCCTGAGGGAACTGGAGACACACCACGTAAGGGTATACGTTTACGTGCCTGCACATACACATCCCTCTCTCTTTCACATTACCTCTTTGCCTTTGTCTCTCTTTCGCTGCCCCTCTGATTCACACACACACACACAGTCTTTCCTAATTAGTGTCTCTCCAATCCAATCCTGTGTGTTAAGTATCCAGCTGTGAGTGGTCCTCCTGGGTGACCTGTGAACTGAACATGGCTGCTCTCTTCCCCCACTTAATGATCAGGCTACAGTGGGTGGTTGCTGTGGTGCTGGTGGGAGATCATTACTTTATCCCTGACCGTCCACCGTGGGAGTAGGTAGGTAGGAAGGTGGAGGGAATTTACCATGGGAGGCACAGTGCATGAGAAGTACCATGTTCTGGAAAAAAAAAAAAGGTTGAAGTTCACTCCGTATGCAAATATACCTCATTTATTTCAGCACAATACTGGTTGTTAAGTTCCACAAACAGTGTTTACACGTGACCTCTCAGGCATGTATGCACCAGATAGGATCTGTTACAGTATTTATTCCTTTTGAGACATTCTCACTCCTTAAAAAACAGTGTGTATCTCCTTCACTGCAGGTTATTATCTGCGCTGATCAATGTTAAAACAGCTATAATCAATACTTTATATTAACAGTGGATGAAATGATCACATGTGGTATGAAAAGGGGCTTAAATGTAGTGATGAACCCACCGATAATCATCACCTGACTACAGCCTTCCTCAGCTTTACAAGGCGTTTTACTGTTCATCAGTTTTGGTTTTACTGCCTGCAACTTTACTGTTTTGTCTCAGCGCTCTCATCAGTGTCATTTCCACACATATCAAACAACTGTTAAAAAAAAAAAAAAAACTCTAACAAACCCACTGCACCCTACCCTCTCAGCACCAAACGGCAGATAGACACAGTTAGTGACTAACTGGTGAAGATCATTTATCAATTTAGCTGCTAAAGATGTGTAAACAGACAACTGTTTGCCAAAATGTTCACCAAAACAGCTTTACAAGGTGATGATATATCAGTGTGTTTACAGCTTGTCTGTATGGTGCGTGTAGCAGATAAGAGGTCTTGAACCAGGCTTCACTAATTCATCATCTGCCAAGTTTTCACACTCACTTCTTCTCACTTCTCATATAACAATGCAGAGCATTTCCCCTTCTCTTTGCAGTCTTTTTGTGGCCTTAGTTATTCACCTTTCTGTTTACAAACAGGTGAATAAACAACAGACCTGCTCATTTCTCCCCCTTCGTCTGTACCTCGGGTTCATGGAGAGGTAAGCCTGCCTTTAGCCCTAACCAGAGATGCTAGCAGGCTGGGAAAATAGACAAGTCTCACCAGACCAATTACAGACTTAAAAAGGCCTGGCTGGCTATCAGACAGAGAAAAAGGTGCTGTGGTCTATATATACAGGAATAACAAGACAGACAGCTGAGTTGAGTAGTTTAGAGTGCCGCCACCGCCCCGGGGCTGAAGACCAGCAGATGCAGGGAATCCATATTGCAAAATAATTATTACACCCAGAAATGATGTTCCCATAATAATGTGCCATTTGTTGCTTTCATGTGGCTTTCCCACTGACAAAATAACCCTAATCTCCCTCTCATCTCCCTCCCTCTCTCTCTCTCTCTCTCTCTCTCCCTCTCTCCCTCTCACTCTGTAACTCTGTGGTCGACCCGCATCACTCTAACTCCCATACTCCCACACACTGTGCAGATTCCAGCAGGGCTAGTCCTCCAGAGTTTGAACACGGTAAACAATTATCTGTCTAGCCCAAAGCCAGCAGCAGCATTGCTCCCACCCCCCTCACCACTCCCTCCTCCTCCCCTCCCCACCTCTGTCTCTCGCTCTTTCCCCCTCTCTCCCTTCCTCTCCCTCTCTCTTTTGCTCTCTCTCATCTTTCCTCTGCCTTTTTCCCTGACAGTGGCTTAAATAGAATGTTAATTTTGACTGGAGGATTTCAAAGCTGAGGCAGTTCCTTTTCATCTTGGTGTGCACCGCAAGTTCACCAACACAAAGTCACTCTGCTCTTCAAAAAGGAAGTTGTTTTTCCTTCCTGTCTATTTTTTTTTTTTACCTCCCTCTTCTCCTTTCTCTCTCTTTCTTTGCTTTCTCTGTCTTCTGTCTCATCTCAAAAAAGACATGAGACTCTGGGAAAAGCAGTGTTTTAAGGAGGTTGTTACTGCAGTCCACATGCATGACAAATGAAATGCACTGGCCATTTGGTACAAGTCATTTTGTGATACCAGTGAAATGAAGCGAATCCGCATCATTCACTGAACTTGTTTTGCACTTTGCATCTGGCAGCAGGTTTTTCTCTCCACTTTTATTGTTTTACTGTGTCACTTGTTTCCAACATAAGCACAGAGAAAGTACATATAACATATAAATTATCTATGCACTTTGTCAGTATTCCAACCTATCTTTTTATTTACTCAGTGACCAGTGGGTTTCACACTGTGTGGTCAGTTGTCCACTAGCCACTTGTACTGATTTTCTGTCAATCTTTCACACACGAGTATCAATTAAAGTTAAAAGTTAGAATTAAAACATTTGTTTTCTTCTCACCCGTAGCTAATTGCGGAGCTCCAAACATCTCTTTGTGACTCAAAGGAGGAGGCTGTTTGTCTGCAGCAGGCAATGGAGAAGCAGTTGGAGGAGGCCAACACTCGGTGGGATGAAGAGAGAAGGACAATAACTCACCACGCAGATCAGGCCAACAAGGTCAGTGTCGGACACTTAAGAGATAAGTCACATATTAATCACACCGATTAATAATTCTATCTATCAGCATTGTTGATATGAGGAACTAAATTACTATGCTGCGTTCTTTCCATTTTGTATGAAGTAAATGTAAAGGATGTTGCAAAACACCACTCCCCTACATGTAATATGGAACTTGTTACTAAATCAATCAGGAGTCCAGAGCAATATTACTGCATTATCAGTGTTAGCAGCATATTGTAGCAGAGACATATACCTGAGATAAAGACCACCTCTCTCCTCATTAGAAGAAACAATATCACTTTCATGAAATATAAAATTAACTTTCAGGGCAAAAGAGTAAAGAGGCTCTATCATATAACAAGGTCCACTTATTTAATGAGTGACCAATTATTTGTAGCAGTTCTTTTCTGTGTTGAAGTTGCCATAAAATTATATATTAGCCAGCTGGAAGAAAGAGCAGCAGAGACTGACCGCTCCTACAAAACATCCTGTCCGTCATGTATCATTCAACAGTTTTAGGGACTGTTTGTCTAAATATGAACCCACCAGCTAGAAACATACAGACTTTTTAGCTAGATCCCATGATATTGTATATAGACCAAGTCCTTCTAGGCAAGTTTCTCCACTCAGCAGCCATCTTAGCAATACCCTCGGGCAGTTACTGTATTTCGCGGTTACAAGACCAGGCTCCTATCTAAATAAATGGGAAGAGAGCCGTAACTTCAGTTTCAATGTTCAACAGGACACACAAACTGCATGTATAGAATCACCAGTCAAATCTGATTAAAATCGCTTAAAAAGTTTTGCACTTTGCCCAAGATAAGGTTTAAAACTTTTTTTCCCACAGGTTATACTTCTCTAACATATGCACAAGGTTTCACGACACCAATCACATCCAGAGAGTCTCTTACCTTATAATGTCTAGGATCTAGTTTGTTTGATTAAGGCATTAATCAAACAGTACTATATCAACAACAAGTTGTTTGTGTGTACTCTCTGTACTTAAGTACATGTAAATATACCAACTGGCTCTAATGGAGGGTATCAAAAACTGTACCTTTAACAGCATCTGCACTGCACTTTCAAGGTGGCAACTGTTTTATCTGTTTCTTATCTTCCTGCCTTCCTTATCTCCCAGCAGTCTTATATACTTCCTGTCCTTTATCATTGGTCTCTACTGTGTTCATCCAAAACCTTTAGACTTAAAAAATGGTGGGGGGTGGTGTGTCAGCAAACTACGTCCGTAAAAAAGCCTTGTCTGGATTTGACTTTTATAGAGTAGACACGGGTCGCTTTTCTTTTGTTAAAGCATGGTCACAGTTTGTGTGCATGTGCTCTGTCATTTTTATAGCTAGTTGCAAACTCTATAGTGTCTTTAAGTGGCTTGTGTGCTCTGTGTATAGTTGAACCTTATAAATCGGTCTGCTGCGCCCCACTTCTGAAGTCAGAGCCTCTCTATATCATTACTGTCATTCTCTTTTACAGATAAAATTTAAACTCAGGCTCCTTTTTTAGTGTTAACTTTATTTTTTATTTACGTTTATTTCATTTAACATGTTCTAATTAAACCTCATCTGTAGAGCAATATTAAAATTTACTGACAAGACACAAAATGTCTCTTGTGATGTAAAATGTGTCAGTGTTTGATTTGTGTCACAGCTTAACAATTGAGACGTTAGATTAGTTAGTGTTTGCCTGATTTTCATCCTGCTCCATGCAGATTTCCCTTTTGGAATTACAGGATCTTTTAATCTGCCTTCTGCCCTAGCAACCACACTGGGACACAGTGGCAGTTGATTGGGTGTGGCTCACTAAATAAAGAGTTGTTGTGTCTGGGATCTGGACATTTTTCCCAACTCAACCTTGTCTGTTTGTGGTTGCAGCTGCCACACATAGTAAGGAGGCAGGTCTGTGAGCCTCCCTTTAGATCTCCTCTCCCTCCAGGCCCTAGTAGCCCACATACCCCCCCCCCCCCCCAAATCCCGGCTCAGACCCGAGTTTTCTCCTAAAGTGGGCAGTTTGCTCTGAAATGGCTGTCCCTAGTCCTGCCCCACACCTAGAATATCTGAACCATGTCCTCTATTGCTACCAAAACAAGACAATGAAGGCTGATGGTGGCTCCATGGTCCAGATCACTCTGTCCAGGCAGACTAAATGGTGAAGGACAAACAACAGAAACATGTTTGGTTATTCTATGATGTAGTTACACACACTTAAATACACAACACAATAATTATGTTATCATGCTCTATTTTGCTCTTGATTGTCACTGTAAGGGAGACTGTGTGACACTGTCATCAGCTACACTTGCTCATATTGTAGCTTTGTGGCTTGTAATCTAACTGTACCATGACACAACACACACACGCCGCCTCCCCTGTCGTAGGCTGTGTTACAAGACACAGGCCTTGGCATATGTGTTAGAAGCAGACAAAAGCTTTCTGTTTCCATTATCTGTGTCCTCATTATTATGATCCCCGCTGTATTAACCACCCGCTAATGAGACTCCAATTAATGATTGAATTGCTTATTAAAGGCCAGACATGAGGGGAAGGAGGGAATCAGTGGGGGAGAAGAAGGTGAGATTGGTCAAACAGAATAAAACAGAGTCAGTGTAAACTTGAAAGAAAAGGAAGAGGAGAAGGGCGAGATGATAAACAGCGAAGGGGAAGAAAGGGAGAGGCAAAGAAAGGACGGAGGAAGTGTGAGGATTGAGACAGCAAACAGAAGGACAAGGGGAGAAGGGGGGAGAGAGAGAGAAAAGAAAGAAAGAAATGGCGGAGTGCTGTCAGTGGGCCATCAGAGGGAGTGTGTCGCCTGCTGACATTGTTTCCATGCTGCTCACTTCAAAGGGCTCGGATTATGAAGAGAGCGAGGGGCTTCAGACAATGGGAGGGGAAGAAAATAACATCAAAGTTAGCCGCGCATTTGAATTGGGATAATCCCAAAACAGTTGTTCTGAATGCATGCTGCACCAGATCAGATGTCCCTTTTTTTCCTTGCCAGCCCCGTTCTGCCTTTTCTAGCCTGAATTTAGCTCCCTCTGTGGCTCTACTGTACTTGTGACTTCTTAAATGTGGGTGTTAACTGCAGAGACCTTTGTATCTCGTAAACCCCTTTTTTTAGAACAACGGTAGTACAGTTAAGTATGCTCATTATCTGGGTTTTTTGTATAAGTGACGTTTAGGTGGAGGAGTATTTTTGTGTGGTGTGTGGGAGCGTGTTATGTGCGTCTGTGTGTACGTATAGGCATGAGCGCTTGAGTGTGTGCCTGCTTGGTGTGTGTTGTCACAGACAGGGATGTTGGCTTTGCATTGGTGCTGCTCTGCTCAGTTTGAATAACAAATAGCCTGAATATCAAAGTGTGTGTTGCAAACTGTTGCAGAAATGAAGTGCGCAGGCTGGTTACTACAAAACACTGGTCCAGATTAATGAGCAGACAGACTAGTAGGTCACCCAGTAGCCTTTTTGTTTTGACCTTCTGATGTGAACTTAAAGCTCCATTAGGGATATGTGAACATGCTGCCAATATAGCTGAACCCAACTCTGCAGCTTTTAGCCACTTTTAGCTAATTGCTTTCGTACACAGGATAATAAATAAAAAAGAAGCTGAGGTTTTGTAAATTCCCCTTTCAGTGTTCCACTGTATTTCCTGCCTTTGTTTCCCATGAATGATCTCGCATATGGAGCTGTGGTCAGAGTAGGTAGTGGGCCACTATTCCTGATCCAGTTATATTTAGGTTACCAATTATCTCATAACAGTAGGCAAGGCAGGAGTGGGCAGTTTTAATGCATTGGAACCGGGCCGGTGTCAAAGGACTGTGGAAGGTGAAAGCAAGATGAAAGCATCGTATTTGCTTTCATCTGTCCAGTCTATTCATATCAGGTAAGGGGAATGGGAACCAGTATAGAGGAAGCCAATGCAACGTATTGGGACATAGCCAGCATTCGGGTTGGAGGAGTATTAACTTCCTGATGTCATCAGTTTCCCTACATGTGGTATCTCAGTGAAGTGTCTCCATTTGTGGATGGATTATTTTTTTTCTTTGATGAGACACAGGGGTTTGAGGTGAATGTGAAGTTTAATAGTGAGGTTGTTGCGATTACTTGAGTGCATGGTGTGTATCTGCGTGGCCATGTGCACAGGCGGTGTGCCTGTGCGCGCGTGTGGGCGAGTGTGCAAGGCTGCATGAATGAGTGCGTGTGTGCACTCGCCTGAAATGTGCAGCTGCCAAATCTGACAGACCTCAAGCCCACATTAGCTTGCCAAGAGAAAGGTACAAAGACACACACACTCTCACACGCACTGTCTCTTCTCTCTCTCTCTCACACACACACACACCCTCTCTCTCTCTTTCCAACTCTGTATCTTCGTACTCTTTCTGTCTCAAACTGTCTGTCTCCATGCACACACACACATACACGAGCACACATGCTCACCTCGCCCTGCCAAAAGGGAGAGGTGGCTGGTGAATAAACAATGGCACTCCGCCCATAGTGTCACCCGCCTGGGCTTTGATCAGCACCGCTGTTCCTGCTCCCCACAGCAGTGCTTCCTGTCTTTCTGCCTGCTGAATGTTGCCACGCGCGTACACCCACGTGCACGCCCCCCCCCCCCCCACAGCACTCCGCCCGCAGGTGTCACCGCCTGGGCACGATCCCAGCACCATATTCCTGCTCCCCACCAGCAGTGCTTCCTGTCTTTCTGCCTGCTGAATGTTGCCACGCGCGTACACCCGTGCGCCCCCACACACACACACACACCTTTAATATATTGTTCATGTCTCATTCTTATACATGGGCCTACATACACTATCTCTTTCTCCTATTTTCTCCTCACTAAGTATTTATCTGTATCTTTCTGTCCCTCAAACTCGCACCCAAGAATAGCTTTGAGTTAGCGCCCTTGTCTCTACATCTTTCAATAGTGTTGCTTTCCCTGACATACACCCACATATACCCTGTGTTTTCACACACAGACACAGGCAGAGGTACACACCTTTGATCCGGGCCGTCCTCCAGTAACTTCTAGTGCTAGTCAAAGAGAAGGTCCTGTTGTAGTGTCCTGTGGGTGAACTGACAGCAGACACATTACATAATGCAACAGTGACCATTGTCTCACTCTGTTTGAGGATGAGAGTGAATACATGAGGTGCACTGTTCTTTGTACAGCAGACAATGTGGGGTGTACATTTCTTTGTCAAATTTAGATGGAGTCCATGTGATCCTGGTCCTTTACTTTTATGCATGCACACCAGTAATGAGGGACAACACACACACACACACACACACACACACACACACACACACACACATGCACACATTCAACAGGGCTAGTTGAATCAGCTGCAGTTTGTCTGTAGTTCTGTAGTTATATATGCATTAGTTTCTGAGGGGGTTGAAAGGATGACTTTGCCTGTGGGAAGGAATGGCAGCAGTGGATCAAGAACAGGTGTGCTGGATACCCTCTGTTGCAGAGGCAAAGAGCTGCTTCAATCATTGTGTGTATGTGTGTGTGTGTGTGCGTTTGTCTTCTCTGTTCATGTGTGTGTCCACATCCTTCAACACATGTCCATGTTCTTCATGTCAACCTTGAACTATGCATTTGTTTATTGAAGTTTGTTAAGCCATCTGTGTTTCTGTCACTTTCTTCTTACTCTGTGCATGAGTACCACTTTCATGTTTTTTCTTTAAAGGTGTATTAGGAAATGTTTCCAATATTAATATTGAATTAAATAGCTCTATGGAGTATGGAAGGGTATTACTGCCAGTCTCACTGAGAATCAACACTCAAATCTTTGGTTTGACTCAGGTGTTGGCTGGCTGAATAATAGCATATGAACCATAAGAGGTTGTTGAGTTCATATTGTGTCAGGGCTTGCTGTTCTGAGTTAGAGTCTTAAGTTGCTTAATGCAGCATTCAAACTTTTTTTATGATGCTGTTCCCACCCAAATGATCCAAAGTGCCTTGAACATATTGAACAACTATTTGTGTGCTCTCTCTCTAACATGTCTACTAATGTTTTCAGTCTAGTGTAATTCACAAAGCCAGTACAAAGCCAGCTGTGGCAAAAAATGATAACTATGTTGTAGAATCCTGGGTACAGTTCTGCCCCCTATGTGGCCATTATGCTCTTAAATGGATTGAGACTGTAGTGCTGTCAGTAACGCCGCACTCCTACCTCAAGTTCAGGCCTGCTTATTCTTTCACATGAGCAATGGTGTCAGCTAGAAATGTGTAATTTTGGATCTGTATAAGCATGGATCATTCTTTCACTCACTTTGATTCTCTTTGTGTATCTGTTTAAGCACCCATATGCCTTCATGTCCACGTAAGAGTGTGCGCATGCATCCCTACATGTGTGCATTGTGTTGGCTGATTGATGACTTTTCCGGCTGTGGGCAGATTCCCGGCAGTGTTTGATCCACATATCAGAGGAGGTGGAAGTAGGAGAGAGATAACATTCCAGAATGCTACGAGGGAACGTGGGAAGTAGAACAGCTCATAGAGGACCCACTCAATTCAAGGACAACAAACGGAAATTACTCATTAAACCACAGGCCTAATTCTAAGTACAAAGAAACCATAATGGCCTAATGTCTTAGGTGCTTCCCTGTTTGAAGAATCCCATGTATAGTTGAAGCTGTCTAGTCACTAGGGGGCAGAAATACTAAAAAACACAATTTCACATAAACTCAACCCTGACATATCAAGTTGCCTTATCAAGTTGTTATGGCCTAGGTGTTACTTTCCAGTAGTTTAATACTTGGATTAATGAGAGCAGCAAGACTTGAAAACTAAGGCAATGAGTGTAAACAGCTAAAATCTGCATATAGTTATAGAGTTTGGTAGTAATGAGCCTGCTCATATTTGTAGCAACTTGTGTGAATGTTTTTCTGAACATTCGATCCTGAATGAAAGCAGTGATGTTTTTTAACACTTTGTCAAGAGTTTTTAGGCTGCAATTATATTTGCAACTTTTGCCAAACTTAACATCAGTTAAATGACATCCTATTTGATAAACAGAATATATGTATGTAAGCCCACACACAAACACACGCACTAAAGCATATGGTGCATATTACAGAGTTGTTTCCTATTCTCTTTCTACTGTAGCTCACAGCAGCTGAAAGAGGCAGAGACGGAAAGATAGAGAACAGTGTGTTTCCCCTGTGGGCATAGCTAGGTTGCAACATGTCTTCATTACCGCAGCAATTGTCTTACTATTTTCATCAGTACCAGGAAAGGCGCCGCCATAACTGTGCCATCATGTGTGCACATTGCAGTAGACAAGATAGCTGCTCTATTTGCCATTCAGGAGAGTTATGCCGCTGCTGCCATCGCAGTATCTTCCCATTTCAGTTCGGAATCAACTCTGCGAAAAGTGCTGAAAAGCATCAAAGTCCTGAAAGCAAGTCAGTTCATACCAATATCAGTGATATCTTTCAGAGGGGCTGTCCTGGTCGACTTGCTAAAGCACGTCTTTTTATTCCTACACACAGACAGACAGCAAAGCAAAAGCAAAAGTTTCTCTTCTCTAACACCTCAGGAGGGAGACCTCTCTCCTCCTCCACCACCTCCTCCTCCTCCTCCTACAGCTTCTCTTACACTCACTTCTTTACCTTTCCCACAATCCTTTGATAAAAGTGCAGATAAAAGAGAGTCTGTGCTCATCTCTCTGGCCATCCATCTCTCCTTGAGGTTAGCACCTCCTTTATTATTTACTATTAGATCAGTAGACATACATACACACACCGCCTTGTTCTACTAAAGCTGGTGTGTGTGTGGGCGCAGTCCACATACTGTGTCTTTGCTTATGTATGTCTGTGTGCTTTGTGCCCCTTGTGTATGTATCTGTTCTTACCCTTTTGCTTGTGTGTTATATGTGTGTGTGTGTGTGTGTGTGTGTGTGTGTGTGTGTGTGTGTGTCCTTGGCTGGAGGCGGTGCAGTGTGAGGTTTTTGCTGCTGTCTGAAGTCGTCCAGCCTCAGTGTCATTAGAGGATCTCTTTAATCCAGACTTTGGGAGAAACTTCTGACAGCACGCTGCAAATAGAAGGCCCCGCCGCACATGAAGAGCAGCTCGGCTCCTAACAAAACACCAAGTTTAAAGAGGCCCCTGGCCTTTTTTCCTCCTCCTACTATTCCCTCCCTTCTTTCTTCTTTGCTTTTTTTCCTGCCCTCTGTTGCTTTTACTTCACCCTAGGGAAACATGCTTGCCTTATCTGAGCAGGAGGACCACCCAGGAAAGATGACTCAGGCATCGGTGTGTCTGTGCGCCTGTGTGTGTATATGTTTGTGTGCATACAACACTGGAATTGCACACTCATTTGACTGAGTGTAGCACTCACATTTTTAGAACTTTTGCTGTTAATATTAATGCATGCCTATACCTGCATGGATCGCTCTGAGCGGTGTGTTTGTTGGTGCTTGCGTGCGCGTGTGCCTTGCTAATCCTTTGAGCCAAACTTTGGAATGAAAGGCAGAGGTACATTGCTGATGGAGAGGTGAGAGAGGCCTTGAAGCTCCCGACTGTGGGACTTTGCAGCAGAGGTACATCAGCTGCCCCTATCTCCTCACTCTGGCCACATGTTTTTTTCCTCCTCCTCTTCGGTATCTCGCTGTTGTTCATGCTCACCTTTCTGAACTCTCTCTTCTTTATTCCTCTGCTCTGGATATTGTCACATTTCTGTCTTATCTACCTATGCCTTTGGCGTCGCATTTTGTTTACTTTTTTTCTCCTTCATGCACCTTTCTCTTTCATTCTCTTACTTCACCCTCCCTCCACAGCCATCCCCCTCCCTCCATGTGTCCCTCAGGAAATCAGATTTCCCCCTCTTCCTGGCCCGTTCACAACGATCCCAGCCTGCATGGCTGATAAAGACCATATCGCCCCGAGCATCTGGAGACACTTTAGCTGGATCCTCTATACACGGTCATTCACACACCTTCGCACACTCAATACTATAGAAACAACCAACATTTTGTGTGTACATGAGTGTCGGCGTGTGACAGACGGGAAGTTAGACTCCGTATTAAAATGGACCACAGCTGCAGAACCTTGGAGTGACAAGTCCTCATCAGAGTGTTATGTGGAATTGTTATATTTACCTCTAAATGATTTGAGAAATGATTTATTAGCCATATAAATGTGCAAATTCATTATCATTTTTTAAATGTTTTCCCCCAGGCTGGCAAGATATTGGTATTCAGACTGCATCAGGATGTGTTTGTTGATATTAACAGGTATCTGCATTGTCCACTTTATTGTTTTTTAATTATTATTACTCATATCTGTGTCTATTAGAGTTGGTGCATATCTATTGCTGTGTGCCTAAGCCCAGCCTGAAATACAGTGTAATACGACCACCACATCAGACAGCGATAATGACTAAATATTTCCATGGTCCTTTCTGACTCACAAAGAGCTTTTATTCATCAGCAGAATCATCCCATATATTTCTATTAATGAAGTGGCAAGTGGTGAACTTCTACCCTCAGAGTTGTTTTGAGCACATCAGATACTGAACCCACATGAAAGGCAGGAACACGTCACCCGTGAGGCCCACTAAGTCAGCCTCGCTTCCCAGAAGACCTGGTCCAGAAATGCTGTGTCACAATTCAGTGAATCAGAAGTGGGTTTAGGAAGTCAGGGTGGAGTGGGGGAGTTGTCAGGGTCTCTCATCTTCTTCATCAGTTGGGCCGCTGCCTAAAAGGAAATACTTACTAGATAATCCAGTGGCATACGACAAGAAATGCACTTTATCATACAGTAGTATATTATTTGTGTGTGCTAAAATAAACTACTCAGTAGTTTTTATTCATATTACCTGACATTAGTTATTTGTCTCCGAGGACTTGACAGTCTGTGGCATTGTCTATAGTTAGACCTTCGATTCCGACAAAGAAAAAGTCCAAAAGAAAAGAGGGAAAAACCTCACACTCACGTGCCTTGACCACTACAATCTGAAAACTTAATAAATGGTGTTAGCCCACGCTAAAAATGCTTTTCTAGTGTCGTTGAGCCTTTGATTCACCAATAAACAAAATGAAATGATGAAATCGAAGGCAAGGGGTTGCACTGGATGGAGATGTGGGGCTGTAATGGGATCGTGACTGCCTAAGAAATAGCCTGATTAATAGGATCAGCACGTGGGAGACCAGCTGCCTTTCATGCTGCAGAACTGAAACTGACCTCACCATGCTCCAAAAATCAGGACCGGTCTAGTAATGTGTGTTAATAGAGAAATCCATCAGTCAGGGGCCTAAATGAGCCGAAAAGTGAATTTACCTGCATCAGTGGAGTGCGGGTGTAGGTTCATACTGTGGTGCAAGAAAATGATTATGTGTCAAAAAATTAGGAAAACATGTGAGGTGAGTTTTCCATCAGTTTCAGCTACTGTGAGATCTACTGTATCTAACTGACAAGAAAGGTTTCAACAGTTTTTTTGTGTTTTTTTTTAGTCGGAAGCTCTCAGAGAGTTGCTTCCCTGAAGTTCATCCTGGCCCTGAAGCCTAACACTGTGTGTGATTTATGTCAGTGGAGTGGGTTTTAGATCAGACGGTCATGCCTATCACCTGGACTGGGTTTCCCTCAGCTCTGAGAATTGACAAAGCAACACCTGGCCTGCTCAGTCAACTCCACTGGGGAGAGACACTGAGGATATTGATGCTAACCAGTGCCCCTCACACTTGTTGGAGGCTGTGTGTGTGTGTGCGTGCGTGCGTGCGTGCGTGCGTGCGTGCGTGCAGGCAGGCATACTGCATGTGTGCACATATCAGTCTGCTTTTCATGCAGACTAATCAAAGACGAAGCGTCCACATGTGCACTCAAAACATCTGGTTCTGCGTCCCATGCAGGAACTGCGCCTTTCTTTCCACTGCTATCACTTACGAGCAGAAAGGGAAAAACTGCCCTATATACACACACACACACACAGTGCATTTTCTTTCTTTCTTTTTGTCCTTTTTCTTTCATTCTTTTCTTCTTTCTTGCCCAAATCTTCGAAAGCAAAACAGATTAAATTCTTTATTGGCACCCTTGGGGGAAATTTGATCAGCTCAGGTAGTGGAACACATATGAGAGGAGTCCTTATCCACTAACTGATACAGTATATCTCAGTTTTTGCCTTCAAAGAAATAATGATCCTTAAAGGAATGCAGCTTTTTTAAAAAGCCTAGAAAGTTTGCTAATTCCCTGAGTCAGAAAGTCACTCTTTTTGTGTGTCCTTGTCTAAAAATGAGTTTGGGCTTAATGAGGGAAGCTTCCCAGTAATTACTGTCATGACTTTATTATTAGCCTTTTAACACATGGGAACTAATCACAGGCTGCATCTCTCCTCACTGTCCCTCTGTCCTGTCCTCTGTCTACCTTCAGCATTTTCTCATCTCTCTTGTTTTCTCGCTCTTTGGTTCAGTGTCAGCCTGTCTCTCTTTCCTGTGCAAATGAAACTATAGATCAGCGTCTAACACTTTGCATCAGTTACTCATTACACCACACAGATCTCAAGTTGCTTTTCTTTTTTCGTCAGTCAGCCGACAACACTGACTGTCTCTCCCTTCCCCCAGGCTCTGCAGGAAAAGGTGGAAAGTCTACAGAGGCAGCTGCACTGCTCAGAGAAGAAGCTGCTTAGCAAAGAGCTCGAGACTGAAGAGAAGGTAATACAGTCACACTTTTTTCTCCTTCTCTCACTATCTCTCTTTTCATGCTTGTCAGGCATGTACAAGAAGAGGCTGACTGTCTCTGACTCACTCAAACTCATTTGCTCTTCATCATTAGCGTTGCATCACTCTCACTGCCCAACATGAACCTTTTTCAACCCACTGCCCTCAGCCTTTTCATCACACTTCTTTGTGCTTCTTGCCAGCACATAACATCTGTATGACTTCTTATTATTAATTATGCCATCCTTTTATGGGTTCTTGAATCCCTTAACTGACCCCTTCAACACCCATCACTTGATGTCCCTCACCCCTCACCCCTCAGTTGCCATCCTTACTAGACCCTCCAGGGGGCCACAAAAGACAAACAAAACTGATTTCTTCCCCTCTTTTCCTGCTCTCCCCTCATCACTCTTCCATCTCTCATTCTCCTGTTCAGAGCCAGAGATATGCCCCCTCGCACATTTCCTAAATTCCTTGAGATTTGGCTTCAAGAGCCAGCGCCTAGGGCCAGGAATGCCACCACCGCCTGTGTTCAGAGGGAAGCCTCTGTATGCACACACACTCCCCATGGCTCTCTCTCCAGAATGCCCTGTAATCAGGCTCTGTTTTGACCTTGACACACACAGAGAAGAAAGCACTAATGACTACACTCACACAGGAGGCTCTTCTTTGTACCCTGGTATGTACACCAAAGGCATTCATTCTCTCGTGTCCCTGCTGATCCGCCTGCTGACCCTTGCACACACTTCACACACTCGTCACACACCTCTGTGTCTGGCCGTCATAAATCTGTAGGAAGGGGTCAGTGGTTTTTAGGAGCTGTTGGTCACCAACCCAGTCCCAGAGGTGCTGCACATTGTTTCCTACGACTTAGGAAGAGCTGACCTCTGAACCTGACTGCTATAACGTCAGATCATTTTGTCTGGGTAAGGCTCTGTATTTATGTATTTTGGTAGTGTTATTCACTGTGTTGAAGGCAAAACAAATTGATTTATTGGTGAAAAGGTTTTCCAAACATTGGCAAAATCCCTTCAATTGATAAACAAATGCAGAGTGGTACAAGAAATGTGCCTGTGCTCCAGTATTTCTCTCTCAAAGTGAAGATTAAATTGTTTTGTCTTTACTTGCCTAAAAGTTCAACCATTATGGCAGATTTCAGTATTTTTCAAGATAATTTTCAGTATCTCACAGCTTACTTCAGATAGATACTCTGTGTCAGAAGTGAAAGGTGTTTAATACTCCAGAGTGTGAGGCTATGAAGTATACATACTTAGAACTATATAATGCTGTTTCAGTCAAATGTTTATTTAGAATATTAACACATATTGTATTTTCAAGTTTTTACGTTTCATGACATTTTTTAAACATAAAAAGATGACACACATAATTTCTATTAATGGTTTTTCCATTTGTAATTTATGCTTTTATTAAGCACATTACAACACTCAAAACCCACCCGTACTTGTGGTGTGTAGAGCTTAGTCCCAGAGGAGAACCGTGAATTTTCAATACTGAAAATGCTGCTTTCTGGTATCAAATCAGCAACATTATGATTTAAACCAGGCAATATGTTGAAGCAAAGAATGAGTAAACAAGGCTAAGAATCTGACTAAGCATTTGGTACCAATTTTAGGAACTTGACAGTTCTTGATTCTCTGCTGCAAACACATTTCACTAATTTTTCGCAGATTGTTTTGCTGTGACAAAGTTGGCAGCGAAGACACTGAGAGGAAGTGAGCCATAGTAGAATAAAAATGAAGTAATCTCAGCGCATCAGCCAACTCGAAGCTGAAACCGGTGTCTGACAGGACAGACAAGACAACTGAGGCAGGATCTTGAATGATGAGATATGAAGCACACGGTTTAAGTAAGAGCTTATCAATTAGGTAATGTGACTTCATCAGAGAAAGAGGAGGTAGTGGCAGTGTAGACTAGTAATAGCTGTCTCTCATAGGAGGGACAGGGTCTGGGCGTTACTTTCCGCCTCCATTTTACCATAGCACATGTAAATATGAGTCATATATTTACTCCTACCTTGTAACCTGCTCTCACCCAAGGTCAGGTGTGTTTTTGAGTGTGCCATGGTGTAGCTCCTCTACCGTTGTTTTTGATTGGGTTGCGTGTCACAGTGTGACATGTGTACATCATATGTCAATCTGCATTCTTGTGCACACACTGGTTCATGTGTGCATTGTTTTGTTTCGTTTATGATAATAAACCTAAGGGCTTCCACTCTCAGTCTCCTCACACTGATATTGCCCAAGTTTATCTGCCAAGACGTGTCTTTGTAATCCGATCCCTCTCATGCTAAAGCAGCCCTTCTGCCCAGACTTCACACAGATGTTGCTTGCCTTACACTAGCAGGGCCCTCGCAGGCTCCCCCACTCTAAAATGGCGGATCAGCAGCTCTCTGTGTGGTTCATTTCTCCTTGAAGAGAGGAGCAGAATGTTGAAGAGTACAGCTCTTTGTATAAATACGTAATGATACAGTGGGCACGATGAACTGTACAAGTTTCAAAGATGTATCCTCCTGTAACATGGGAGCTTGGTAAAATAAAAAATAAATAATTTCTGTAGCTGTTTTCAGTATTGATGCAGACATAAAAATGCAGAGGAGTTGAACTTAAGTTCTGTAGGCTCAGTCATTTTCCTGTGTGCTGTTTTTGTTGAGGCACATTACATCAGCAGCTACCAATCCATCCCATAGTTCTAACAACTTCACTAAGATCTGTAGCCACTTCTAATCTCCCCCTGCCTTTTTCCTTTTCTTCTTTTCTTTTTTTTTTTTTTGAAGCGGTTTCTTTTTTCCCTCCCTCAGCAAAGCGTTTTTGAATTCAAATCGTTCCTTGGTGAACTCTGAGTGCCAACTCAGTGGATGTGGAGGTGCAAACTTTGTGAGTGGCGTCATTTTTGATGTACCCCCTTGTTCCTGACAAGGTTTTTGTCACGTTGGAACAAGGGGTATATCAAAAATGTCTTTCCAGCAGCTACTCATCCCCCAACCCCACAACCCGTCCCACGCAAGCCTGTACAGACACACACCCCAACTTCATTAGCATACATCAAGCTTCCCAACGATGTGACAAACTTCATTTGAACGTTGAAAGTGTTGAGGGCTTGTTCCTTTCTGCTGGCAGCTGTCAAAAACCACGCCATGTGACAGTAACAAACGCAAGGGAAAGTCAAAACCACAATCTAAAGACTATATATAGATGAAATGTTGTCATTTTAAGATGACTGGGAGGGGAAAACGACTGCCGTTCCTTGCAGTCTTCAAAACTAGAGAATCAGGCTTCATCAGGAACAAACAAAATCTCATTTTAAAAAAGAGCTGTGGAGATGAAACCTGATTTTTCTCCATAAAGTCAAAGTCCCTTTTCATTGCTTGGGGAAACAGTGGCACACTTTTCTTCTTTGTGTTTCCCTTCTTCTCATTTCTTTCCCGCTCACTCTTTTCTGGAGTCTGTCAATGACCACAACATCATGGAAGATTTGATCAGCAGTGTTGTTCAAAGGCACCCAACATTTGTCCTAATAGTGAGGCCATCACATGCCTCCTGCCACCTGTCAGAAAAACAAACATGCCTTTGCAGTAAAAGGATGCTGAAAGAAAAGAAAAATGTGTATTTGCGTGGAGAGAGATTCAAGATGTGAGAGGAGGGACCTTGGAGGAGGCGAGAGGATGCAAAGCTGAAGGAACGGCGTCTCTCAGGGAACAAGTCAGACATCTTTGGGGAGTTTGAGAGAAGCTCCTGTTTTGAATTTTAACACCACTGAGAGAGACAGTGAAGTCGGAAATTTGAATTGGTGCTTTACCTGTCCTTGTCTGCCTTTTTTC
The DNA here is from genome assembly GCA_033238685.1 of Lates japonicus. Classification (NCBI taxonomy): domain Eukaryota; kingdom Metazoa; phylum Chordata; class Actinopteri; family Centropomidae; genus Lates; species Lates japonicus. The sequence continues at coordinate 893,636 of BRZM01000088.1, read as the reverse complement.
TGTTCTGTGTTTGTTAGGCTTGCATACGTTTCCACAATTGCAAATGCTTTGGTCTACTACTTTACAGCAAGAGCAGAAATCTGTATCACACGCCTTCAGGTTTATGTAGATACACAGCAGCAGCCAGACCAGCCGTTCAGCACAGTTGTCCATTAAGCCGTTAGGACGGATGCCAGATACACAACCTTACAGTATTACATAATATATTAGTTCTAGTTCAGGCTTCCCTCAGTCGTTGCTTTTAAAGCAAACATTCATGGCATGTCTAGTTTGATCAGCCTTACGGTTGCATGTACAGTATCCAGCCGTCCCCGTTGCTCTCTGTGAGTCCCGGTGAGTACGCCGTTGTAGCCTTGCCCATTCTAATGTATGGGAAGGAAAATGGAGACAGCATTGCCACAAAGGAGCTTGTAATTTAGGCAGAGCGGATCTCTCATTGCTGCGGTGACTGCACCATACATGAACCAAGAATGCAAAACTAAGGATCTTGGCTTTTGAAGAATCTAAGACTTATATTCAGAGTGGTTGGTAAGGGATGTGTTTATTCAACCATTGTTTATTGCTTTGGTCTGAGGTAGTGGAGTGTGTTTTGTCTTGGCTAGCCATTTTGTTATGACTACAGAAGCTGCTATAGATAGAGATAGACATTTCGAAAATCTGCAGTCCTGTAGCTTCAGCTCATTTTTTAACTCCTGGACGTTCAAATTAAAGCTTCTGAAAACCTTTCTTTTTTGCCACTTGTTTGAAAAAGTCACTCTCAAATTATCCTTGACTTCATTCTCATACAGCGAGAAAAAGACATATTTCTGTAAACCGATGGACTCTCAGCCCGATGTTATTGGCCCAACGCTTTAAATTGAATAGGGCAGGAGGAGCCTGAAAAATTGGCAAAGTTGTGGCATACTAATCTACTGCACACTGTGCCGAGACAAAGTGAGCTGCTTCATGTTAGGATCATTTATACTGGGGGTTGCTTTGAAGTGCTTCCCAATCCCTTTCATTGTGCCCGGGAAGATTAATTAGCCAAAGCCAGAACAATCAGTTAAATCCACAACAGGAAAATTATTTTAGGAAAACCTATCTTTTTTCCCTCCCTCCCCCCCCCCACCTCATTCACGGTCTCTACACTTGAAAGGCTGGACTGATGAGAGGTGGGGAGTGTGGGGGATATTCCTAATGTTAGCTGGACTTTGGCTCTGTCAAAGACATTATGGCCGCTTAAAATGCCCAGACTCTCCCCTGGTTACACCTTGAAATATGTGGGTGAAAACTGTTGCTTTTCACAGCCCCCGCTGATTCCTCAAGGTCTGTTAAACTATTCATCAAGCTCCGAATTAATTGATTCAGCAACTCTTTTCAAAATGCTGTAAATGCTTTTACAATACTGTAAAAGCTCTGTGTTTGTGCATGTGTGTGACTGTCTGCATATATATATCTCTATATATATATAGAGATATATATATGTGTGTGTGTGTGTGTGTGTGTGTGCATCCATTCATGTGTGTTTGTGGGTGAAATGGGGGGGGTTGTGCTAACCAAACCCTTTTCAACTTCTATAATCAGACTCTGGTTTAGTGGAGTGTAATTTAGCCCCAGACAGACTTCCTCCAGTCCTCCCCAGTGGAGTTAGCAAGCTAGCTCGCTATTGAGCTGCTGCTGCGTTTGATGTGCTCTGCCCTCCACCGTGGCCCTGTCCTCTTCTAAACCCAGCTTCTGTGTGGAGCCCATAAATGCATTGTGTCAGATCTGGCTGTAGTCATTAGCAGCCAGTAGGGGGTGTTGTGCCGAGCGAGTCGCGCCGGCCCGCGGACCCCCTGTGGAGATGTGAAGGAGCTGTGAAGAGTGAGGGAATACTCTGAGCCATGAATAAAGAGGGGATACCCACTGTCTGTGTGTGAGTGTGGTGTCTATGTGTGCCTCCTCCAAGGGAGCTGTTCATTTGGTGGCTGTGTCTGGAAGTGTATACATGCTAGTGTGTATGTGAATGGGTGGCAGCAACACTTAGTCAGCAATGATATCAACAGATTACTGATATACTGAAGCAACTAATTGATCAACATCAACAGATGTTATAGATACAGTGTTTACTGTCTGTGCAGCTGCTTGTATACATCTATGGATAATACAAAGGTATAAATTTGATCTGGATTTATTGATTCTATTTGGTGAGCTGTACCTCAGAGCCAACCGACACTGTTTGTCCTCCCTCTGTCTTCTCAGGTGACTGTGGTGCGTCAGGAGTATGAGGAGAAGATCAAAGGTTTGATGCCAGCTGAACTCCGACAGGAGCTGGAGGACACCATCACCTCTCTGAAAGCTCAGGTGAGAACTGACTGCTTGCCAGACACCGGTCGGATACAGGCAGGACTAGAACAAACACACAAAACATACTCAAGCTGGTGAAAATATAAAACCTGCTCCTCCTCTGTTTATCCACAACCATTTTACTGCACAGCTTCTACTTGTTCAAGATTTACCTAAACATTGGCCATTTACCACATACACAAACATTTTTCTTTAAGTTATGTTTTATAAAACCATCAGAGTAGCCCTCTTAGTCTTAATTCCCTGTGTGTGTAAGTGAACTCAACCAGTGCAAACAGTTCTGAATAAAGACCAAACTGCTACAACTTGTAAATCTGACTATGATAAATAAGACTATGAATGAAGGTGCAGTGGGGTGAAATCTTGAGTGCGCATACTATTCTACTTTCAGTGCAAACTGCCAGGTCACTTGCCTTACAGAAATGTCGGTGAACAAGACCCTGAATCCCTGCCCACTCTAGGACGGCTGCTTTGTAACAATGTGGAGGAGTCGAGCAGAAATTGAAAAGATCCTCAAAAAATCCTCACTCCTTTTTAAAGTTGTCTTTCACGCACAACCAAACTGGCAGAAACATAACCTAAACACTGTGCATGAATATCCATGACAGAGTCATTTGTTTGGATGAGATTAAAGACATCTTTGGTATTGGTTTTGGTGTAGCGCTTCCCTGCCAATCCCCTTTATAAACCTTAATCTCTCCTTGTCACTCTATCAGATCACACAATCACCCCTTACATAACCACATTCATACAACCATGTTGTTCCTCTGAGCCATTTCTCCTACTTCATTGGGCCCATCTTGACACTGAATTGCAATAAAAGGCTTTCATTTTCTCGGCATTTATACTGTAAACAAAAGAGGGTTTTTCTGTAACGATCCTGCAGTACAAGATTTTGTAAAATGGGCTCATCATAAACCCCTGCCTTGTTCAAATAGGTCTACCCAAGATCCCGTTTCAGAGTGCAGACCACAGCTCTGTGATCGGATATGTTTATAAGATGTAATTCGTGACCAGAGCGGTCTCTCCTCTCACTGACGATGTCTTAGGTTTTGCACATTAAAGTGCATTATTTTTACATAGGGGGAAAAAAGGTGGGGAGAGTTTTTGTGTCTCTGGAGGCATCCGACCACATTTCGGTGGGGTTGTGCATATAGTTCACCACTGTGAAGTGCCAAATGAAATGCTAGAACTTTCCTGAGGTCTCCCCCACAGAAAGGAATGTACCCTCGGCTCCAGTACGGTAGTCCCAGAACAATACAGATTCTTTTGGAGCCGTGATTATTCTGCCAGGCTCTAGATGCCGTGTAAATGTAGATGGGGTTTATTTTCACTTCAGCTAAAGACACTTCATAAATAAACTCACGCTTTGTAGCCAAACAAAAGAATGGCGCAGCCTCCTTTCGCAGCGTCCTAACCTCAGCTAACCTGCCTCATAATCTTCCCTCTGTCCCTATGTGCCTTAACCCCTCTGCCCTCATCTCCTGACCCTCAACCCCTGTTGTCCTGACCCCTGGATTCAACAACCAAGCCTTTCTTCCACCTTCCTCTACTTAGCTAACCCCCTCCACCCAAAAGCCATCATTCCCTCTCTTCTTCCCAATTCTGTATTCTGACGTACTGTTTTCCTACTTCCCTTCCATTTTGATTACACAAGTAATCAAAGTGAATACATCAAGAAGATTATTCTGTACCAAATTTTGCATTCTGTGTCTGTGTTGCAGGTTAACTTCCTTCAGAAGAGAGCGTCTCTGCTGCAGGAAGACCTGGATGCCTGTCGCAGCAGGAGGTTAGCATGATTGTTTAGATTGCATGGAAACGTGTGCCTGCATGGCTGTGCATAGTTCATGTGGAAGTTTGTACTTCTCAGTGCCTTGCCAGTGTACCTCTGACAGTGCCAATAGATGAGTAAGAACATCCAGAATTACTAACAGGCTTACAGTATACTCTGTGTTACACACTTCTAATGGTGCAGAGACGTCGATGAAGTCTTGTCTTTGACTATGACAGCTTCCAGTCCTGACGGCTTTGATTTGCCTCCCATCCATCATACTGTAAGAGCCATTTATGTCTTTATGAAAAGCATCTATACATATGCAGTGATAAGAGGCTTAGTCAAACGATGCTTCCTCTCACATCTCTGCAAACATCTCTCAGGACTGTCAGTCACGCACTTCACAGCAAATAACCAGTTATTCCACTGTACTCTACATCACAACTTAAAGTGACTGAGATGCCAAGAATCTCAAAGGAGCAGTCAATCAGAAAGAGTTTATTTAAATTTGTTTCCATGACGGCTTTCTTAGGAATCGATGCACATGCATTATTATGTTAGTTTAATGTTTTAACACTGGAATAAGCCAATACTTTTCATACAGGTAACCATGGGAGAACAACAGCCTGACCCTACCCTGGGAAATGAAGGATAAGACGTCCAATCAGATGTGAGCATTACTGACTGTTACATGTATTTTACACACCTGTCATGCTACTGGACCAGTCATCTTTTAGTGTGATGTGCTGTTGCCTTCTGTTCTTTTAACATATGAACTATTTATTCATTTAAGTTTTGCTTTGTCCTGTTGGAAATAATATTTTTATGTTCTCAGCTGGTTACGTTGCTCAGTTTTCTGTTTTTCTATTATCATTAACTTGATATTGTTATCAAGACTTGATAGACATTTAATATCAGCTGTCATATCCGGACCTAAATGCATTATTTTAATAAAAGACTTTGCATCATTTTCTGTTGTCATGCTATTTTATTTTTTTTATTTTTTTTCATTTTGAGCATGTTTTCATCTTCCTCAAATACCTCATAATTAATCCCTTAATTAGGGGAAGTCATGCTGTTGCCCTTGTTTTTATATGACCACAACATGCATGTTAACCAAGATTAGCTGTGTAACTTAATACTTAAGTCAAAGACCTTGAATTCCCATCTTCCCCATCACTATTTAGCATCGCCTTTCTGCTCGAGCCCCTATTTGAACTGTAAATAGTAGTTGGGGGTTTGTGGTTGGTTCAGATAAAGAGCGCTGCGAGGAGATTGTTTGAACCTCCGGCCAAACGCTACAGTCCTTGGGCCTGCTGTTTCTGCCTCTGCCACCGCTTTGTGTTTTACCAACGGCTCCACTCAAACCCAAGCTGAATCGATGAGTTCATGAAATGGCTTCTGTACAGTCAGCTGGAAGTTTATTAGGAACACCCAGTTAAAACTAATCCAGTCTAATACAGCAGTCCAGCAATAAATCCTCCCTTTGTGAACGAGATAATGTTCAGTTTTTGTTACGACTGTCAAAGAGGTGTTGATACGATCATTTTAGAGGATGTAGTCTGTGGTGCTGTTAAATTGCATTGCCATGTTGCCAGGTGTTCTTATTATTTTGGCCACCTCATTCAAATCAATGAGGGACACACCTCTTTGTATAATGCAGTACAGTTCAGCAGCCACCAAACTGATTATACACTTGAGTCAGCACCACTTTAACAGTTTGAATAACACCATTTCAATCAAAACTGAACATTAAAACCTTCATGACAGGAGGATTTATTACCTAATGTACCTAATAAACTGGCAACTGAGTGTATCTCTACGGTTCTTCCAGTGTCTCCAGAGCGTGGTGGTTTTATGATGATGATAACATTCAGTGGACCAAGGATGGGCTTCATAACGAGCCCCCATCCTCTGGTATTTGTGTGTCTCTGGTAGGTGAGGAATGCGTGGGCTTGAATACTGATCATTTCAAAAAGACCTTTTTTTTTCCTGGAAAACAGTTTGGAGCCCATTATTAAATTCCAAAATCAGATTTGATTTCAAAGAGGTCCCTACACTTATTTGCATTGGAATTGCTTTCTTTTTACACCCACAGTTCACGCACTTCCATGTGTTCCCATTGTCCGTGACCTGTTTTGCTGTCTCCAAACGAAACACTATACCCCTCTCTGTATTTATTTGATGTGCTGATTCTGCTGCCCAGGCAGAGAGAGAGAGAGGGAGAAAAAAAAAAAAAAAAAAAAGTAGACGAAAGGAGAGAGGACTGTCAGGCCGACATCTGAGAAACAGGAATTTAGTCTTTCCGCACAAAGCCTTTGTAAAGTCTGTTGTTTCTGGCAGAAGTATGCAGAGGATTCATAACTATTGCAACATAGCATCATATGTGAATTTTTTGCATGTGCTTTATGTATGATTACATTCTTGTGTCAGTAAGGGCCTCAGCATGCTTCAAACACATTAGAACATACATTTTGTTCAACTGCGTCTGAAGACAAAGGTGTTTAAATCTTCTGAATGGGGCAAAAGCCTGCCATCATAGCCTCCTCCTAACTGCATCCCATGGTCTCCCTGATCAGTCTCCAACAGGTCTGTGTCTTTTGGATGTCTTAGTCTCGACCCAGTGAGTCGTACAAATGGGGTTACTCCCAAAAAGGACAGGCATTTTCACTCTTTTGAGCGTTAAGTTATGCTTTAAATCCATCTATGGGAGCAGGTTGAGGTGTCTGGAAACAACAGCAGATAAATACCAGGGGTGCCAGCCGATTTCTCACTTTTCTCACAGATTGTCTTGATATTCAGAAGAATTCCAGTTACGTCTGGTGAGAAGCTGTCCGTGAAAAAGACAATAATAGAAGGACAATATACAAAATCACAGCGATATAAACCTTCCTTCAGCTGTGGTCTAAAACTTTCCAAGGAGCTCAAGTTGTTCACAGTACATGACATTGAGAGCTTTGGGTATTTATGTTCTATCTTACAGTTTAGGCCTAATTGAGCAATCAGCTGGCTATTATTTCCTGATACTTCCACCTGCTCTTGACATTGGCTTTAAAGTAAAACAGAAAGCTCAAAATGACAAATATGCCTTTGTCCTTTTTTCAAGTAACTCTACCTTTTACTCTACTAAATATTGATGGATCTGTGGATTATTGGAGGCAATAGTGTAAACCCTTGGACAGTCTCTCCTTGAAGGTATTCATTGTGTTGCATTCAGTTGTACACACGTAAAGTGGAGCTTAAGTGAGGAGTTCAAACCCTTCTGACTTTAACACCCAGACGATCCCTACCTAAGGTACCTAAGGTAGTGATTGACATAGTCGTTGGATTGTCTGTTTTTGAAAGTTACACAAATTATCAGACATCTCACCCAATTACACTCTTGGAAGGGGGTTCAGATACTGTTCAATGATCTGATAAGCACTTGCTTTGAAGCATAATGTGGTCTGACGTTGGATTGGTCTACGTCCAACAATTTTTGTAATTTTCTGAGACGGACATGCCCAACAGTCATGCCTATACCTTACACAGCGATCAGCCAGGTGTGTGGAGGTGAGAAAGTTGGCATGATCTGAACTTCTCTCTCAAATTCTCTTTTTTTTCCATACAGCTACTGCTGTCAAATGTACCAACCAGTGCAACACAGTGAACACCTTCAAGGACGGGCTGTTTGAAAGTGCACTGTTATTCCCATTTGTACAATTCATCGCGTCTCACCCCCGTCCCTATGACAGCAGGATTTTTGCCTCACCTTCAAGTTCGGCCATTTGAAACGGCTACGTACAGTTAAGCCTTCAGACAGTGTCAGACGACACATCGTATGAAGTAGTTTTACAGATTTACAGAAATTGTTGGATGCAGCCCCACCCGATTCTCTCGCCAAAAAGAAGATTTCCGATACTGTTAGATGATTCAACACACATGTCCTTAAGACGAGCATTACATGAAGCTGCTGATACTGTGGAACTAAAGGTTAATGCATGCTCGGTCCTGCTGCTCATTTACACCCAAGCAGGCTCCAGCCATAACCTCTCCTTTAATCTGTGTTATTACCCTGACATAGTTTCACTCTAATTGATTGTCTGCTACCAAAATAACCTCCATAATTGTGCTTGTGTAAATACAAGCCATGAATGTCATTTCCACACAGCCGACATGGCCCCATTAAGGATCAAAGTCCTCGCTTCCTCTCAGTTATCTCCACATCAGACAGAGGACTGTTGTGTGACAACAGTAAAGGGCAGTCAGGGAGCTCCCAAGGTTTCCACTCATCCACCATATTCTTACTTTGCTCTAGCGCTTGAGGCTGGTGTATGACACTTGTTCATGTGAATGTGTTTGCTTCAGCTTGGGGCTTTTAACATTTCATTGTCTAATGAGTAGTCTTTATGACTTGAGTGCACAAAGGCCAATTTAAAATCGAGTGCACACAAGATAAAAACTCTTTAATTTGCTGCACAGAGCCAGTTTTTGACTTTGAGTGTTTTATTCCTGCGGGATATCAGTGACGTCTTTTTGAGGACATGAATTCAAAGACCAAAGAGTAATTTCTAACTAACTGTAGAGCAGGGTAATCCGAGGTCATTCGCTGCCTCTCTTCTCTTCCTCTTACAAGATTTACACATGTGACGTGTGCCGTGTGTTTGTGCCTCGCTCTGAGCACTTGTGACAGGCCTCTGGGATTGACTGTACATCGGCATGTGATTGACAAAGTCATTGTACATGTGTGTTTGCGTGTGCGTGTGCGTGAGCCGTGTGTCCCTGCATCTTTTTATAGAGCTGTATTCTGAGTCAGACCCTAGGAGGCCTGCGTTTGGCTGCTGTACGCTGCGTGCATAAATAAACCTGTTTATCGCCAACACTTCTCACACACACAACAGACTCAACGCATTTCACTTAGGCTATTTATTCTGTCTTCCATCATGTTTTCTGCCTCCTCTGTCTTTGTCTCTCTCCTAGCTTGTATCATTCTCTCTTTGTTGATACGGTATTTATGGCAGTAATTTATTTTTTTTCCTTTTTTCCCCGGCCCTGTCACTCAAACACAAGAAGAGCTATGAAAAGGATATGCAGCTGTGTGATTTGAGAACAAGTAGGTTAGAGGCTATACCGCCTCAGTGAAGAAGGCACGGCAGGTTGTGTTTGTGCGATTGTGGCGTGAATCTGCCGCCTGGGCTGATAGTGTGGGTTGAGCGGAGGGACAGAAGACCATAGTCAAGACAGTGTGGGAGGTTTGCCCTATGTCTCTGTCTGGGTATGTGGTATCTCTGTCTCGCACTTTCTTTTTTATCTCTCACAGCCTCTTTCCTTATATTACACAAATCCTTGCACCTAAAGTGATAATGGGTGAATAGAAAATGGCCACATCTGCACCAACACGGATAAAGTTGAAAATGCATCATCTCTCCTTTGTGGCCTTTAAAAACTGTTGTAATGCTTTTGTTCAAACTGAACCCGAAGCAAATTTCCGCCTCACGTTTTCACACATATTTAAATATTGTTCCAATCTTTCTCATTTTTCCTTTTGTCTCTGAACATTCATGAAGTAGAGTCATTTGAGATAAGCGCCACTTTTTTTGCTCAAGTATTCAACTCTAATGAGTCGGTCTTTTTGTGCCACAAAGAGCAAATTTGCATCTATTCGTGTCCACTTGCCTGTTTGAACTGGCTGTTTATGCAGTTTTGCCATCTCTAAAATTCACCTTGCAATCAGTTTATATCCACCTACAATTCCTTTAAAAAGCTGCAGAAAAATTTAAGTAAAAATTAGGACATTTCACATATTATCTCTACATTTAACTTTTCAGTTACATTTTCAATACATCTTAACATAATCATCTAAATGTTTCAAAACCTCAAAAATCTCAAGGGTTTAAAGGAATTACTCAGGTATTTTTTAATCTGGGCCTTATTTTCCAATGTCTTTAGGTGTAAATGATTGATGGGAACAATTGTACTTAAAAGTGAGATTCATATTTTCAGGCCATCTGCATTTTTGTGGACCCGGCGCTTGTCTGAATGTGATAAACATCATTGAAAATCTGTTTGAGCCGTCTGCCCTCATCACAGCACGTCTCCGTCGCCATGGCGCTCACCCTGTTGATACGTCACACCCCTCTAATGGAGGAACAGGAAACGGGGATAGAGATAAAAATCCGGCATCTGTTGAATGGACAAGCAAGTTAATCACCTTACCCAGTCTGGGAACCTCCAACCCCCACTCCCTGGCTCTGGAGTCAGGAAAGAGGAAGATGGGGTTAAAGTGATGGATTAAGGATGAGTGAGGGAGCCCAGGGTTCAGGTTAAGACAGACTCAGAGACGGATAGCTGTCCTGTCAAGCATGGCAGAACAGTGGCGTCCGGCCTGTGAAGTGTCTGCATGGTGCTTCAGTGCGAGCAGCAGAGGAAATGAAAGTCATTACTGTCAGTGTGGAGTGAGCTTCATGGCCCAAACTGGATTAGACAGTGCATCCGACATTGTTTCTATACATTGGTAGACTTAAAAGTCAAGCGCAAAATGGGATTAAAACGAGGGGAAAAAACCAATAAATAACCTTCAACAGGCCCCCCACCCCCCTCTTTTTTGCTTCTCTTTTATTTCTTCTCTGCCTTCCTTCACTACCAATTCCCTTCCCATTTCATGTTTCATTCTTTCTTCACAGTCCTTTCTCTTCCACCTGTCTCACTCTCCTGTTCCACTCTCCCATCTCAAAATGCAGAGGTATGCACAGGCGCCGACTCCCACTCGCACTTAACATTTTCCGTTTTGAAAAAAAAAAAAAACATCCTTCTGGGGCCAATTGGTGCTTAAAATCCAACTTCATTCCCCTCAAACTGAACCCTTTCAAAAAAACAACCCCCCCACCCACCACCACTACTCACCCCCCTTCCTCTTCCTCTCACAAAACAGCCCCATAACAAACTGGCAAATTGTTGCCCTTCCTTAACTTTTAAGGGTATTATGCACCATGTCCAACTTCAAAGCCTGTCTTAACTCCACACTTTAATTGTATCTTCCCCAGCTCTCTGCGTGCCATTTGATTCTGCTGACAACAGCACTTCTCCCTCCCGTTCTCCTTCTCCATCCTTCTCCTCCATCCTCTTCTTCCACTCTTTGGTCCTCATTTATGTTGTGTGTTGAACCCCTTTGGAACCCCCCCCCCACCCCCGCCGCCACCACCAACAACAACAACACACAGCTCCTCTCATCGGCTCCTTGCTCCCATCAGAGGCCATTGTCCCCCCTGTTGTCACCTACTTTGAAGAGGTAGCCTCCATTTCCTCCCTTGGCAGTCGGTTGTTGCCCGGGGTGTGTACACACCAAACAAACTTGAAACAGTAACCCCCTGTCCTACATTGGCTGTCTCCTGCTCTCTTTATCTGTTCTCTCTCTCTCCCTCTCTGTCTGTCTGTGTGAGCTGACTTCCTCCTCCTCATGGCCCTGGTTGATAATTGCCATAAGCTTCCCTCTTGGTTTCATTTTCCATTGTCCTCCCCCAAAATTCTTGGCTCTGGCTTGAGATAAAGGGATGAGTACTTCAAAGGGGTCTGCAAAGAGTTTAACCCCAAGCCGAAAGGAACGGCACACAATACTGTAATTGAGAGCAGTTACTGATCACAGAGCTGCAGCACAGAGAGGACACCACCGGTAGACATGCACACACACACACTCTGAGTGTTTATGACTGCAACTGAGGTGGCCAGTTGCAGTTACGACAGGCCAAGGTTGCTCAGGAGACCATATAGCCCAGTTGTAAAAACCTCTCTAGTCCTCTTAAGTTTTTAAAAAGGGGGTGTTTTTGGTCAAATATGACTTCAGATACCATGAAGAACTAAGTTGCTTTGTGTATGTTGTGCGCACCCAAAAAAAGAAACAGTCAACATTAAAGAATTGATTGGGCCCACAGGTGATTTATGCATGCCCTTCCTTCTCTATTTATAGTGCTCTTTGTAGTCAGGCTGAATTTGACCTGTCCCTGTAATAATATCTTCCCAAACAGAGAGACCGTTACATCCCATAACCTCTCCCCCCCTGAAGCCCTCTTTCAAGGGTCTTTTTATAGGGCCCAGGAGCCAAGGACACCCCAGGATCTCAGGCCACTCACAGCCCTGGGGTCAGCTCCCAAGGGGCATCAGGGAAGACCCGACCTACGGGGACCTCCCATGAGCCACAGAGGGGGTTGACAAGGCAGGACGCAACGGCCCAACTGGCCTCCGGTACTGGCAGGGGGTCCGCGCCATCGCCATGGTGATGGTTTCCACCCTGGTGTGTTTACTGTCAGAGTTCAGCCCGGGCCCTCCAAAGTTAACAAAGGCTGACATTGTCTGGGTAGCTTTCAGTATATTATCCCGATGACCTGTATACCCACAGAAAGACCCAAACTGTGTAGATGAGCTTTTATGAGATAAGAAATTGGATTTGTGTAGACTTGTTTTAACTCTGAGTCATTAATGTCTCACATCTGGCATGGTTCCAGATGTCAGACATAGTGTACATCACTGGTTCCCAGCCTGTTTTATCAGACATGCCCACACAGCCCTATGTAGTTCTCCTTGACTGACACTTTGTTTCAACCACTTATCCATTACTTGTTGCTGTTTCAACTTCTCTGATTGCCTCCTAACTAGTTTTCACACAACGCTCAGTGTTCAGTGTTTCCAGTTTAGTTGAACTACTTCACAATCTCTCCACATACCCGCTGGGGAACAGCTACACCCTGGCTGGGAATCAGATGCTGCTCATCCTTTGCTGGGACAGTAAGCTTGATGTGGACACATTGGGGATGTTTTTTGGGGCGGGATGTGAGTTTGAAGGCGATAAAGTGGCCTTTGAATGATGAGTAATCCCTTAGTCATCATGGCCTCTTCAAGAGCAGTTTCCTCTTTTATTAACCTTGATGGGAAGCGAGGCATCAAGGGAGAAAGTTTCACAGCACCTTTAGCAAACAGGCTGATCAAAGTGTTTGCCATCTTTGTACTGTAGTTTTTGAATCCGTGTCCACTGAGATAACAAGGACACACAGACACCTACTGTCTCTCTTTCAAGAACATAGCCAGTCATCTTGTACAAAGGGTCCCCTGTGGTGGTAAAGACCAATCAAAAAACACTATTGACTTTGTTCTATAAACACCATTAGCATCACTGACTGTAGCCAGTCAAGTTTGAATAAAGGAAATGTAGTGTCCAAAATGTCCACTGCTGCCTGTGTCCAAACAACTCCTCTCAGTCAGACCCCAGTGAATGGATGTATACTGAGCTGCCTATGGGCTTTTCACTCCTTTTCATGTTATCTCGTGCTGCTGTTAAGGAGTATTCACAGAGCACAGAGCTGTACAGTAAGAGCTGCAGAGGGGAGTAATTCCTCTGTCACTTAAATGATATGTTAACATCCTGAATTTATCCTCATTGAGCAGATGTTTTAATCTGATGTGTATGCATGTGCCCTCATTGCCACTGGTAGGAGCTGTGGAGTGATAACACCACTATGATTTGATTTCCCATTGCAATGTACTGTATCTAAATGAGGACTGAGGATGGGTAAAGTGACTATCCATCATTTAAAAAGGCTGTTGACGAGCCTGTTATAGAAGACTTTTGTCCTGCAGACGCTCCCTTCAGCAAGTCTTTGAATCCTGCACTATAAGGACACCTACTATAAGGACCTTTCCAAGTAGCATCTTTATGAGATTAGAATCATGGTTTCGTTATGCAGCTGGAGTTTTTGTCCTCTTGCAATGTGGCCAAAAATTCATATGAGGATATAAATATGCTATTTGATACACGCCGGTGCATGCATTGTGCATCCTGAGGACTCCAGTGGGTTAATCTCAAAAACTATGCGGGTCTAGAAAAGAAAAGATCCCTGCGTCTTTAAAGTTTATGTAGCAACAGAGGGATTGTAGCGATAATGCTATTAGGGCGGCAGATCAGTTACTTCTGACGCTCCAAAGCCTCAGGGAGTTGGCTCAAGATTGCTTGTCTTTGATAAGGTCCTCACAATGTAGCTGCAACTTCGCGAGCTGGGGAAAAAGATTGGTAATACGTGGCAAAAGGCTCGCAGGTCAAGAAATAAAACGAGCAACCTTTAAAATACGTTTCATTCAGAGTGACTGCGACGTATCTGGGAATCTCCGTCGCTTATTTTCTTTTTTTCGGAGGCGCCAGGCTGCAATTGTTTTTTATGCAGCTGTCGGGACCCGGCAGTCGGTTCCTCACTTTGAAGTGCGCTGCTCCAGCCTCTCGGTTCAGTTGGTGTTGGAGTCGCCTACAGGAGAGACCTACCGTGCGGCATGGCAGCCTGAAACCATAGGGAGGAGAAAGGGAGGAGGGAGAAAAGCGGTATTTTTTTTTCCTCTCGAGTGCATTTTTCTCTCCGTAAACCGACTCAAACCTGAACGGACTGTATGTGGACGAGTACTGTGGATTATACGCACTGTTTTTTGTGTGGATAAAAAGAACACATTAAAACACAACAGGAGTTTAATTTTGAGGAGCGAACTCGTGGATCGATGGTAAGTTACAAGAGTGTGTGCCTCCTCAAACTGGCCCCCATTGGAGTTCCCTTTGATGTGCTGTTGACTCGCCTTTGAAGTAATGTTCTGGGGGAAAATGAACCGCTTTTGTCACGTTTAATGACCAAAAAAGGCGTCGGAGCGTTTCTATAGCACTCACTTCATTTTATTTTCCATATTGTGTGGTTTCATACTTGAAGTAGAAGTTGTTTTGAGAAGTGCTGGTTTCTTTTTGTGGAATTCCTCCCCCACAAGATGTGAGACTTTGGTGTACATGGGATTGGACGTTAAAGAGGGGTTGTTTTTTTCGCCTTGAACGTAACATCAGAGAAACTTTAAAAGAGACTACGTGACAGCATTAACTTGAGTGTAGTTGCAATGTACACAGTGTCATTGAATATAATTTTGAATAGTTGGCTATTTTGTCGAGAGGATACAGCGCAGGGTTATTGGTACAGAACGATTTGAAGTTGTAGCGGTGTCCGGAGCTGTCTTTTTTCCCCCGTACTATCTCTGACAAGTTTAACGCTGGAGCGGTTAAACTGAGTGTCAGCGATACGAAGTGACATCTGCAATGTTTGCACATCAGCCGCTGATACATTGTAACGTTGGTGCTTTGCGGTGTAGCAGCGATCATCTGTAACAAACTGCTCATAATCTCTGCGATAATGGAACAACAGATAGCTGGATGTTTGAACCATTTGAGCACGTTAAAGCCCCGTGAGTAGTAGTACACCAAACACATATACAGCACCAGCAGCAGCAGGCAGTTAACTCCATTAACTATTTTGGTCACGTATTTCGATCTCTCCGAGTTTGTCCCACATCAGTGTCCTACAGGTATTCACGGGCAGGCTCGATTTCATGTAATTTTTAGTCGCTTGTGTGATGAGATGTAGAGACGTAGAAGTGACTACTGTTCGGACAAAAAAAGTGGCAAGGATGGGAAAGAGAGACATGTGCTTGCATTCTGCAGCGGGCAGCCAGGCTATAACCCTGACATCAGCCGTGATGGATCCGGAAGCGTTAATAAAGCCGCGTCCGTGCGTAATGATCTGGCATTCTGAAGGATAAATGACTTATTAATGGTGTTTAGTTCACAACCCCACTTGACATACGCGTAATGACTACAACTACTCGTGTCATCGACTATGTAAATTCAGTCAATGCATCGTTCAGGTGGTTTTCTGCTCGGCAGTGCATGTGCGAAATCACTGTTAAATTCTTGTTAATTTGCGTCCTGTAGCCGATAGCGCCTCGGTAGAAATCACATTCCAGGTTGAGATATGAAGGACTGCTGTTTATGTAATGCTGCTGCAGCGTTTTCTCAGATTTTTTTCCTCCTGTGAATTAGCCTGTCTTTTTCTGTAAAAGTCAGTGAGGGACTGAAAAGACTCTTACTGCGTCTCTGCCCCTTTGAAGTTGGGGCGGATCTGGTTTTGATTAGATCAATACTTTGTGTTTCAGAGAGAAGACGGGCAGCCAGAGAGAAGCTCCCCCGCTGACATAAGAGAGTGAGGAGATTACAGTAGAAGCTCAGAGGAGACGAACAACACACAGGCTCTCTCCTGCTGCCTTCAGAGCCATGAGCCGGGCGCTTATGGACCATATCGCCAGTAGTTTCCGAGAAGATGCTCCTCGACCCCCGGTGCCTGGGGAGGAGGGCGAGGCGCCCTGCTACCCCGGCAAGCTCGCAATGATGAAAACCTTGGAACCCCCCAAATCGGTTCTGCTCGGCTCTCCGGGCTCCTCGGCGAGGAGGAACGAGGATGGTCTTGGGGAGCCAGAGGGGAGTGCCTCCCCGGATTCACCGCTCTCCCGGTGGACAAAATCTTTGCACTCTCTCCTCGGGGACCAGGACGGTGCTCTACTTTTTAGGACATTCCTGGAGCGAGAGAAATGTGTCGATACTTTAGACTTTTGGTTCGCCTGCAATGGCTTCAGGCAAATGGACCTCAAGGATACCAAAACGCAGAGAGTCGCCAAAGCAATTTACAAGCGCTACATTGAAAACAACAGCATTGTCGCCAAACAGCTCAAGCCCGCGACTAAAACCTTCATACGGGATAATATCAAGAAGCAACACATAGACTCTGCGATGTTCGACCAGGCGCAGACCGAGATCCAAACCAACATGGAAGAGAACGCGTACCAGATGTTTCTGACCTCTGACATTTACCTCGAGTACGTGAGGACTGGGGGCGAAAACCCGAATCACGTCAACTCGAACGGGTTGGGCGACCTGAAAGTTGTATGTGGATACCTGCCCACGCTCAATGAAGAGGAGGAGTGGAGTTGTGATTTCAAAGCCAAAGCGCTGGTTGGACTGTCAGCGAAGGCGCATAGGGGCCCCGTGTCCATGAGGGCTGTGGAGGTGATGGGATACAGGTATGGCTGCAGCATCTTTAAACTGTATTTAACTTTAGAACCTGAATCCACGCTGTGCGTAAATAATATATACAACATGTAGATTTTTCCCACGCGCAAAAGTGGGAAACACATTTTTCCTGCACCTCACTCCAGGGTTTCTGTTAAGTTTGTAGAAAGCTCTGTCTGTCTTTCGCTCCTTGGCTCTCTCTGGCCCCTCTCACCATCTCCAGCAGCAGCCCTCTGCTGGCGCTGGCCTGGATTTCCGGAGCTTTGAAATAGTTCCGCAGAATGAGGGATCGTCTTCCACAGGAAAAGTTCACAGAGCACGACTGGCTCTGGCCCCAGCCAGCAAATAATAGATGATGACATTGCTATGCTATGCTTCCTCCTGTACCACCACACTGTCCTCAAGCCTTTGACAGAGATGTAAATCTATAGTTGATCTATAGATGGTGCTTTGGAATAGATGTACTGTAGCTTCCCATCTCTGCCTGTCCAATTTAAACATTTGATAATGCATCCCACATAAATATAGATTGTCCTGGAGGGTTTTATAAGCCTATAGAATAGAAGTAATCATAAATACCCAGTTAAAATTATGACCCAGGTGTCATTTCATAGACAAGGAGTGCAAACACTGGAGCTTCTTTTGATGTTACTGTTGTTAATGCAGCACTAAAGCACAAGTTGCACTAAGATCTTAACTTCTGTAGCAGACATGACAGGCCAAGAAAACTGACAGCTACCTACTGACAGTTTGTGTGTGCTGGTAGAGATGGTGTTGGGCTGTTCACATCCCAGATTTTTCTTTTAATTTAATGGTCGTTGGCCAAACTGGTAGAAAAGCCTGATTCTGACATGGAGCCCTGGTGCCTTTTCTCTCTCCCCTCCCATTGTCACCCTACAGATTCAAAACATGTGGAACTCATTTCTCCCTTTTCTGCTTCCCTTTCCTCACCTCCTCTCATCTCAGGTTCTCTTCTTTTTTTTTCTTTTTTTTAAAAAAAAAGAAAAACAAACCCTGAATGGCAGCAGCAACAGTACAAAATCAACACACCACCACCACCCCCAACCCCCCACCCCTCTCACTTTCTTCCCCCTTCCTGTTTCCGTCAATTCTCCTCTGATTCCCTCCCTGTCGCCCCTCCAATTCCCCATCCTTCCCCTGAAACCCAGGACGGGGACCCACCATGCCCCTGAGCCCAAATGAAAATGACAAGATGAGATGATGGAGGAGGCAACCCCAATGAAAGAGTGAGTGATGACAGCGTGATGTGCGATGATGATATGCCAGGAGCAACAAATGTTGCAACATCTGACCTCTCATGTCCTGAAGGTCAGCCCGAGTTCAAATGCCTAGAGCTTTAGTCATGCTGGGTCTCTCCCTCCTCATGAAGACCCCTCTTTTTTTCTTCTCCCCTTTCTTTCCTTCTCTGACACACTCTCATGCTTCCGCTCTATACTTTTTTTCTCTTTGGGTCACTCTTCCCTTTTCCCCCCCTCCTGTACCATAGCAAGAATGCATACACAGCGGGAGATGTACGCCTGAAAGATATGAAACGAGAGAAACGGAAGATAAAACTGTGTCATCAATGTCGCCACAACGAAGTACTGTGAACCAAAGTTCCAGCACACGAACCAGAGGAGGTCGTCTGGTCTCAGACCAGTTTTGAACACATCCATCCAATATACAGAAGCTGGTTGTTAGCAGTAAGACAAGGTCACAATACTAAGATTCCATCCTATCCAAACACTCTCCATCATCAATTGCACAATCTGACCCTCATTTTAGGATCCCAACACAAGTGAACACGCACAACCAGTCCCCAGGAAGTAGAAACTAAACGTCACCACAATCTGCACCTGTTGATGCTGTTTCACAGGTGCTGCATTAGCTTTAATCTGACCCTCTGGCCAGTAACTCCCAGATCGCACAAGAGAGGAGACCGGTCAACCCCCGCCATGTGGGTTCTGTCTCCTACCAGCAACCACCATTTGTCTGAAGTGATGCTCTTGAATCAATTGACGCCGTCCGTGACCGACAGCAGTGTGTCGAACATGAATCCAAAACATACGAGTGCAGTGAACGCCAACAGTGATGGCGCCCCATGAACAAACGACAACCCTTCCCAAATACTGTCGTGAGTCCTGTATCAAAACGGACACAACAATGAGCAGATACCACACTCCACCCAATCAGCAGACACATGGTTCCAACAAGCATCTAATTGTGCGAGTTTCAAATACCCACTAATCCGTCTAAAATTCCCTAATAACCCGTCAATATTCATGTCCAGTTAGTCCATAAAACGTCAACAAACTAAACTATTTTGTCTGGAGCAATGTCCAAAAGTCAGCTGCAATGATGATTGATAGTTAACAAAATTGTTGTCAATTAAATGCCCATGACTGGACAAATAGTTTCAGCATATTAAACAGTGAAATGCCACCGTCTGCATGGTCTGAGAGCTCATCCTGTGCACATGCCCAGTGCTGACTCCCACTCATGCCAACCCACGTCCCATGACGGGGCCACACCATGTAGTCACTGCACGGCACAGCCCAAGGCCACCAGAGAACCCACGTCACTGGTTCTGGACAGAGCCAGAAAAATCCAGTACAAGTCCCCACCCATCCCAGCTACGCGGAGTGCGTCGGGCTGTCCCATGAACATGCCCAGGAACCCGTGAGTGATTAATTGAGACCAATGTCTAGTGCAAACTAGTGGCCAATGCACACAAACATGTTTGAAGAGTTTTACAACATGAGCCCCCAAGCACATCTCAGACAGTCCAGCAATGAAATTAGTCCTATTCTGTTGTACTTTGACCCATGCAATGACAAAGCCCTGGTCACAGCTTATCTCTCTCAATCAATCCCCACCCATCCTACTCCCGCCTGCTCCTGGTCTTGACCTCGTGAACATCCACTCCCTTATACCAGCCAAAAGAACCCACAAACACCTGAACCCACCCACAGACAAACAGAATGAGCGGAAAAGCCAACCCAGAGTGAGGCCAGTGAAGAGAAAGAGATGCAGTGATGTGGACTCCCCACCACATCCCATCTATGACCTGTTCTGATCAGAAACGCAGCCAGGACCCCAAACATCAATTCCATCCACAAACCAGTCCCCTTGACGTGAGGATCAGAGGTCAATGCCCACAAACGAAGACTGTGCAGATGGCTCATGACTGCATTCTCAGCGTCCAGTTAAATAGGTCACCAGAAACCGCTGTTTAGCATGGGAGAAAGACACCGTTTTGACACTGTCAAGTGCTTCAGTTTGGAAGCTTCTGAGCTTGCTGCCTGTTGCCTGACTCACTTTTAGCCAGCCCAGCCATCCAGTCCCCTGAGATGGATCAACTGGCTGCAACCCTTGGGTCCCAGTCCCGCAGCAACCTCACATAATGAGTACAATGCCAACAGTGTCCCCAGCCTGTACACAAAAGCCTGTGAACGCCACCAGACACCACCTGGCCAGCAGACAGAGCACCGTGACTGCACCGTCGATGAATCAACAGCC
Source organism: Lates japonicus (assembly GCA_033238685.1). Lineage (NCBI taxonomy): Eukaryota > Metazoa > Chordata > Actinopteri > Centropomidae > Lates > Lates japonicus. The sequence continues at coordinate 873,129 of BRZM01000088.1, read as the reverse complement.
CCAAATACCAAGAGTTTGAAAACGAGCAATTTGTACAAACAAAACCCACCAATCTCAATTCCAGAACCATGCAGTCCTATCTGTTCCCAATACGCAATGGAAATGCCAGCAATGATTTACCCTGAATATCTTCTTTGTTCTCGATTGCTCGAAAGATGAAAAACAAAATGGATACAGGGAGAATTCAATAAATTAGATTTCTTCGTTTCATGAACTGTGTTCAGATCCACCCAGTCATTAACAGGCTCTTCCTGAGTGGTTTGCTCTGGTCTTTAATGACGTATCTGATCAGTACTGACCCTGTGATCCGTCTGTACAACCCCTTCAGAGACGGCATCCCTCCCATAAACCGGCCCAAAACAGCCACAGAGAGAGATGCAACATGAGGAGACGAGTCAAGTCTTCTGCCCGCCTCCTGTGTAAGCACACAAACGCACAATATTAACCACACATGTTCAGAAGTCTTTGAACCTGGGTCCCAGTCCACCTCCACAACCAACCCTGTCCCTGGCTATTTCTGGTTCCTATGAATAAATTTATTAAAATATATTCGCATTCTCAATT